>OY804598.1:58932599-59167956 GCA_963680895.1 Fragum sueziense | reverse complement strand
GTGCGGATGGACGGACGGACGGACGGACGGAGAAGATGACGCAAATATACGGCCGTCTTCGGCGATGTATAAAAAGTAAGATGGTAAAACATTTCTATTAACCCATGTCTACAACATATCCAACTTTCATAGAGACCTATATGCTCGAAGTGTTTGTTCCAATTACAGTCCAGGGACCTTAAGTAGAAGGCTTTATGAATATTACTCATTAGGAGTTGTATAAAGTTGACTCGATACAATAAGTTTATTTCGACGCGATCCTTATCGATCTGCATGATTTTGTCTTGAAGATGTAATTAAATTCCCGTTATCCATCCTGTTATCCCGAATTTTGGCATAAAAACATTAATTAGACACATCGTTGTGAGAGAGAAGGAAAACGTATTTCTTTAATATATTCGTGCAATTGGCATTATATTTGAATCTAAATGAGCTTGCCAACAAATAACTCGGTTTGATAACATATCGAGTATCATTTGTGTTCCGTTAAGGTTTACAGCCCCTCATTAAAAGCACCACTTTCTAGCCGTACGAAATGCATCAAACTACACGCATTTGTTAATAAACTTCGCATAAGTTGATTCACCGTGCCGGATTTCAAGATTATGCTTCAAGAAGAAAATTATTGAAACATTTATTTTTCTCTATATTTATATGCAAGGGAGGTAATTTTGAACATTTTTTTTTCAAATATTTCCATAAGTATGCATTGATTTTAAATTCTAAACCGTACAAAATGCTTATGTTTGTATTTGGAGTGGAAATGTAACACAGTTTAGGAATTACCGGCACTTTCAAATCAAGTTTCGCCTCTGGCTCTTTGGTGCTAATGAGGGGTTGGATACCTTAATATATCACTATGTATTTGATTCGAATTGACAAACAATTCCAAAGCCCCAATGTACCAGTGGATCATTATCGAATTAATTTAGGATCTTGATAATAGCATTGAACAGCTTCGGTGTAACTGAATAAATGTTGGAATATTATCTGAATGATACTTTCGATTGATTAATCTGAAGCTAATAGAGTCGAATAAATTTGAAAAAATATTCTACTTATCTCGCTGTGATTTCGGGTTCAAACGACTGTAAAAATGTACTAGCTTCATTACTTTACCGTATTTATTTAAAGGTCCAATGTCATTCCCAGGTCTGTTAAAAATGAACTACAAAGGTGGTTTATAGCATTATGATGGTTCGTTTATAGACTTCGGGTCAAACAAAGTAAGATTTATACCGAAAATTACATATATAGATAATCATGCTATCTAAAAATAAGATCAAATATTTGACTATGCTCTCAAATATTTACGAACCGATTTCATATGTCTTTTAAGTCCGTCGTAATCTAAGCCGCTACAAGTTAGACGAAGCCAAAATGTGGAAGACATGAATATAAAGGGCCATATAAAAATAATCACACATCCCAACCAACATGAGTGAAAATGTATCTTTTAACGACAAAAGACTTAAATTGGGCTCCCAAATACGTTGTCCTCAAATCAATTGAAAATGAATCCCAAAATGCCACGCAAAATGGAGAAATATTATCTACCGTTTTATTTTCATTGCGAGCTGATAATTACTACTTGTACAAGCGATAGGTTGTCAAGGTTATTCTAAACTCATCCGTACAAAGATTAAACCGAAAAACAGATAGGAAGTCTCTATCAATCACGGGTTAAAATCAATATGAAATGTATACCTCGACAAAGTTAGGTCATAGCGAAATAAAACCATCCGACTTATTCTATCTAATATATTGGTGAAACGGCTTCGGTTGACTAAAAATATCTATCCTTATGAGAACATTCGGCATCCAATGAATGCGATATTCGACTAAAAACTACGAACTGGGAAAATGGTAAAGGTATCGAGTAAAGGGAGTTGGATTCAAACGCATTATTGAAAAATAAATTGAAATTTAGCCCTCAACATACCATAATCTCACAAACACGTCTAAAGACTCATCCAAAGCATATGTAACGAAACATTGACTATCCCTTGACTTCAGGAATATTTTCGCAAAATTTACCGAGTACCGATAGTTTTACCATTCGACTTGAATACATAGAGGACGTAAGAATGTTTTATAAATATAACAAAGAGCTACATGACCCATAGCCGATCGAATGATCTGTCATTAAACCCTGAATTAAGATAGAATCACCGTTTACGATAACCAAGCAGATGGAGCAGATGGAGCGATCCAGAATCTTTGTTAGAATTCACTACTTACTTAGTCTAGGAAGAGAATCGCCAAGTCACCGACGAATGATGATATCGGCGATGGTTTCGGCACAAATGGAATGCATACAGATTTTAGCCAAACAGATTATAGACGGTCAATTACACCTTTCTCAAATGGATGTCGAGTACTTTCGACGTTACAGCCAGTTGCTTAGAGCATTAAAGAGTAATACAGTGCCCTTAAATCGAAAAAAGCACTTACTGTCATTAAGTCATTTCGTTTTACCGAGACTTTTGCGACCACAGTACCTCCGTCTTGCAATAAGGATTGAATTAACTGATTCGTAAAACCTGGTAAAACCATTGCTATAAAAGAATCAAGGATTCTTATTAAGACGAAGCTGGTCGAACTATTCCTTTTGATAAAAGCAAATACCGACGATATAGATCATGTTATCTTTCAAGCAAGACGTCCGCTTTAGAGACAGGGCCTATTATATAACACAACTCAACTTTTAGTCATTGACAAATCGCAAATGTGCTCGCATCTATAATGAGCTTCTCTCCATATCCGTAATGTACAAGCGATATACATCCAAATCGGAAGAATTATTATTGTGAAAGTGTATCGCGCAAACTGAGCTTTCTTATCACGAGCCTCGTTTTTTTACTCCAAAACGTTTTACTCGAAAACCTTTACAAGAACTGTTTGACATGAACTGTTTGACATGAATACTTTAGAAACATTAAAAACAAACAACCGGTATTGGTCTACGAATTAGAAAAGTTGAACATGACTTAACCGTAACTGGAAGTGGTTACAAAACGTGAGAGCTTTCAATAAAAGGTAACATCGTGTGCTCAAATCTTCCATCGCTTTCATCTCTAAAAAGGCTTCTAGACAGTATGACGACATACTGTTATAATTACGTGGCAACATCTCGAAATGACAAATATTACATTCTAATATCATTTTCCGAAGTTCAGCATAAACCAGTGATTTATGGTGCTTAAAGATGCCTTACATTCCCATTTCAAAAAAATATATATGTTTCGATGCCAAGATTGGTTATTCTAATGCGTTGCTATTAATCTTTGTTAAATTGACGCTGATGAGCAAAAAGCGATTTCAAAGTTGAGACGAAAATGATGAATTCCATTTACATGCGAACTGTAGTTTAGCGCATTGATTCCGTTTTAAGAAGAAACTGAGTCATTAAGCCCGTTTCGAAGTTGAAATGTGGGAACAACGAATGGTAACTCTGTAGTAGAGTGTGATTATTTGTTTCGTTTGAGGCAGTATATTTTGTCTAAAAACTAACTATACTTAGCGCATTGTCTTTAAGACTTGGCGAATGTGTCGTTATATAATATTGTGTAAAAAGAAAAATACATCGATCAGTTTAGAATAAAACAACAACAACAAAAACAATAATAATATTCATAGTGAAAGCGACTTCAATAATAACTCGTCGTGATAGAGGATAATGTGTTTACGAGGCAGAACACGCGAAGATATTTCCACATCAGATGATTCATCTACCCGTCCGCTTCCGGATTAAACTTATATTATTATATATTATTTATATTATATTTCTTGTATTAACTTTAATAGGCTTGATAAATTAAGATCGAAAATATTAGAAACATCATGTTATTGCTTGTGTACTTTGTTTGACACAAAAGAGAGAATAAAACTATCCGCGCTAGTATATTTGACTCGACTTTGTTATTTGACTAAATTCGTTTTCTATCAAATCGATTATTTTCGGCCGACCTATGTCGAATGTCCGGGATCAAACCTTAATTAAACTACGACTAAATATCGGTCCGTCGTCTGTTCGTTCAATTTTTTTTGCGTTAACGCTCTAGCACCCCGTGAATATAAGCCTAAGATTATGTGTCTGATGGGACTTGAAAGTGTTGGGTTATGCGCTCTTGAATGTACAAAAGGCCGTGTTTGATTGCAGTTTTACTCTTGTAATCGCATATATGATACAGTATCGGCCAATCAAGTTAGACAAAATGTTTTTAAAGTGACAGTTCACATTTATTTCATTTTTTAAGAGTATGTCGTGATGCAAAGATTGTATGTTCTGATGTGTAGAAATGCTATCAGTTTTTTTTTGAAGTTGTTATATATAAGTGAAAAATATGCCTTTAAAGTTGAAACAGGAGTGACAAATTCTATATAAATCTTAACTATTGTCCACAACAATTTATTTTATTTTGCACAAAAATATACATTTCTCGTAAACGGATCAATATTTTGACTTGAATTTTTTCAGAATTTTCATAAGAAAATATGCTCTTTCAGATAGAATAAAAGTAAAATTCATGTAAAAATAATTGTAAAATGTTTTTGAGATATCTTAAATTTGCGCTATTTTCAATCAGAATTTGTTTATTCTGAGTAACCTGATCTTAAGTCGATAAAATGGTCGTTTTCGGGTTAAATCTAGTAGACACGCATATGTACCAATCGAGACAAAATGTGGTCATAGTACTGTTGATATAAAGATCCTGTATAGTTGAGAGTTATATCCCGGACACATATATATATATCCTTAACTGATTCAGTTGAATGCCTTCGGATTGAACAAAATTGTTGTTCTTCGTTTTCACTCTCGCATCAACACGCGTTGATTAAGACTCTGCGTATAAATGCTCGAGATCCTAAGATCGATGATATTTTCGGCCTGATTGGATTCGTACATGTTGAGTTATGCGCCTTGAAAATTAATAAAACGCACTTTTGACTTTGTTTTCGCGAAATCGTCCGCAAATATATAAAGACCCTATATTAACAAAATGTGGTTGATTCTATAATTCCGCATATTCTAAATGTCCCGCCTAATCCTTACCTTTTTTGTGTGTTCGCTGAATTTTATGCGACATCACTGAAAATTTCCGATGATCTCAGTTCTATGACGGGAAATGTCCATTGTTAATCCTAAATTTTGTAACAAAAGACCATCGTCAATCCTAAATTTTTACGAACTCTTAATTAAGGGTTAAAAGGGACATCTTGTTTATGGTGTATGTTTAGATAGTTTTATCAATAACGAGTTAAATTTCCATTGTCCGTTTACTTCTATTGTTAGCGGAATAATGGATTTTACGTCCCAGGTATTGTCTGAACTCTTAATTAAGGGTTAAATGGGATATCTTGTTTATTGTGTATGTTTAGATAGTTTTATCAATAACGAGTTAATTTTCCATTGTCCGTGAACTTCTATTGTTAGCGGAATAATGGGTATTACGTCCCAGGTATTGTCTGAACTCTTAATTAAGGGTTAAAAGGGATATCTTGTTTATTGTGTATGTTTAGATAGTTTTATCAATAACGAGTTAACTTTCCATTGTCCGTGAACTTCTATTGTTAGCGAAATAATTGGTATTACGTCCCAGGCATTGTCTGAACTCTTAATTAAGGTCTATAAGGATCATCTCGTTTATGGTTTGCGTTTGGATAGTTCAAGCGTCGGAATGTACTTTTTATATGCGAGGTAAGATCGGTTTTAAAACCCTATTTGAGTTATTTCTCAATTTCGATCTTTTTCTCGATATGAAGGCAGTAATCTATTTTAAAGCCCGCGAAAAAGATCAACGATTAATAAGGACTATATCATCGATTAAAGGAGATTGCTCCAGTCTTTTCGGAATACTCGGTCATTACTGTAGTAAATTAAATGTTTCGTACCAATACGTTTCGCTATCATATTTTCGATAATATAACGCGTTATTTCAATTTACAATTTTTGACGGAAAAAGTGTATTCATTATGCGAAACTGATTTCCTCAAGATGGAAATGGATTATTTAGAGCAAGACAGTCGTAAGTGTACATGCAGTTACCACCGTTTTGCGACATTTTATCCGTGTGTAGCTGATAAAAATTGCTGCAATTCACTAATAAGTGCGTTGACCTATACATTTTTTGAATTATTATCAGGTCATGTCGCTTAATAAAATAAGGGAGTTTTATCAAATTCTATTAAGTAGAACTATATTTCCCAAAAAATGTAAATTTTGACATAAAACGCTCCAGCTTCGTTGATCTAATCGAACACGTGAGCATGATGTTTTCTACATATACGCGTTTATTTAAAGCACATATTTTGGGTTTTCCGTTCTAAGTAAATGAAAGACGTTACTTTAAATCCGTTTTCGGGACTAAACGATGAATATACAGCTTTTTATAGGCGATTTAGTGACCTTGGACAGGTGCTTGAAATTGTTATATTTTTCGATGTAGGGGTATGTGGTATAGAACAAACGATTAAATCGATCCTAAGATTTACTTAGTTGCGCAACATTTAATTACTCGGACACAAAAGGGTTATTATCCGAGTACCGTAAGATTATCCGATATTTCTATTGTTACTTAAATGAACGGATGTTCCTTTGCTTAGACTGACTAATTCGATCAATTACTCGATCAAAATATCATTTTAGGAGATTAAAAGGGATTAAAACTGAGCATCGACGGTGTTGGAGGGATTAAAATTTGTCGTTAGTCCGACCTAGATAATCCTTTCCCGAACGAGATCTAGTCTGATCGTGACGTGTGAGAAAACATTGAGAGAAAACAATAAACATTGAGACAAGAAAGAAAACATTGAAGCAAGAAAGAAAAACATTGAGACAAAAGAAAATGTTGATAGCAGTAATCCCTTTCGTGATACGACGTCAGCGGTGAAACGGCCTATGGCGTTCTAGATAGAACTAAAAATAGACCGTGGGGGGGAGGGGGGAATTATGGGTGTGGCTTGAAAATAAACCCTAGGAAAAACCCGAAAATGGGCGTGGCTAAGCTTCGATCCGTAACGTTGCTCCGACCTATAACGTTGCTCCGACCTATGACGTTGCTTCGGCTCTGAGTCCCCTGAATTGACGTCAGTGGTCAGCCAACCTATGGTATTCTTGATAGAACTAAAAATAGACTGGAAAAACCCGAAAATGGACGTGGTTCCGGCGTTGTTCACCGTGATGTCACGTCCGGTATGACGTCACTGGGAATTTCCCCGGAAATGGGCGTGGCTTGGGTGTGGCTGAACTCTGATGTAACGGGTCAATGGTCAACCACGCCTACTAACGTCATGGTCAATGATCAGCCACCCGGAAATGGGCGTGGCTTGGGCGTGGCTGACCTCTGATGTAACGGGTCAATGGTCAACCACGCCTACTAACGTCATGGTCAATGATTAGCCACGCCCACTGCGTCATGGTCAATGATTAGCCACGCCCATTTTTTGGCGCATCGCGCATCCATATGGTACTCAAAACAGTTGACATAACTACTCACATAGCCATGATTGTCTTATTAAGCCATCGCACTAAGTAAACATTCATGCCTAACATATTATCTGCAGGACTGTCTGAGAAAATCTTACATAAACATTGACTTGTAGGGACGCCAAATTCTGGGGATTGAATCATAAAATACTTAAAGGGGCCCATGTTAGGTTGTCGGACATAGAAACATATAAAATATATAATTATATTCAAGAACCATAGTTTATTTTGTCAAAGGACATTTCAAATGAAGTGTATTTGGTCTTTCTAAATCAAGTCTGTTTATAATTACCATACCCGCATCTTATATCTATAGTAAGATTTGTGGGAAACTGGACCTTGATAGATGATGAAATACTTTCTTCCAGTGCTGAAATTTCATTCTTTTTGGTCCCAGATATCGCAATGCGACGCACAACAATGCAAACTCTTACCTTCCTCATGTTGCTCTTAGCCTCTAATCCCTGAAGAACCTTACATGTGCCACTTTATGGCGCGTTTTTGTCTTACTGGTAACCTACCACACAATTTAGAACAAAAATCACGTATCACAAATCAACTAAATAATGTAGTGTAATTTTTGTTTAAAGCGTTTCGCGGGACATGAAATTTTCTAAGTCAAAAAATACGTCTTGAATGCTTTAATAAAACTGGTCCCAGATCTTATAGGAAAAGGTTGATATAATTATAGGCATATGGTTATTTAACCTATACAAACCTTCTTTCGTGGATTCCAAGAAAATACAAAGCTTCATTTTATCAAGGAAATTCACATTTATGTCACGAGATTGTCAGACTGAAACAAATTTCAATCTCGTCACCGCCGATAAAGCTTACATTAATCTGGTAAGAATTTTAATCTAGAATTATGGACGTTTACAAATCCGGAAATAGTCTGTCTGAGACATACCTAAGTCATATATTCTTAAAAAGGGATTTTCCGTTGTTAAAGTGACATTTCAGAATTATTTTACATAAATTTTACTTTTATTCTATCTGAAAGAGCATCTTTTCTTATGGAAATTCTGAAAATAAAAAGTCAAACTATTGAACCGTTTACGAGCAATATACATGTATATGTTTGTGCTAAAATTAGACAAATTGTTGTGGACAACAGTTCAGATTTATATAGAATTTGTCGTTTCTGTCTCAATTTTAAAGGCACATTTTTCGCTTATGAATAACAACTACAAAAAATTGATAGCATTTCTACGCATTAGAATAAACAATCTTTGCATCAAGACATACTTTTAAAAAATGAAATATATGTGAAATGTCACATTAATTGTACACCGTAAACCAATATATCAGACGGGTAATGTATAGGCCCCCATAGATGACCAGGCAGAGCATTTCTAGTTAATAGCTAGATATTCTCTGTCATGTCATTTATAGAGAGCTATAACAAAGGCACAAGTTTCATATTTACAATTTCGGTACACAAGAACTTAACAGATTGGTACACTTGTCCCCAATCTGATAAAAGTACGAGGTTTACTTTACAGTAGCATCTGAGAACCACCTGTTAGGGATCATATTCTGTGACCTTTCTTCGCACAAATCCAATTTTAGGTTCGGACAAAGTGAAAACGAAAAAAGACAAATTGGGAAAATATTGAGACAAAAAGAAGAAAATGCTGATAATCAGCATTTTCTCCTTATTGTCTCTATATTTTCAATACTACATTTTACACAAATTATTTTTTAATCTATTGTGCGATCTACAGCAGCTTTCAATTTCAACCACTCTAAAATTTTGCCGTATGGGAAAGGGATAATCGATTTGGTTTTTGGAAGCAAATTTTGCAAAATTATCTCTTTGCAGCCACCTGTCTCTGCACTTTACCATTCTCTGCCTACAACACAACATCTTCCGGTCCTCCTCACTATAAATAGTTCTATCAAAAGCAAAGATTAATTAGATAACAGTCATCCGAACATTCAATATGTAAATCTGAAGTTATGTGTAGATATTGAATTGTGTGACTGAAAATGAAACATTCAACTAATCATGTCTCTAACAAAAAAAAGATCGAAGTAGTAATTCGCTTTATTATGGTTCAAAGATCAGTCCAATGGCCTTCCTTGTAAATGGGTCAGTCAAGTTGACTGAACTATGAAATATATTCTGTGTAATTTCAAAGCTTACACAAACAATTAATATGCATGAAGTTGTGCTAAAAATAGATACAATTCCAGCATGGAATCAAAGTATTCAAGGTATTCTGGATAATCAAAGTACCTAATCAAAGTACTCTACTTCTGGACAGGCCTACATTATTGACAAATTTGCTACCCGACAGTACTCTCAGTAATTTGATTTTCAAGAGGGTCACAGAAGATGACCCCTATCGGGGGGGGGGGGGGTCTCAGATGCTACTGAACAAATATCATTGGATTTTAATCCGATTGGACTTGTCCCTATAAAACCACCTAACTTATATAATTTGACGCAAAAGTTGCAAACATGACGTTTTTGTCTACAAATAGGTGCTGATTAGCAGTGTCATTTGACGAACAGCAACTCTAAAATAAGCCTCTGTCGCCATATAAGAAATAATGACCGTGTCTTGGATCAAATTATATGAAAATAATCATAAATTAGTACGTGACGTGTCTGTAATTTGCCTGTGTTTTTCTCAGTCGGAAAATTAACCCTTTCCCAAATAAGATCTGCTTTTGACGCCCCTAACATGAAATACTTGTTAAAACATTGAGACAAAAGAAGAAATTGCTGATAACCAGCAATTTCTCCTTTTGTCTCATTATTTTCTGAGCTATATTTAACACAAATCCTATCATTAGCAGCATTTATTTTGTCGTCTGCAGCAGTTTTTGAATAAAATTCCCCTAAAATTTTATCGTTTGGGAAAGGGTAAATCTTTTTCCCTACAAGGCCTGCTGGTTGTGATGCCCCTGACATAAAAGGTTTCTGAAAAAAAAACAGTGAGAGAAAAGATAAAAATGCAGATAATCAGCACAATTTTTCCTTTTCACTCGATGATTTTTGCAACATGTACAACGAAATGCAAATATTTCATTTGTATTTATAAATATTTTCTTTTAAACAAGCGTCTGTAGAACTTTGAATAAGACCAAATAATTGCCGTTGGAAAAGGATTGACCCATTACCACACAGTGACTCTTTTTGACTCCCCACAAAATAATGGCATTGGAAAACGTCGTAGAAAATGAAGAAATTGCTTGTGACAAGCAATTTCTTCATTTCCCACAATGTTTTCCATCCAAAAATACATAAGAAACTAAAAATTCCATTCACCTGAAATTGACCAAACTCCAATCGACAGATCGCTCCGCCCAACACAGAATTTAAGACAAACAATGGGAATGTGATCGTTAATAGGGAACGATTTTATTCGGTTAATCGTGACGTAAATTCGGACAAACAAAATAGTATTTCGTGGGTGTTGTTATAAAATCTCGTAACTACGGCTTGATCAAGTAGTTACGAGATTGTATAACAACACCGACGGTTTATCAAAACATAACGGTAAACCTAGTCTATTATTAGCACAAAATTCTTTGTCATTGGCATGTCGATTGTTTTAATTGTCAGTCGATAAATCGATACAATAACACGTGCAACGAAGAACAATTGGGGCATGACATTTTTCTGATCGTCCATTGGCTAATCAATGTTTTTGATTGACAGTCGGCGTTTGGTCAATTGTCGTCTGCATGATCTTTCAATTTGGACCGCCCTAAAATTTTGTCGTTTGGTAATGGATTAAAGGCACCTGTAAGGTAGTACCCTGTATCTAACTGTCTTCGTTACATTATCACGGTGGATAATCACGTGACATAATATTTTTTAGAAAAAAAATATTCTAAATATTTTTAATATAATTAGACTATGTCGATTTGAATTTGGCTTGAAACAAAGAAGGAAGGCAGATGTCAGGCATTAGATGGTCATGGTTGATTTCTTAAAATTCAGGTGATAAAAAAGTTATTGACGATCAACCAAAGTTTTGCTTGATCGTCAATATTTTTCATGTGGCGGGGGTTTGAACCCCAGCTCGGCCAATATCGTTCATTTTTATTTTTTTATATTTGACAAAAACAGTTTTTCTCTCACAAATGGATGTGAATCATCTAAATGAGAGCAGCTAAAGACTCAGACTGGATGTTTATGCAGTGCCGGTGAGATGAATTCCAAGAATCCGATGTTAGTTCTTTAACCGCCACGATATGACCATAAATAACAGTTGAAAGAGGTTTTAACGTAGTCCACCCCTAATGAGATTTGCGCGACGTCGGAATTATTCGGGCGGCGTCGAAAACATTCGGCCACCGCCGAATGTTTACGACCACGCCCGAATAGGTTCGGGCACATAACGACGTAGCCTGAAAAAATTTGAGGTTTTATGAATTTCAAAATGACCACATTACGGGCATTCTATCTTATCCCCATTAAGAGAAGTCCCTTTCAATGTTTAAAAACATTTGCAAGATGTGGCGATACGTCTGACCATAGGAAAATAATTACATTAAAAACGCTTACAGTAAACAAATCGCTTGATATCAACTTAAACGGATTCCTATATCATATCGCCCCTTTCCAACAAAAAACTCGTAACTGCAGCTTGAAAAAGCTACAGTTACGAGTTTTTTGTTGAAAAAACATCGATATTTTGTTATATCTTGCATGATGTTACAAGAACACACTCTTTTTTAGTCTGAAATTGAATTGGAATTGTAAATTGAAACATTTGACATAACTACTTTCAAGATGTCAGCGCACATAAAATGCATAGGCCTACACATGGTTGCATAATGTCACGCGGGACATTTGCTTCAAGTCAAATGAATAATCTGATTTGAATTAATTCTTTTATAAGATAAAATTAAGAATAAAAGTAAACTTTATTTTGAGGTAAATGTAGTTTTTCTCGCAATTTTTGCTCGCTTTTTTACAGGATTTCAGAGTTATGCGCACTGCGTGGTGATTAAGCCAAATAGGATTGAGTGATGCGTCAAATCAGTCAGTCCGAAAATAAATATGATAGACAGGAAAAATTTAGACTGACGCCTAGTCAATGCAAACGAAAAAATAGGATGGGCCAACTTAAAACGACATGGTGTTGCAAAGTACAGAGAAAACATCATTGAAAATTGAAAATTAGCTAACAGTGTGAATATGGTTATATTTGATACTCTAGAATCAGATATAAGACGGTTCTCAGACATTGGACGAGTATTCGTATCTGGCGATATGAATGCTCGTGTGGGTCAGAGAGCCGACTATATAGTCAATGATGGGTCGTTAGATGACATTTCTGACCAGTCTGAAATTGACCGACCATTATACCGAACGTCGTCAGACAACGGTTCTAATCGTTTTGGTGAACGTTTATTAGAATTATGCAAATCAACAAACATAAAAATAGCCAACGGCCGTCTTGGCTTAGATTGTGATATAGGGAAAGCGACATGCTATACTCATAACGGAAATAGCGTAGTCGATTATTTGTTGACAAATTATGACAACTTTAACCTTATTAATTCATTCAATGTGAACAATTTTAATATTTTTTCAAACCATGCACCTGTTTCATTTAATTTTTATACTCGTATAGCACTCCATGAAAAAGGAGCTCAATCTTTTACATATATGAAATGGAATAATGAATACAAAGAAAACTTTTTAAACGACATCAGCCGTGATATAGAATCTTTATGTACTGATATCCAAAATAGCATTGATAGTAATTGTGATACAGATTCATTGATCAACACGTTTACAAATTTTATCACAAGTAGGGGTAACCCATATTTCCAAAAACAATTCACAGAAAAATTACATTATTTCAACGATTCAAATAAGCAAGACACGAAATGGTTTGAATCTGAGTGCAAGAGATTGAGAAATGAGTACGAAAAAGCATTAAATAAATATAATAAATCCATGACATTAGAAAATAGAGCAAGTTTCCTCATTAAGAAAAGGGAATATAAAAATTATTGCAAACGTGCAAAAAGAAAATATAATATTGATTTTGCCAAATCATTAGCAGAAATGAAAAATAAAAAGCCTAGAGAATTCTGGAACTTGTTCAAATCAAAGAAAAAAGAAAACGATATTGACAACATTGATCTCAATACATTTTTTGACCATTTTAAGTCGTTAACATCTGACAATAATGTAGAGGAAGATGAAGAATGCACCGAATTTTTGAGCGATTCTGATAATTCAATCGAAGATCAAGAATGCAGTTTTGAAGAATTAGATCGTCCAATCACACGCGATGAAATCCGAAAAGCATGTAAAAATCTAAACAGAAATAAAGCATGCTCAATAGACGAAATTATCTACGAATATTTCATTGAAGGTATCGAAATTTTTGATCGCCCACTAGAAATTCTTTTTAACTACATACTCAATAAACAAATATTTCCAAAATCATGGTCGCAAGGAGTTATTATTCCTATCTTTAAAAAGGGAGACAAATCGAACCCAAATAATTACCGCGGTATTACGCTCATAAGCTGTTTTTGTAAATTGTTCATGTCCATAATAAATAATCGTTTAAAAGCGTGGTCGATGGATAACGACATTATAACAGACGCTCAATTCGGGTTTAAACCCAATCATAGTACAGTAGACGCTGTGTTTATTCTAAACGCATTAATCGAAAAACAATTGCATAATAAACAAAAATTATATTGTTGTTTCGTAGATTTTCAAAAATGTTTCGACTCAATTTATCGTAATGGCCTGTGGTGTAAACTGCTCAAACTTGGTTTAAATGGCAAAATGTTTAACCTTTTTCGCTCTATGTACAGCGAAGTCAAATTGCGTGTTAAATGCTTAAATAACTTATCTGAATTCCTTGAATGCGACGTGGGCTTGTTACAAGGGGAGATAACATCTCCGATCCTATTTTCTCTTTTCCTCAATGACATAGAACTATACCTACAAGATAGAGGAAATTTGGGACTAACAATCGACCAACTTACTATATACCTATTACTTTTTGCAGATGACTCGGTACTCATATCAGAATCAGCAGACGGGCTTCAGAAACTATTGAACAGCTTTGAACAATACTGCACAAAATGGAAACTTAAAGTTAATACTGACAAAACGAAGGTCATGGTATTCAAAAATGGTGGTAGGTTAACTAACGAACCAATATTTAGATATTCAAACGTAGAAATTGAAATGGTCCGATCATTCAATTATTTGGGAGTAGTTTTTACCTGTACCGGCTCATTTATCGGCGCTGTACAAACATACGGCGGCAAAGCACTTCGAGCGATGAATAGATTATTGTCATTAACTCGCGGAAAAATGGTCCCAATCAACATTATGCTTACCCTATTTGATACATTCGTTGCCTCAATATTATCATTTTCTTGTGAAGTTTGGGGATTCATTAAGTCGGATATCGCAGAAAAAGTTCATAGAAAATTCTTAAAACAATTACTTAATGTTAAACAATCAACAAGTAACACCGCAGTATACCGAGAACTTGGCAGATTCCCTCTATCGATCACATATAAAACAAGAATAGTAAAATATTTCCTTAACCTTCATATATCAAAAAGTAACAATTGTATTCTATCCACCATTATCGAGCAGATGACCATAGAAACTAGAAATAAAGTAGGAAAATTAAATTGGGCGGGGAACGTTAAACATCTACTAGAAAGCACCGGCTTTCCTGATATTTGGCTTTTCCCAGCATCTGTCAATGTTAAATTATTTTTGCCAATATTTAAAAGAAGATTAATGGATCTCTACTTGAACGATTGGAGAGATGACCTCACAGTTAAAACATCTTTATCCTTATACAGAAATTTGAAAAATGACATCCAAATATCGGATTACTTATTAAAAATGCATAATACTAAATACAAGACAATTATCTCAAAAATACGATTATCAGCACATCAATTAAATATCGAAAAAGGTAGACACCAAAATGTTGATAGGCAAGATCGCCTATGCTCATTATGTAATCTAAACGAAATTGAAGATGAGTTTCATTTTATAATCATATGCCCATTCTATAGAAATTTACGAGAAAGTTACTTAAAGAGATATTACAGAATTAGACCAAATATGCATAAATTTGTGCAACTTCTTGAAAACACTAATTCAAAGACCTTAAATGACCTTGCTAGGTACTGTATTAAAGCTTTTGAAAAGAGAGATCAAGCTCTCAATCCTTAACAATAAAATATTTTTAACCCTTTATTTATACAATATACAATTAAAATATAAACATTTTTCAATACTGTCTCTTAAGAGAAAGCCCGACTAAATCATTCATTCATATCTAATTTGAAAGGGTTATCCGATATCCATTCACATCGGTATCTTCCTTTTCGTTTCGTTAAGAACCGATTCAATGTGGATATATAAAGTTAGAGCTTGGTTTTAATAACAAACGGTAGAGTTCATGACTTTTATGGGTGAACTCAACCGGTGGATTTCAACATTCATTACAAGGAGTACGTTATTATACGCAAGTTAAATAATAACCCATTCCCAAATATGTCCTATCCTACATCACTAGATAACATAGTCAGTAAAAGTATTGAGAGAAAGGAAGAAATTGCAGATAATCAGCTGTTTCTCCCTTCCTCCTAATATTTACATGACTTTAACATCTTCTGCTTTCCAAGTTTCTGCCATCGGCAGCTCCTTCCAAATTACACTGGTCTTAAATTTCGCAGTTTGGGAAAGGGTCAATCGATTATTTTCTCGTTTTCAAATTGATTGAATTGCTTTCAATGATGTTTTCATCTGATATTTGTTGCTTATATTGATGTAAATAATTGTATTATATTGTACATTGTAGGACATTAAATCGGGTGATATGTATTCAGATCATCCTGCATTACTGTGCGGGATGATCCTTGTACATACCAACCGAGCGTACAGGTAATTATCAACAAAACAGAAACTATCATGCCTTGTTGCAAGATATTGAAACAGTAAAACGCATAATTTACCAAATATGACACCAAACCATATCTCTCGCTGTTATATTAAATTTGATATGCCTACATTACAAAACGTGATTTCCGCAAAAGAAAAAATAATTATAATATTGCCATTGTTATGCCATGTACATATGACAACTGTTTGTAAGCATTGTAATGACGATGAACAATTCTGTTCAAGTCATTTTGTAAATAAAATGTTCTGTTCTGTTCTGTTCTGTTCTGTTCTGTTCTGTTCTGTTCTGTTATAAAACAAACTCTTTCTTAATTGGCCCATTTCAATCCGTACCTATGAGCCGCTACCGGTCGCAAACAATGGGTTTATGGGAATACGGTTCCAATTTTTGCTAAAAATAGCAATACATCAGCCGGTTTCTTTATACCAGGTCGAGGCTCTGACCCAATGCCGAGTAAAGCATCTCATGTGCAATGGCAACGAACGGTGGTTGACCATAATTGTCATCAAAGGACGACTTCCGGTGGCTGTTGTGTGTGTGTGTGGGGGGGGGGGTCTTAGTGGAAATAAGCTTATTGAGCAAGCCGTTTATATGACGACCACATGACCACATGACGACAACATGACGTCAGAATAATTCGGTCCCGATCGAAATCATTCGGCTGTGGACATTCGGCGGTGGAACTCTCCACCGCCGAATGTTTACGACCGCGCCGGAATAGGTTCGGATACGTAACGACACCGCTCGAAAAAAGTCGATTTTTTATGAATATCAAAATTGCGACATTATGGGTATTCTACCTTAAGGTGGCCGAATTCGATTCGAGTGCGCATCCAAAACGCGCATGTTGTCGTAAATAAGATAGCGACCTAAAATTTCAGAAAAACAGGTAAAAAATTAGATCCGTTGCATTTTTTAGTTAAACTATACAAATTTTTGCATCAGTTTTTCATCGAACAAGAATAAAACGTGAAAATATATCAGGCCGTATTTGAAATGTTTTGATGACGTCATTTAAACACGTGCGTTTTGGCGTTCAAAGTAACGACGTCGGTAATACGGTAAAGTTTAGATACACAAAATCGGCCGATTTCTGACGAATTTATCGTTAAAAAAGTCCAAATTTGGTTCGAAACATCGGAATCTACTGACTTTTGTCTAGTACGTTCCTCTTTCACACCACAGTTCAAGACATTACACCAATGTTAGATAAATATAGCTTATTCAAAAGCCATTTAGGCCTAAAACTTCCCTTTCCCATAATAGAATAAAACAATTTTGAGACGTCAAACATTTATCTTAAAATCTATTTTATGTTTTAATCAAACAAGCAACATATTACGATCATGATTATACAGTTTTTTGGTAAATACTTCCTATAACTATGTACTAATAGCTATAGGCCTACAAAAATCGAACTAAAAGGCTGCTTTTTCTGCGGAAAAGTACACGTTTGAGACGGTCTCCCGTTTATGTACAGTGGTTACATTTGTTGTATTTCTTTATTTTACAGATCATTTACTGGTTCATCAATTACCAAGTCATTATCAAATTTTCTTAAGCAGAAAATCCTAAAATTTTAACATTTGCGCCAAAGATCAGCTGAAACACTGCTATTTCGGCACTTTTGAGACAACCCCCAATTCATATACTGTGGTGACTTTTGTTTTTTATTTCTTTATTTTACAGATCATTTTCTGGTTCATCAATTTCCAAAATATTATCAAATTCTCTAGGGCAGAAATTTCTAAAACTTTAACATTTGCGTCAAAAATCAGCTGAAACACTGCTATTTCGGCACCTTTGAGACAACCCCCAATTCATATACTGTGGTGACTTTTGTTTTTTATTTCTTTATTTCACAGATCATGACCAGGTCCATCAATTTACAAAATATTATCAAATTCTCTAGGGCAGAAATTCTCTATTTTTTAACATTTGTGTAAAAATATTCAAATTTCCCATTGGCCTCCATTTTAAAAATAGCCATTTCAGTGCTGGTTTTGAGACGGCCCCCATTCTTTCCCTAGATGGTGACTTGTCTTTTTTATTATCTTAAAATGTCCGTAAGGATTCACTTTATAACATGCGACAGTATGAGTCAATTCTCTAGGGCAGTTTTCTTGTTATGGAATCGCATTCGGCCACCTTAAGTAGTTCTAAAATGAAATGAAGAAGATGTTGATAACCAGCATTTTCTCTCTCTATGAAATCTTGATAAAATTCAAGAAAATGTTGATAGCTTTAAAGAAAATACTGGATATCGGTGTTTATTGGCAGCCGTTCGGTATTTCTTATTGATAAAACCAGGATAAAAATAAAATGTGTGTTTTTATGTATAATGTACAAATTTTCGACGTACGAGGTTTTGCATTTACACAGACGAATTGTATTATTGACAATTATACAAATCGTCTGTGCAAATGCAAAACCTCGTAAGTCAAATTTTGCGATTTTCAAAGTAAAACTTTGTATGTCCGGTTTAGACAATTCTCACAGGTTTTGGAATAATTCCACCTATCAATACTAATGACACGTTATTTGTGAACAACATACCCTATTTTCAAGGAAAACCTTTCAGTTTCGGAAAATTTATTATTATCATTTTACTTACCTTTAACCCTTTCCCATATAAGACCTGCTTTTGACGTCCCTGATAGAAAAGACTTGGGAAAAGATTGAAACAAAAGAAGACACTGGTGATAACCAGCAGTTTCTGATTTTGCCTCAATTTTTTCTGTGCTATGTTATACACAAAAGCTAGCTTATCATTATTCATTTTTAAAATCTCCAAAAAAATACGAGATACGCATCCTCGGAAACCACAGCGGTCATAGCTCACGCTACATGACGTCATGTAGCGTAGCTATGACCGCGGGGTTTCCGAGGATGCGAGATACGTAAGATACGAGGTTTTGCATTTACACCGACGAAGTGCAAACTCTATATTAAAATTTTAGCTTTAGATCCATAAATCGCTTTGGACATGGGCAATTTATGATATCTGCGCAAACGAATTTGGTTTATTTGGGTTTTACGCCGTTTTCAACTATTACGGTCATATCTCGGCGGCTTTAGCACCTAACCATGGATTCCTGTCGTACCGTCCAGTATTACCACAACACCCTATCCGAGCCTCCAGCTGCTTCGCTTCCCCACATAGGTTCACGATATCAAACCATTGATGGGTGACATTTTCGTGAGAAAGGGTATTTGCCGCGGCCTGGTATCGAACCCGGGACCTCTCTAATGAGAGGAAGATGCGCTACCAACTTCGCCAAGGCCGCGGCCCGCACAAAAGGAACAGTTTGCAATCGTAAATACATGTAATTCCAAGTATCATTGATGATGTAGAAGACCTTGGCATAGAAATACGGAATGTGTTTTATGTGCACCGTGAGAGAGCAATAAATTTATGACTTATGGGTGTAAAAAAGCAGTAATTGTGTGATTTAGTGCGTTACTAGAATTGGTATTCAACTCGTTACATGGAAGAGGTATTCTTGAAATTGTTCATACTGATATGAAAACTATGTTGAAAAGAATGCAATGCTTTATTGCCAGCAGATGAAGACCGAGTATTTTTAAATGTCAGTTTTGGAAAGAAGAATAGCCAAATTAAAATATAAATGCAAGTGCAAAAATGTTAAATAGCATATATGTATACTATTGGGTCTTTTCGTAATTCCGGTGATAAAGAGTTGTCGTTCCTGCGGGACGGTATGTTTACTTCCATTTCCTGTAGGACAATCGGCAACTTTAATATTTTCATTAAATCAATGAGTAATTAAATGAAAATGATTTTTATTGTATTTTAATAATGGAATCTAATAATACCTCTGCACCTTCCATAATTTTTAAACCATTCGGAAATCAGAAACAAAAGAAATCTCCCATAATAAGATGATAGGTTATCATTGAACAAATTTATCCCCGTGGAGTGCCTCAAATCAGGCCAGTGTCGATTTGTGACGCCATGACTTTGCATTACTTACTCTAGTAATATGACGTCATAGAAATAAAAAGAGAGGGAACTTTGGGGAAGAAAAGATACATGTATATAGAGATCTATACATGTACGCTGTGAGCGAGTTTTTCCAAACGAATATTTTGTAATTGTTTGTAATCTCTTGAACATTCCGCTCCACACGGTTTTCACTGTCGGAAAAAGATTAATATCGAAAATAGAATAGATCTAAGTGAATGTTAAAGCACAGAAAACATTGAGGTAAGAGGCGATATTTCTGACTATCTAGATCTTTCATCAAATGGCTTCCTTTTACTCAATGTTTTTCCAAACAATCTACTGAGGTCAAATACGGGACTTTGATATTTGAAAAAGGTTTAAAAATTGAAGAATTCGTTTTTAAATGTGCCGAAAAATATGGTATAATTATAGGCATATGGTTATTTAACCTATTTAAAACCTTCCCTTGCGAATTCCAAGAAAATAAGCTTCAATTTATAAGGAAATTCACTATATAACACGAGATTGTCAGACTGAAACAAATATCAATCTCGTCACCGCCGATAAAGCTTACATTAATCTGATAAGAATTTTAATCTAGAATTATGGACTTTTATAGATCCGGAAATAGTCTGTCTGAGACAAACCTAAGTCAAATATTCTTAAAAATGGATTTTCCGTTGTTAAAGTGACATTTCAGAATTATTTTACATATTTTTGTCTTTTATTCTATCTGAAAGAGCATCTTTTCTTATGGAAATTCTGAAAATTTCAAGTCAAACTATTGAACCGTTTACGAGCAATATATATTTTTGTGCAAAAATTAGACAATTGTTGTGGACAACAGTTCAGATTTATATAGAATTTGTCTTTTCTGTCTCAATTTTAAAGGCACATTTTTCGCTTATAAATAACAACTTCAAAAAACTGAGAGCATTTCTACGCATTAGAATAAACAATCTTTGCATCAAAACACACTTTTAAAAAATTGAATGTATGTGAAATGTCACTTTAATTGTACACCGTAAACCAATATATCAGACGGGAGAAGTATAGGTCCCGATAAATGACCTGGCAGAGCATCTCTATCTAATAGCTAGAGATTCTCTGCCATGCCATTTATCGAGAGCTATAACAAAGGCACAAGTTTCATATTTACAATTTCGGTACGCAAGAACTTAACAGATTGGTACACTTGTCCCCAATCTGATAAAAGTGAGGTTTACTTTACAGTAGCATCTGAGAACCACCCGCAGTGATTTTGTTAGAAATTTATGTGGAAGAGTGCTGGGACCCACTGGTTCCCAAAACGATGTGCCCAAAATTGAAATATATAAGTCTTTGTAAGACAACGTTGATTACACATTGAAAATGTTAGCATCCTGGGACTCAATAAATAATTTATCAATGAGTCCTGAGAAAAAAAATGTGAGTCAGGGACTCGGGACTCGCAGGTAACAAAATCCCTGCACCCGTTAGGGATCATATTCTGTGACCTTTCTTCGCACAAATCGAATTTCAGGTTCGGAAAAAAGTGAACACGAAAAGAGACAGATTACGAAAATATAATTGAGACAAAAAAAAAAGAAAATGCTGATAATCAGCATTTTCTCTTTTTGTCTCTATATTTTCAATACTACATTTTACACATATTCTTTTTCAATCTATTGTACGATCTGCAGCAGCTTTCAATTTCAACCATCCTAAAATTTTGCCGTTTAGGAAAGGGATAACCGATTTGCTTTTTCCAGGGGGTCACAGAAGATGACCCTTAACGGGTGTGTCTCAGATGTAACTGAAAAGTTATCATTGGATTTTAATCAGATTTGAGTTGTCCCCTGGACAAACACCTAGCTTATATAATTTGACGCAAAAGTTGCAAACATGACGTTTTTGTCTACAAATAGGTGCTGATTAGTAGTGGCCAGTGACGAACAACAACTCTATAATAAGCCTTTGTCGCCATACCCATGGCTCAGTGCGAAACGGTTGTAACTGCCTATATGTTTATAGGCAGTTACGACTGTTTCGCACTGAGCCATCGATATAACAAATAATGACAGTGTCTTGGATCAAATTATATGAAAATAATCATAAATTAGCACATGACTTGTCTGTCCATATAGATCTAGCAAATAAACATAAAGCGTGTTACATTACATTATAAGAAAATAACAACAAATTAGCACATGACGTGTCTGTAATTTGTCTGTGTTTTTCTCAGTCAGAAAATTAACCCTTTCCCAAACAAGTCTTGCTGTTGACGTCCCTAACATGAAATACTTGCTAAAACATCGAGACAAAAGGAGAAATTGCTGATAACCAGCAATTTCTCCTTTTGTCTCAATATTTTCTATGCTATATTTAACGCAAATCCTATCATTAGCAACATTCATTTTGTCGTCTGCAGCAGTTTTTGAATTAAATCACCCTAAAATTTTGTCGTTTGGGAAAGGGTAAATCTTTTCCCATACAAGGCGTGCTGGTTGTGATACCCCTGACAGAAAAGTTTTCTGAAAAACAGTGAGAAAAAAGGTAAAATGCAGATAATCAGCACAATTTCTCCTTTTCACTGAATAATTTCTGCAACATGTACAACAAAATGTAAATATTTTATTTGTATTTATGATTTTTTTTCTTTTAAACAAGCGTATGTAGAACTTTGAATGAGGCCAAATAATTGCCGTTTGGAAATTGTCAAAGACACCTGTAAGTTGGTACGCATGTCTTCGTTACATTACCACGGCGGATAATCACGTGACACAATATTTTTTAGAAAATATTCAATAATTTTGTTACTATATAGGTCTACTATGTTTGAATTTGGCTTGAAACCAAAAAGGAAGATAGAGGTCAGGCATTAGTTGATCGTGGTTGAGTTTTTAAAAAAAAAACTCGGGTGATAAGAAAGTTATTGACGATCAACCAAAGTTTTTCTTGATCGTCAATGTTGTTTTCATGGGGCAGGGGTTTGAATCCCATCTCGGCCAATATCTTTCTTTTTTATACTTGACAAAAAAATGTCTCTCACCAATGGATGTGAATCATCTAAATAAGAGCAGCTAGACACTCTGTGGGGCGCCGTGGTCTAGTGGTAGGACGCGGGCTTAGGGATCGAGAGGTCCTGGGTTCAACGGTAGGACGCGGGCCTAGGGATCGAGAGGTCATAGGTTCAAATTCCACCGAGGTCACGGGAATTTTTCTGAGCAAAAAAGTTACCCCACGTTGCTCCTCTTCACCCAGGTGTATAAACGGGTACACGGGAGAGTTGAAAGCCAATGTGCTGTGGCTGCCGCAGGCGCCGACTGTAAACAGCCGACTTGAAGCTCGGTGATCGTGGGGTAAAGTGTGAAAGTCGCGCGAATATGGACCTGGTTTGTAAATTTGAGACTACAAACCACCTTTACTTTACTTTACTTTTACTTTCCTCAGACTGGATATTTATGCAGTCCCGGTGAGATAAATTTCAGGAATGCATTGTTAGTTGTCTAGCCGCCGCGATATGACCATAAATAACAACTGAAAGAGGGGTTAAGGTAGTCCACCCTAATGAGATTCGCGCAACGTCGGAATTATTCGGGCGTCGTCGGAAACATTCAGTGGTGGAATTTTCCACCGCCGAAAGATTACGACCGCGCCCGAATAGGTTCGGGCACATAACGACGTAGCTCGAAAAAATCTGAGGTTTTATGAATTTCAAAATGGCCACATTACGGGTATTCTATCTTATCCCCATTAAGTGAAGTCCCTTTCAATATTTAAAAACATTTGCAAGATGTGGCGATACGTCTGACCATAGGAAAATAATTACATTAAAAACGCTGACAGTAAACAAATCGCTTGATATCAGCTTAAACGAATTCCCATATCATATCGTCCCTTTTCAACAAAAATCTCGTAACTGCACCTAAAGAAATCTGCAATTACGAGTTTTTTGTTGAAAAACATCGATATTTTGTTATATCTTGCATGATGTTACCGGAACAAACACGTTTCTAGTCTGATATTAGATTGGAAATGTAAATTGAAACATTTGACATTTAAACAATCTATTGAAGAAGCTAAAGAACTGACGTTTCTTTTCTTTTCTGTTTCTATAAGTCTACTTGCATACGAGACCTTAACCCTTTCCCAAACGAAAAAATAAGATGGCCCAGTTTTAAACGGCATGGTGTTGTAAAATACAGCGGAAATGTCTTTGAAAATAGAAAATGCGCTCACAATGTGAATATGGTCATAAAACAAATCCTTTCTTAATTGAGCAAACCGGTTATATTACGACCCTAGGGAATTTGGTTAAGGTAAGACTAATGGGTAATGGGCTATGTGACCAGTTGTGGAACGAAATCTGTATAGTGCGAATAGACGGCTTCAAGGGAAGTAATTTTCATTGTTTTCAAATTTTGAATTTTTGACTTTTGTTGGATTTTATGTATACTCTTCATACAGTTTAGAACCATTTTCACAGAAATTGTTTAGAATATTACCCAGAAATCTGAGCACGCTCAATTATTTCCGTTGTTACGAAAACAGGCGATATTGCATCTAACGGTACTTTGAAAATACTCGGATGTACAGACGTCACGGAAGAAGTTGAAATATAACGATTATACCGGAAGTGCATTACCCAGGTTTAACCGTAAGACGTTCTATAAAGAACTGAAGAAGATGTCGCTAACAAGCATTTTCTCTCTCTAGGAAATCTTGATAAAATTAAAAAAAAAAATGATGATAACTTTTAAGAAAATGCTGGTTATCGGTGTTTATTGGCACACGTTCGGTATTTCTTGTCGATAAAACCAGCGTAAAAATTAAATGTGTGGTTTTATATATAATGTACAATGATGCAAGGGTCGGTGAAAATGCAAATTTTGCAGTTTTCAAAGTAAAACTGTGTGTCCTGTTTAGACGATTCTTGCTGGTTTGGGTATAATTTCACCTATCAATATTAATGACATTTTATATGCGAACAGCATATCCTTATTTCAAGGAAAAGCTTTCAGTTTCGGAAAAAATAAAATTATCATTTTTCTTACCTTTTACCCTTTCCCAAACAAGACCTGCTTTTGGCGTCCCTAATAGAAAAGACTTGGGAAAACATTGCAACAAAAGAAGAAATTGCTGATGACAAGCAGTTTCTCGTTTTGCCTCAATATTTTCTGTGCTATGTTATAGTACACAAAATCTAGCAAAATCTCCAAAAACTAGACAGCCCTGGCGGTCTGGAAGCGCTCCACAGGCCTGACTGTTTGTCTTGTTGAATGCAATTTCAAAGGTTCAGGCTGCGCAAAAAAGCAAATGCGTTACCAAGCTGAAAATTACAAGAAGTAAGATCGTATGGTCAGTAGATTCTGTGAAAGTTCTGTATTGATTAGTTAATACTAATGGTTGTAAAAGTGTAAATAAAGCCGAAAATGGCAATTTTGTCAATTTCAAGGGCACATAACTCATGATGTAAAACTCAGGTCAAGCTCTTATCAAGATATTATAGTCACCAACATTCTGTTCTTGTTTTGTCTTGATTAGTCGATATTTGTAGTTGATAGAGTGAAAACAATGTCAAAATAGAGCCGAAAATGGCAATTTTGTCAATTTTAAGGGCACACTACTCATGATTTAAAATTTAGATCAAGCTGAAAATTACACTAAGGTAAGATCTTATCGTCATCAACATTCTGTACAGGTTTTGTCTTGATTGGTCGATAATTGTAGTTACTAAGGTGAAAACAAAGTCAAAATAGAGCCAAAAATGGCAATTTTGTCAATTTCAAGGGCACATAACTCATGATGTAAAATTCAGATCAGGCTGAAAATTATACCAAGGCAATATCTCATTGTCTGCATCATTCTGTCCAAGTTTTGTCTTAATTGGTTACTATTTGTAATTGCTAGAGTGAAAACGAAGTCAAAATAGAGCCGAAAATGGCAATTTTGTCAATTTCAAGGGCACATAACTCATGATGTAAAATTCAAATCAAGCTGAAAATTATACCCAGGCAAGATCATATATTGCCCATTATTCTGTTGAAGTTTTATTTTGATTATTCAATATTTGTAGATTTTAGAGTAAAAATAAAGACAAAACCAGCTATTTTTGTCATTCAATGGCAGATAACTCAGGTTATTTTAAGTCAATCCAAATTCTTTGAAGGAATCTGAGAGAGGGTCACCCAATGATCATTCCTGTGAAGTTTGATTGAAATCCATCCAGTAGTTTCTGATAAGAAGATTTTTAAAGAAAAAGTTTACGGACGGACGCACGGACGGACAGACGCACGACGGACACACCGCCATGACAATAGATCGCTGGCCTGACGGCCAGTGGAGCTAATAAGATACGAGGTTTTGTATTAACACCGACGAACTGCAAGATCTATATTAGAATTTTAAATATAGATCCATAAATCATTTTGGACATGGGCAATGTAAAACATGCGCACAAAAGGAACAGTTTGCAATCGTAAATAATTCCAAGTATAATTGATGATGTAAAGACCTTGTCATAGAACTAAGGAATGTGTTTTATGTGCATCATGAGAGAACAATAGAATTTGGTCTTATGGGTCTAAGAAAGCAGTAATTTTGTGATTTAGGGCGTTACTAGAATTGGTATTCAACTCGTTACATGGAAAGTGTATTATTGAAATTGTTGGCGATTATATGAAGACTTTATTGAAAAGAATGCAATACTTTAAAATAGTGTCAGCAGATGACGACCGAGCATTTATAAATGTCAGTTTTGGAAAGTAGAATAACCACATTAAAATATAAAATGCAAGTGCAAAAATGTTATATAGCATATAACGTATATTATGAAGCCCGCTTTATTCTTTTCTATATATGACTAAAAAGGTTAAGAAACGTATATTTCCAATGGCTATCCCTAACGATTGAATCTTAATCGACTAATCTTTGGTACTCGAGTTTTCTGTCGACAAAACGCTAGATATCTGACATAGAATTTTCTTTTCCCATTTACTAGTAGCATGTTTATGACAGATTCCTGAAAAATTTGGCATACGGGGAACCTTGCATACAAATGCCACATTTATTAGGTAATATATCAGGTAATATACAAGACAAATTTTTGATGCATAGCATCCAAAGTAGCCCAGAATCTTTTGGCCAGCAATAATTCAAAACGTTTCTGCACGGTGTCTATTTGAAAATGATGGGAACAGGCACTAATTACCGATGTTTATGTCAGATCGAATAAGAACTATGTGTCTAGAATGGTTAAAAGAAATCTTTAAAATTAAGTTTCTGTGATACCAATGTTTAGTCGTGATATATGGATTGTATGGAGTTTCACGTCCCACTCAACAGCTAAGGTCATATAGAGACGGGACCTCGGTTTAAAGTCTCATCCGAAAGACTGGAGAAGCGGGGGATCGAACCAGCGGCGTGATATATGGCCTTGATATATGCATTCGATTTGGCGTACCAGTATGCTATTACAAACGTTGAGACTTCGATAGGTGCAGATCAAATAGGCAGTGGTAATAATGTTTGTTTGTTTGTTTGTTTGACTAAATTTGTGGACTAAATCATTTAGCAAGTGGCAAGAATCCGACAGTTTCAATTTCAATGTACACGACAAAAACAATCCATGTCAAAAGTGTACATAAAGTAACGCAACACTCATTCAATAACACATATCTGAAAACTCGATAATAGATTTAAGGATATTTTTGTTTTGACATCATATGTAACATTTCATCAAACAGTAAACGAAACATCATAAGTATGCTAAGACATTTACAGACAGAAATTTCAATTCAAAGACACCCGGTGTAAATTCAAGTCACAAACAATTTCATTGTTATAATCTTCCCTTGTTTTCATAAAAAATCTGACATGTTTGTCACATCGACACCATTTTTGGAGCGGTTTGATGTTAAAGAAATTTAGTTCACTCATCCTGAAGATTGTTCGTTAGCAAAACAAGAATCCGGCAGTTTCAATTTCAATGTACACGGCAAAAACAATCCATGTCAAAAGTGTACATAAAGTAACGCAACACTCATTCAGTAACAAATATCTGAAAACTCGTTCATAGATTTAAGGATATTTTTGTTTTGACATCATATGTAACATTTCATCAAACAGTAAACGAAACATCATAAGTATGCTAAGACATTTACAGACAGAAATTTCAATTCAAAGACACCCGGTGTAAATTCAAGTCACAAACAATTTCATTGTTATAATCTTCCCTTGTTTTCATAAAAAATCTGATATGTTTGTCACATCGACACCATTTTTGGAGCGGTTTGATGTTAAAGAAACTTAGTTCACTCATCCTGAAGATCGTTCGTTAGCAAAACAGGTTTGTTGGAGGATTAAGACTACCACGAACGCACCTTTTCAGACAATTCCAGAAGTGTTCGATAGCATACGTGTTCTCGAATAAGGGCAGTAACCTTGCTTTGCTGCACAATCGTCGTGTGAAACCAACAGTGTGTGCAGGGGCGCCAGGGGCGCCATCCTTTTGCAACATGCCATTGACTCTTCCTACATAATATCAGGGACAACAGGGCGCAACACATTGTCAACGTACTTACGAGTATCGCCTTTGGCATTTCATTTGATTGTCCCAGCCCGCCTGTCTGGGCGTTTGGGTGAATTCCATGACTTTATGCAAACAACCGAAGCACAGACCTGCGACTCTTAAACTGAACCAGACCCTCTTTGGACGGATAAGTTGTCTTAAATGGCGAAAATTATCCCAAAATTTAGCCAATAACAGCTATAAAACGGTTTGCTTCTGGTTGAATAATTCATTTTCGTTGACTTATCCATGTCTGCCAATGTTCATTTATGTGGAATCTGCTGCTATTATGAGTTTGTTCTAATGTTCAGAGCTCTTTGGCTAATACCCTACCGACTGATTGTAACTGGCCCAGTCGATGATCTGGATCGATCCTGCACGTTGGTGTTTGCAATACAGTGGTACCACAACCTTGAAATTGAAGAAAATTTGGACGCCAAGCTTTTAAGTCCCTGCCAATTGACTTTTTCAGAACTCAAATTCAAGTGATATGTCGACGGCTGTTTTCCGGAAGTTATGACATGACGCTTAGTGCGCACAGTAACATTCTTTTGTGTTTTTACTGTGTAACTGACAACACACTATCAGTAAAACTATCTTTTATGATTGTTTCTTAACTTGCAAGACGTTAGGACGTGTTTAACGTAAAATAATAAAGGGACGCAATTCTGGCTTGTTCGTTGGAAATTGAAATATTTCATTTAAAATTTCTTTCATAATCCTTCCTTGCGAACGATAGAAAGTACCATTTTTGATCCTTGTTTGTTAAAAACAAAAATATTGAAATTTGAAAATGTTGCGTCACTTTATGTGGTAAGTGTAGTATAGAAATATTAGTAGAAAATAAAACATTTCTGAATATATCTGGATTTCTCAGATCCCACATATTTTCTCACTATTATTATATCCCTTATTTTACTTATTAGGGGTGTCAAGACGAGATCTATCTTATTTTGGACATGGTACATTCTGTAACCATAGCTTGAGCAAGACGAAGTAAATAAGTATAAGTCATCCATAAACACTGTTCTTTATACATTGTCTGCTATATGTTTTATATCTTTATATTTTACATCAGTTATATTCTTGATGTACCCGGTAGAAAAATAGATTGGTGTGGCAAATGATTTTAAAACATGAAAAAATACAAAACGACATTCTGTCAGTTTGAATCTACTACATGTTTTGAAGAAGCTTTGAGAGCCAATCATGGGTGTTGATCAGACGGTATGTATGCACTATCTGATGAGGATCCATGTTTGACTATTTGCTTGCTAATAATGTCAACCATATGGTCAATCGAGTCATTTTCCCTAAAGTTCACAATGAGACTTATTTAGCTATATCGGAGAAATGGAGCTGATGGCGCCGAAATGGAGATTGCTATTGCGATAACTTGGTGGTCGTAATATGAATTCACATTTATCTAACGTCAATATCAAATACTTATAAATGCAGCAAATATTTTGAAAAAAATCAAGAATTTCAAGCTCGACCAAAAGCAATTTCCATGTCATGTCGCTACCGCGACTGCAAAGGCGTCATTCCGCGTTTTATCTTGTCGCGTGACCCTTTGAAGCATTCTGGTTTAAACTGATATAATCATTTCCCAAATAGCAAAATTTAAGTTAATTTGAATTGATAAAGAGGTTCAACATACCATGGAAATATTTTGGCAAACAGAAAAAATGCAGGGGTCCGTATTATCAACGATCGTACGATTTGTTCTTGCGTAATTACTTGAAACAGCAAACCTGATTGGCCCAATCTGATTTCTCGTGCAATCAGATTTTTTGTTACACAGTTTACACAAAATCGTGGTCGTAAGATCGTTGATAATACGGGCACGTTGTTACCAGCATATTTTCTTTCGCCTCTATGTTGTCCAAGCCTTTTCCTTTATGAAGCTTAAAATCCAAAGCTTGTTTAGAAAAATGTTAAAGGGCTTACATTCACTGACATGAGTATAAAATAATCATACCATAGCATTCGATAAAATACAAAATTAAAGTTCACAGAACCAATCATGTTTTGAATGCTCAATGAACTGCTCATGATCAGCAGCTGAACTAAAACAAATGGAAAAAATAATATGCAAAAAACTATGAAAAAATAGAGCGCTAGCGAGGTTTGAACTCATGACTTATATGCTATGATGAACTCTTAGTCCGTTGTCGTAACCACTGGACCACTCTACCTTTTCCATATGAAGATGCTTATAAAAGTTTATATTATTTACACAATTTGGATTTGTCCCTATCGAAATTGAAGGATATGAAACCATAAATAAATTCATATTTTATGCAGTATATTTCCTCGTGAATGTCTTAACATGTCAAGAAAATCTGCTTTTATTTTAATAATCCTTATCGACATACATTTCAACCATTTTCAACAAATAGGTCGAATATTTTGTACAATGGTCGCCTAACAAACTCTACACGGGCATATCTCATAAAAAAGTAAAGCGTATTTGAAGAATTCATGAAAACTTTCTTATTGATTTAAAAATATACAAAAAAAAAAAAAAAAAAAAAACTAGCGTGAGTGGGTTTCGAACCTATGGAACAAATGTGTTCAGGCTTTGGTACGCCTAGCACTCTATCCATAAGACCACAGCGGCACTTGTGCTATGCGAAACTTAAACAAAATTAAAATATAGTAGTATTTATCAGATTAGATTGGTTATCGCCCCTGAGTTGGTCCATAGAAATAACGAAACCCATTAGTAAATACCAAAACACATTTACAGTATCGATTTTAGAATGGATCAGTTCATAGCGAATATATATTACCGTTATTTATTCAACGCTTCATACAAAATTCTCTTCTTGCTGTTATTAAGCATAAACAACAATAGTTAACATGATGTGTTATAGTTATTCGTGTGTTTCGGTATTTCTATGGACCGATCCGGTCACATGATTAAGCGGTTAGTAATTCGCATCAGGGGGAAATTGAAATAGTAAACAAATGCAAGTTTTATGCATTGTATTTCCTCGTAAATGGTGTAATCATATAAAACAAACATGTTGTTTGTGTAACAATCATTATCAACGTACAATTTAACCATCTTCAACAAAAATGTCGAGTATGTTGTAAAATAATCGCCTCCCTAACTCTGCACGTTAATATTTTAAAATCGTTACAAAGGTAGCCCAGCTCAAGGCTGGGCTACCAATTAGGTAATAATAAGGTTTTAAAGCATACAGATATTCCGTTATTTAAGCAAGAACGTATCACTGCTTTTCAACAGAAATCTCGTAACTGCAGCTTAAAACAAGCTACAGTTACGATTGATTTGTTGAAAAGCGACGATATCTTTCAATGAAAAATGATAATATCGCTGCTTTTCAACGAAAACCTCGTAACTGCAGATTGATTTAAGCTGCTGTTACGAGGTTTTCGTTAAAAAGTGACGATATCTCTAAATGACAAAAATATTATGAACAGGTTAAAGACCATGTTAATTACGATCGTTATGGATATTTATGGTATCAAAACGCCTACCAGGAATCCCAATGATGTGGCCATGACAATGTTATTTTCATGATATTCGTAATACTTTCTCCGATTCAAATCTGATTTATTTGAATATTTTCCCTTCCCAAGCGAAAAAAATGATTGCGCATAATTCAAAGACAAAACGAGTAACAAACTTAAGTACGTGTATAACTCACGATTAATGACCTGGCAAAGCATCTCTATCTAATCGATAGAGCTGCTATGCCAGGTCATTCATCGCGAGCTTTATCTGCAATGAATGCAATATTGTTGTTTTTTAACATAGAAAGTATTGAAAGAAATTGAGAAAAAAAACATGGTCTTGTAATGGAGGGGGTTGACGCAAATAATAGAGAGAAATTAACCTCATGTGTGTTAACCCTTTCCCAAACGGCAAAATTTCAGGGTGATCCAATTCAAAAACTGTTACAGATGACAAAATGGATGTTATTATGGATAGGATTTGTGTAAAATGTGGCATAGAAAATATTGATACAAAAGGAGAAACTGCTGGTTATCAGCAGTTTCTTCTTTTGTTTCAATGTTTTCCCAAGCTTATTCTATAAAACACGTCAAAACAAGGTCTTGTTTGGGAAAGGACTCAAGAATAGAAGACTCATTTCTATAGCTTCTTTAATAGATTGTTTAAATGTCAGAAGTTTCCACTTACAATTCCAATATAATTTCAGATCAGAAAAGCGTTTTTGTAACATCATGCATTTATATAATAAAAGATGATACAGGAATCCATTTAAGTTGTTTTGAAGTGAGTTTTTCATTTCAACAGTTTCACTTTTCTCTATTATTCTCTTCGGATTAAAAACCCCGAAGCATGTAGTTGAATCTTTGACAGATGCTGTTAAAATGAACAGTGTTTCTATTGCCATTAACCCATTACCAAACGACACAATTTTAGACTGATCCAAATTCAAAGATGTTGCAGACGACAATTTGAAGTGAATAGAATTTTACTACTTAGTGTGTTTCTGGGTAGAAAACATTGTGGGAAATGAAGAAATTGCTTGTCACAAGCAAATTCGTCTTTTTCCACAAAGTTTTCCAAAGCCATTATCGTGTAGGGAGTCAAAAAGAGTCACTATGTGGTAATGGGTTAACCTTTTCCCCAAACAAGACCTGGTTTTGAAAACCCTATTGGTGAATGCTCTGGAAAACATTATTAGGCCTACAAAGGAAGAACGTACATGTACTTATATATACAACATTTTCTTCTTTCGATCACTATTATTGTGCTTCATTATGCACAAATTTAAGGTAGAAGACCTATAATGAAAAACACCACTTTCTAGCCATACGAAATGCATCAAATTACACACACTTTTGTCAATACACTTCACATAAGTTGATTCACCGTGCCGGATTTCAAGATTATGCTTCAAGAAGAAAATAATTTACAAATATCATTTTACTCTATATTCATACTCAATTGAGGTAATTTTAAACATTTTTATCAAATATTTTCAAAAGTATGCATGAATTCAAAATTCTAAACCGCACAAAATGCTTATGTTTATATTTGAAATGGAAATGTTACAAAGTGTAGGAATTACTGGCATTTTTCAAATTTCGCCGCTGGCTCTTTGGTACGACAAAATTTTAGGGTGGTCCAATTCGAAAGCTGTTGCAGACGACAAAATGGATGTTAATAAAGATTGGAATTGAGAGTGATATAGCCAAGAAAATATTGAGACAAAAGGAGAAACTGCTGGTTATCAGCAGTTTCTTCTTTTATTTCAATGTTTTCCATTGCCTTTTCTATTAGGGGCGTCAAAAGCTGGTCTTGTTTGGGAAAGGGTTAAAAAGGGCATGACAGTCCTCATTGTATGAAACTGTTATTGCAAAATTATAAAAACCTTCTTTAGTTGTCATATATTTTAAGGCGCGTTCCCATTGCCGACCAGATCAACTCGATCAAGTGATTGAGTACTGATCGAGCTTGGTCGGCAAGAGTGATCGGGACGATCGAGCGTGGTCGGCAAAATGATCGGGAATTAATCGACAAGAAATAAAGAAGAAGTCATGTAAATGCATTTGATCAAGTTTAATCAGGCTTGATCGGGGAATTTAGGCGATCGAGTAGATCGAGTTGATTTGGTCGACAATGGGAATGCGGCTTTAAGATTATAATGAATACCTAGTCAGTATCGAGGTGTTAAACACTCTGAAAAAAAACACCAACGTTAATTAAGGTTGTGTGAAACTTCTTCCAAAAAACGCATCCAATTGGGAGGGACAATTAATGCAAATTCATGACAAATTTATGCAGCAAACTGATAAATTTTAAAGATATGAACGACATTATCATGTTTTAATGTGGAAGCTATCGGTACTTTATGGGCTGTGCAAGACATCTTCGGCGTCAAAAAATAATTCAATTCTATTCCAAGGGTTGGTGCTTGCTTACGCAATACTTTACTAAAAGTACGACAGACTTAATTTTACAAGTTCTTGACAATTACATTTTCTTGAAGACACACTGACTGTTACATTGTATTTCATGGCAAGTGTATGCAATTTCTTCATTTCTCACACTGTAAATTTCTGTTCACCCGAAATTGTCGTCTGCAACATCTTTGAAGTTGGAACAACCAGACTTATTTCACAAGTTATACAAGATCTTGAAAATGTATTAAGCTGAGGGAGACAGTTACTGTTTTCATGACACGTTTATGCCGCCATATCCGAGATACAAAAGTGCATCAATCCGGCAAATTAACCCTTTACCAGACGGTAAACTTCTGTGCTGTTCCAAATTCAAAGATGAAGCAGACGACAGTTTCAAGTGAATATAATCGTACATTTTTGCCATTGTCGGTAGAAAATATTGTGGGAAATGAAGGAATTGCTTGTGACAAGCAATTATTCATTTTTCACAATGTTTTCCAAGCCTTTATCTCGAAAGGCGTAAAAATGCGCCAATGTTTTGGAATGGGCTAAGGCATTTTTCGAGTTTGTGGGGTATTAAATGGGAAATACGAGTAGATTATTGTTTATCTAAGACATCTTCTATAGTGTCAAGATTTGATTAAAAACTGAATTTCGAGATTGGATCGTTTTCTTACGCTTACTACAATACATGCTAAAGCGAAAATCCCTCTTGCATTTTGATATTGTGTGTAAAGTTTCTTGGAAATGCACCAAACTGATAGATTAGGTATGCAGACTTTTAAGATAAACAATGCTTCAGACGGATAAATTAACGTGATCTTCCGATATATCATGTCTTAGGGTAGTCCACCCCTAATGAGATTCACGCGAAGTTGGAATTTCTCCGACGATATCGTAAACATTCAGCGGTGGAACGTTCCACCTCCGAATGTTTACGACGTCGCCTGAATAGGTTTGGATACGCAACGAAAGTTAACGACATCGCTCGAAAAATTCCAACATCATCTGAATTTCATTAGGGATGGGCTACCTTAATGATGTAACAGTGTAAATAAAAATGTCTACATAACAGACAAGCTATACTTCATGTGAGATCAGAGCCGCGTTCTTTAGAGCGAGATTTTTTTAAAATTTCTTAAGGTGTTTTGGATAAAGCGTTTTTACGACCGAGACTCTCAAGAAATCTCGCTCTAAAGAACGCATCTCAGATAAGACATTCTAATTTTTATATTTCAGACCCGAACCATACGTTGTGGGTACACAATTGAATCTTCTCGATCGTCTGGATGATTTCAATCCAATGAATATCCACAGTAGCCTATATGATTTGATGAACAATAAATAAAATACTCCTTCTTATCTACATGTATAGCTATAGAATCATTAGTATTATTGGCATCTGAACGATTCCATAGCCATACATTGCTGGTATCCTGCAACAGGTGAACAGCATTGAAATCAAATACGTGGAGTGTAAGAATATATCAAAGAAAATATTGAGACAAAAGGAGAAAATGCTGATTATCAGCATTTTCTTCTTTTGTCTCAATGTTGCAAAAAGCTTCTTTTATCAGGGACGCTTCAACCAGGTCTTGTTTAAGAAATGGTTATTTCATAAATACGGATTAATCATCATTTTCTCCTTTTGTCTCGATATTTTCTGTGATCAATTCTACATTAACAAAATCATTATTAACTTCTTTTTCTCGTCTGCAGTGTAGCTCTCAATTTCAGATACCCTAAAAGTTTGTGAAATGAGAAATGTTTTATTAATCATGAAAATAAAATTGGTCATCGTTAAAACGAGTGTTACACAATTTCCCATGTTTTCATGTTACGAAATTTCTTTGAGATGCACCAATTTAAGGAGGACATTCACAACTCTTTTATAGCAAGTTTATGCAGTAATTTCATAGACAACAATTCATCGGGGTAATAAATTTACACAAAAACATTATTAATCATGCATAAATGCCAGTTCTATGGTACTTTATGAATTGCGCAGAGCATAATTCTGTCACAATTTCTCTGGCATCTGTTTTATTTTTATTTATTTATTTATTTTTATTTATTTTTTTTCATGCCGGTATGAAAAATAAAATCTAGTCACACTGTATGAATCCGCGAAGCGATTAATACAAAATACTGATTAAATTTTATTGTTCCTACCTGCATGAAAGAAAATGCATTCATTTCTTAGTATCTGATCATGCGTTTGAAAAAAAAAAAAAAAAAAAAAAAAAAAAAACAGTAAAAACCCAACTTTTCATAATTAATTTTCAACAAAAATGACAGGTTTATAATCCGGCGGAGTACAATATTTGATAAGAAAAGTAGTTCCGGCATTTTTTTCATGGAACTATGAAAAATATCTTTCAGCCAATCAGAACGCTAGGACTTTAATGAAATCAACTTATATTGAATTACTGTTTAATGATACACATGTACATTTATCCTTTTATCATTAACATCAAATCTGTTGAATTCAACGACTTTCAAATTATAGAGTCTTAACGTTTTGTTAAGGTTTAATTCGGGGTAATAATGTTTATAATCATATTCACACTTTACTTTCAAAACGTCAAAAATTAAGGGCGCAGTGCCACTGGTATTTTATTCAAATATGGCGCAGAAAACAATATAGTCGAATTTAAAACTATGGGTTCTCTTTGATACAGAATAAAATATAAAAATGAGGAAATGCTTATAATTATCATGATCATCCCTTTCTTCAATACATTTCCAAACTTTGACCTTTTGGTGCCCTAATTAATATTTGGAAAATAATTGAGATAGAATAGATCTACCAAATTTCTGAAACTTCAATGGTCTTTGGCGATGCATATACCAGGTATATGATTTGGTATTTAATCAAATCCGAAAAAACTTTTTTATTGCTCATATATTCATGAAGTCGTTACTCAAGATTGCTTCAAGATTGGAATCGTATTCCAAGTATTGATGTCGTTCAAGCTATTTCACAATAATCGTAAAAACGAATATTACCGGTGTTACCCGGCACTCGAATGTAATTTACCGATTTATTACGACGTGTTGGTGTGGAGTATACAAGTAATGATACGTTGGTTTAGTTCTAAAATGTCGTAACTACAGATTGTTCAATCTGTAGTTACGACATTTTAGAACTAAACCAACAATGCCTACAAATGAGATAATCAAGAAAACACTGGACTATAACACGGTGCGTCTATGACATGATTCTGTGTGAGTACATATCCTGGCATAATTTCAACAGTTCCATCCATTTCAATTTTGCATTGTGGTTGAATGCAAAAGAATATTTAAATTGAATTTCAAGATTTCTGCATGGCAAATGATTGTTAAATGTAAATGTTCGGAACAAGACAATGTTAGTACTATTTTCATCCCTATTAACAATCAATATTTGTATTAAAGAAAAATGAAATTTATCAATCTAGATTTAAGAATTTTAGTCTGATACAATGGAGTGGTAGTACATGTATTATAAGACAAAAATACGTTTTAACCCTTTCCCAAACAAGACCTGGTTTTGACGTCCCTAATAGAAAAGGCTTTGGAAAGCATTGAAACAAAAGAAGAAACTGCTGATAACCAGCAGTTTCTCCTTTTGTCTCAATATTTGCTATGCCATATTTTACACAAATTCTACCTTGAATAACATCCATTTTGTCATTTGTGACAGTTTTTGAAGTGGATCATCCTAAAATTTTGTCATTTGGGAAAGGGTTAAATCCTTTTATGAAAATGGTCCCAGGTAAGCCTACCATCGGCTATTCCTAAATTTTCCCTAGTGGATATAATGTAATTATTGAAAGAAAGAAGATATTGTTGTTGACGTTGTTTTACGACTTTTATTCTAATTAAACATTGATCTAAAACTACGTAAGGGTCACAAGAACCTTGTAGCGACTACAAAAAATAAACAGGGACAACTCAAACATGGGCATATGATATATTTATATTTTCTTCGCATTTGTTTTTCAAACGAATATGTATTTTCTGTAATCATCTACTATTTTGGAAACTATGGCAAGAAATTTGGGGTCGAAGGGGGGGGGGGGGTATTGGGGTATTATCAACATAAATCGGAGAGATGGCAAATACTTTTGTAGGTCAAAATTAGAGATGGTTTCAGAAAATATTAATCCATAGATCTAGCGCAATGTACTAGTGCCGTCTTCCTTTGTGGATCTTATTTCCGCCATTATTAGAATCCGTCATAAATTATGGACGAAATGAATTTCCGTGATGCTGTAATCGCTACCATCAATCAAATACGTACTTTAACATCTGCGCTATATTATATTGCGTAGTGCTTTATTATGCCAGAAGGCTAAATTAAAATCTCGAAAGGTCGTTTTATCAAGGACTTCCAAAACAAGACCCTTCATGAAGGCTTAACCCATTCCCAAACAAGACCTGGTTTTGACGTCCCTAATAGAAAAGGCTTGGAAAAACATTGAAACAAAAGAAGAAACTGCTGATAACCAGCAGTTTCTCCTTTTGTCTCAATATTTTCTGTGCCATATTTTACACAGATTCTATCTTTAATAATATCCATTTTGTCATTTGTGGCAGTTTTTGAAGTGGATCACATTAAAATTTTGCCGTTTGGGAAAGGGTTAAGGTGATGTCAACTGCATTGGGACAGTCTCAATGAGACTCATAGAGTAGTTATGATGCGTACGAAATCAAGTTAAAATGTAATTTTATTGCTGATCATAATTATGTAAGCAAACGTTTTCTCCTTTTCCTGAGGAAGTCCCCTGTGTTTTTTTTATTTGGCTTATCTTTTATTTATTGTTTTGGTCTGCGCTTTTGTCCAGGATAAAGTTTTGTCGTTTGGTACAGGATTAATTGGGTCATTATCTCGAATCTTCATTACATAAAGTATCTGAGATTTTCCAGATAAAAAAAATCACGAATAAATTTCTAGAGGTAATGTCCTTACAGAATATCATGTTGACCCCTTTTCCACACGGAAGGAATTTAGGGTGACACTTTTTGTAAAGACCTAGACAACAACAAAATTGGTATTATTTTATCTGTATAATAGAAAATATTGAGACAAAAGGAGAAAATGGTGGTAATCAACATTTTCTTCTTTTGCCTCAACATGTTTTCGTACCTATCCTAATAGGGACATCAAAACAAGGTCTTGTTCGCGAAAAATTCAATTAATTGGGACATTATCTAGCATATTGTCGCTTTTCAACGAAAATCTCGTAACTGCAGCTTGTTTTAAGCTGCAATTACGAGATTTTCGTCGAAAAGCATCGATATTTATTATCCAGAACCATCAGAAAGCTCTCAAGCCAATAGGGACCTCAGAACCAGGGCAAGTATGCACAAAAGATCTAAGATTTTAACTAAGACAAATCCTAAAATTTTCTCTCAGGATCTAAGAAAATACTTAAAAAAACCTATTAGTCAAAATCGGGAATCTTAGATTATAATTCGTCTTAGATGCTCTCTGCATACGGGCCCAGGACTCGTTTGGGAAAGGGCTAATTAGGGCATTATCTATCATCTCCATTATATGAAGTATCTGAGATTTCCACGATAAAATGTAACGAATAGATGTCATTAATCTCTTCCCAAACGACAATAAGTTAGCCTGGTCCATTTTGGAAGCTGCTCCAGACGACACAATGGGTGTTGATAAAGATGGGATTTGCGTACAAAATAACACAGAGAATGTTGGGGTAAAAGGAGAGAATGTTGATTTTCAACATTCTGCTCTTTTACCTGGATATTTTTCAAAATTCTACACTTTTCTATTATGGACGTCAAGTGCATAGCTTGTTAGGAAAAGGCTTGGTCCTTTCAAAAGCTAACGATATTAGTCAGCCCAAATAAGAATTTGATTCAGGCGTCAAAATGAATGTCTATAGGCCGCGATAAATGACCTGGCAGAGCATCTTTAGCCAATATCTAGAGATGCTCTGTCAGGTCATTTATCCCGACCTATAAAATGCTCGAGATTATAATATTATGTTTTCATTTTGGATTAATGTAACCCTTTCTCATATGATGTTATGCTAGATTGGTCAAAATAAAAAAAAATGATGTCGACTACTAGAAAACGGGTGGTAGCGAAAATAAAAATCTATTAGTTATCCAATTACCACACAGTGACTCTTTTTGACTCCACACAAGATAGTGGCATCCGGAAACATTTCGGAAAATGAGGAAATTGCATGTTACAAGCAATTTCTTCATTTTTTACAATGTTTTCTGCACAAAATGACCAAAATATATAAAAGATCATTCATTCCAATATTGTCATCTACAACATATTTGAATTTGGACCGACTCAATATTTAAGTTTGGTAATGGGCTGACATACGGAACTCGGAAAACTCCCATTTTATGGCATTTCATCTCAAGTTCTCCTAAATAAGTACTCCGCCACTCGAAAACCAAAATAGAGTAAATAAAGTGATTCATTAGGATATGATACGAAAATTCCTGAAAATCCAATTTGCAAATGCAGACATACAATAACCGCCCTGAACATCAGATTGATAGGCCAACGAGGCATATAGTCAGGTCACGACATTATGAAAGATATTTACAAAATTGGTCTCTGTGGATAACACAAAACAGAACTCCAGACTACTGTAATTTTGCATGTGATGGTTTGAATCTTGCAGGTACCTCAGACCAGCAAGATTCGAACCAGCGCTTGCAAAATTGAATTGAAGATTGAAAACGCGTTCTCTCTTGTTTCGCTGTGGTTTCCGAGGATGACATACGTCATAATACCGTGAATGGACTATGACTGTAGTGAACAACAACAAGTACAAGATTGTCAGACAAAATTTGCCCTAATCAAATTGACTACATTTTCCTAGCATTGCACACTTTTGCGGTTTAAAAAACACGCAATAAAAAACATTTGCCCGAATACCTGCATGTATGCGTAAGCATAGGTCTGTATTGATTCATAACAATTTCTTAAACACTATCGTCTGCAGCAGCTTTTAAATAAGAACAAACTACTATAAGTAATTGACCTTTTGGGAAAAGTTTAATCTTGTCATATGATTGGTCTTGATTGAGGTTGGCGCATGATTGCATCTTAATGCAAAGATCTCGACGTTTTGACAAATTTTGGTTCAAGATATTCTAAGGTCTGTTTGGCTTTAATCAAGCATTCCGATTGTACTTTGATTACCATAGAGATTTTCAAAGAGGGAAAATCATGTGACACAGCAATTTCAGAAAATCATCAATAACTTTGTTAACACTTAACCAATTTCAATTTTGGTTATATTAGAGAAGGCGGAAAACATCAGGAACTTGCTGGATAAGGTAGAACTCTAGCTATTGACGACAAAGTAATTTTTTTTAAAACTTAAAAAAATAATAAAGTAAATTTCTGGACGTTTTTGTCAATTAGTTTAAGCTACCGATGTCTGTCTCGCTTTAACCAAGCATTCCAATTGTGTTCGTGGCCTATCGTCATAAAGAATATGAATAAATCCAAACGTCTGACAGACGATGGTTCATCACAATATGCTAGCATCGACACGATCGATAATCACGTGACACAACAACAACAATTTTGTTATTTTTTTACTAATATGAATTCGATTTAAAGGTGGGCAGACGGTCACGCATGAGATCGATTCAGTAGATTTTTGAAACATCAACTGATAAAAAGGTTATTGAAGATCAACCAAAAATTTGGTTGATCTTAAATAACTTTTTATCAGCTGATTATTTCTTTAAAAAATCATCATGGACATCTAATGCATGACGTATATCCACCTTCAATACCTACAATATAGGGTTTAGTGAATTATTAATAAAATAATTTTAGCATTTAAAAAAAAACATTATCCCCTCTTATATGTAGTTATCGGTAACATTTCCAGAAACCGGCTTCTCTAAGAGACACCAATTTGTTTCATGAAGTATTGGTAACGTAATGATTTCTTATTAGAATTGACACATTGTTGCACTGTATACTGCATTTTATTGCAAGGTTCGTGACATTCTAACAAGCCCAGTTATTAGAAACAGTCTGGCTTTAATCAAACGCAGCCAGTTTTCCGTCGTTTTTTAGACAAAATCGTAACTGCAGCTTGTTAGGCTGGTGTTACGTGGTTTTAGAATAAAGGCGACGTTTTGTTAATTGCATCCTGATTAAGGTGCATGCCTATTGAAGTATTACGTGACTGAGCAGATGGGATGTCGGTAAAATAATCACGACTAAGCATAGCTTTGATAATATATAGCAAATTCAGATGTGTTAGATTGTGGCTGCATAGTAAATTCTACGCGAAATAAACATTCTAATCCATAAGACTATATCATATTTAGTATTCGCTAGCGGTTTATTGGAGACGGGGGCGTGGCTATGTACAGACGTCATATAAACTAGCCAGCAGTCTCGTTTATGCGAAATATAGCGGCAAGTTTTCAAATATACTGCAATTTCATTGGTCCAAAAAGTATGTCGAACACTTAGCTATGCATAAAACTAGCCGTCAGTCTCGTTTATGCCAAATATAGCGGCGAAATTTTAAAATATACTGCAATTTCATTGGTCAAAAATGTAGACCAAACACTAAAGATTCAATGGATTAACCATTAAAACAGCTAAAAGCACCACAAACAATTAATTTCTACGATGTCGAATGAAGCTTCCTCGTTTTCCATTGTACCAGAAAATGTTGTTTTCTCGATGTCGACCATGTCGTCGGATGAATGAGAACTACAATTTTTAGTTACCCCCATTTTATTAAAAAAAAAAGTGACATAATACAAGTTTTTCATATATTGTAGACAGCAATGCAAAATTTAACGTCATGTCAAAATATAAAATCTCCAAAGAGATATACGTCATTTTTTAGCAAAACTCGCGTAACTGCAGCTTAAAACAAGCTGCAATTACGAGGTGTTAAGAGGTGTTTGTTGAAAAGCGACGTCTCGTATATCAGTTCTGACAGAAGTGGTTCTGCTTGTTACAAACATAATAGTTCCGGAACCTTAAATGATAAAATTCTATTTTCGTGACAATTTTATAGAAATCAGACGTATTATCTAAGGATATTTCAATGTTATTTGAAATTCCATTTGACATTTAGAGACAAGTTTTATCGTATCACATACCAATAGATTGTCGTTTCTTCCGGAATGGATCGCGAACGAAAGGAAGTACAACTAACGAGAAGCGAATAAAGTCAAGTTCAAAAGGTTTCTCTTGATTGAAAATAGCATTAGCCTTTGATCTTCGTGACTAGAAGTTTTAAATATGGGTGTAATTTTGCTAATTTGCCTTTCTGGCTTGGAAATATTTCCTTGTTTCCGTGTATCCTTTTAAATATATTGGCAAATGCAGCGTTATGTTTCTTACAGGCGAAACAGTTTGTGAAATGAAATGCAATTCTCAGGGGTCATATGACACGACAATTTCAGAAAATCTTCAATGCTTATGTTAAAAGGCTAGATGACCAATTTGAAAAAGGTTTTAAAAGAGAAGCTGTGGGAATGTCAAAAGTTTGCTCGGTGTGGTAGATCTTTTAAAAATCGGCTGATAAAAAAGTTGGTCGCCAATAACTTTGTGTCATCAGATTTTAAGCAATCTACAACATCCTTCAAATTTCTGACGTTTTCGCCCCTCTCTGTTCCAAAATATTTTCAAATCTGTAATGAATTAATAAAAATATTTAAAAAAAAATATTGAAAAAGGTTATATTACATGATTCTCTACCATGGTGTTTCTTTACGAAAGGGATCATAATCAAAAGAAAATGCAATTGGCGAGAGAAGAATGAAGTTCAGAGGGCCGCTCCTGATTTGAAATAGAATTAGCCGCTAGATGTTTTGAATACTTGTGTAATGTTCATATAACATTCTAGCTAAATGTTGCCTTGTCATCGCTCTTGAAGAGTAATAAGCGGGGACTGCAATAAAAATGCAATTTGTGACAAAATCATACTTAATGACAACTTTGCTGCTTTTCTCATTACCCGGTTGAAAATGGTTTTCAGAACAATGAGAACATGGTCATCTGCTTAAAATACACGGTTCCTTAATGAAGATTCTGGGGAAGACGGGCCAAGTCTGCTTTATATTCATTTAAATGGATATATCATATATAGTTCGTATTTGAAATACATGTAGGCCCCCTTACCATATAGATGAAGAAAATGAATGCTTCTTTGTTTCTTTGTCGTGAAAATACGCTGACGAGATACCATCGCTTTTCATCAAAAACCTCATAACTGCAGCTTATCTGAAGCTGCAGTTACGATGTTTTTGTTGAAAAGCTGCGATATATCATTGCAACGAGAGAAAATATCAAGGCAAAAGAATATTCTTGTCACCAGCATTTCGGTTTTTCCGCCTACGGCGTTTGCTTGTATTGCCTCTTAGTTATTTGACTTTCTTAAAAGCATTTTATAACGAATTTCTCAAGGTCAACGGTCAATTACCGAAGATTAAAGCGATAATTATATACATATTTGGCAGAAAATGGGGTTTCCGTGTGCCCTTGGGTAGCTTATTTCTTCTGAACTTTCCCTTGCAATTAGCTATATTTTACATGTTGATTGAATGGCTAAAAACTTGGCGTTTTTGCAAGTCATTTTTCGATGGCTTGTGAGCGCACCTTACTGCGTGTTATACCTCACGATAAATGACCTGGCAGAGCAGCCCATGGTAATCGAATGGAATGCTCTGCCAGGTCAATTCTCGTCCGCTATACTTGTATTTTCCGTACTAGTATAGGTCTGGATAAATGACATGGTAGAGCATCTCTAGCTATTAGCTGAAGGGGCCCATGCTATGTTTTCCAAGGATCAGAATAACATGGAGACTGTCAGAGTTTGCGTTGTTGTGTGTTGCATTGCATTATCTAAGGCCAAAAAAGAAAGGAGTTTTATCGCTGATTTTTTTCACAATCTATCATGGGTCCAGATTCCCATGAATGTAATTATAGATATAAATGGCGGGTTAGTTTATTAAACGCAGACTTGATCTAAAAGGAATAAAAATCTTCAAGTCAAATTTCCTTGGTCAGGAGTAATCTAGCTATGCGGTTTCACCATTCCATACGGTATTTCTTGGATACATATTTTACGCCCAATATCCTAGCACAGGTCCCTTTAAACTCTATTATTCGGCATTGAAAAGAGTTATGAAGATATCAAAGGGGCCCATTCTAGGTTTTTATGCTACCGAACTGTTCGGGAACTCATATTTGTGCATGGAAAAACAATTTGCAATGCATAAAAGCCTCAATCACGGCGAATAAACACATTTCCTTTGCTATAGATCAATCCTTTACAAGCGTGTATACACATTCTATTTTTACTTCAAAACGAGACAAGGTCAAGGTCAACGAGACACACCTCCGTAGTATTAACACAACGTACAACCGGCTGTGTCGATGACTGTGACCTTATTTGCGAGGGATACGTGGAAATATTTATTTTGTACAAACACTGAACATTAATACGCGTATTTATCAACTGTAGAATACCAAAGATCCTTTCGTTTATTTATAAAAGTAAATTCATTTGACCTAACATGCACATGACATCAGATGCCGAATCTGTCTTCTCAAACTTTCGACGCAGCCGGTTGTACGGTGTGTTGAATCTCGCTGAGCACAGATGACGTACCTCTGACGTAATTGATTTTTGAAGGTTGGGCATGTTTAACCGTTACAAAACAAAAACAAGGACAAAACAAAGCTAACAGCATGTTATATATTGACTTGGATTTTAAAACTTAATAAAGCTTGATGAGTTCTACGAATGGATATAAGTGATCTACCCCTTCAGGTTGGTTATTTCATACATTATTTCTGGTTTGTAATTATTGTGCCATTTGCATTTTCGACATCCTAGCTCGTCCCCCTTTAAGTTCTACTCTCCATTGCCGAGCTCTATTGATTAAACCATCAAATATGACCTCTGCAGTTTTCGGTACAACAGCCTATTTGGTCGTCATAATCTAATTATAGCACACCATTTGAATTATCGAATCAAAATCATTCAGTTTTATCTTGCATGATCATTACGTATACATTACGTCGCTTCTATTTTTTGGCTGAAGCCGGTAACATTTGAATTATCGAATCAAAATCATTCAGTTTGATCTGGTTTGATTACGTATACATTACGTCGCTTCTATTTTTGGCTGAAGCCGGTAATTTGCCAATGAAAGTTTGTATCAGCTTTTTGAAATGTTTTGTTGTGTATCGCCAACGATTGGATACTGAAATCCCGCCAGGGCCCCGAGATTAGACGTGAAATGACCCCGCGAGAACAGAGCTCATTCTATCGAAATGGAATGTAGAGATAATGTGCTCTGTTCATAAGAGAGTAATTAAGTTCATACATTAATCTTATCTTAAATTCACTTGAATCGTTGAATTACTGTTTTCGCCTTTTCTATTATTCTGCAAACTTTCAATCGATACTTTCTTTCAAAGCTGTTGCTATGGATAAGGCATTAAAATGATGAAGAAAGGGCTAATAAAGTATCATTTTAAAGGAAGGATTTTTTTGTCATAACAATAATATTTTCTAGCAAAAACTACTCTTTATATTATATGACGTCTTTGCGGTCGTAACTAAGAAAGTGGAGCTATGAATCAAAGCCTGGTTACATTGTAACCCATTACTAAACGATTTTTTTAGACTGGCCTGAATTCAAAGATGTTGCATAGTGAATGAAATTTTGCATTTGTTTGTTCTTTTTAAAAAGGAAACATTGTGGGAAATGAAGAAATTGCTTGTCACAAGCATTTTTTTTTCATTTTCAACAATGTTTTCCAAAGACATTATCTTGAGGGGGTCAAAAAGAGTCACTCTATGGTAACAGACTGACCCTTTTCTAACACAATGACGCTTTTTAAGCGTCCCCTCTAAGAAAACTGTCGGATGAAACATTGTGCATTTTTTCATTCACTTGAAAATGCCATCAATCATCTGCAACATCTTTGAGTTCGGATCAGTCTTAATACTTTCCCTTTGGAAATGGATTAAGATGATGATTCGGAATTCTTTTGGTTGTGTTTTTTGATACAAGATGATCGTGTCTTTACAAATCATTAAGGAAACAGGAGACACTACTGGGTATAAAGAATTCATTTTCATTTTCTTATTATGTTTTCCTACGCCCAAAATATTTTGTCTTCTCTGTGCCAATTCACCCTCTTCCAAACAAGACCTGATTTTTGACGTCCCTAGAAGAAATCACTTGGGGGGGGGGGGGGGGGGGAATGATACAACAGAAAATGAAATGCTGATAAGCAGCATTTTTCCTTTTACCTAAATATTTTCTGTGATACATTATACGCAATGCTAATCTCTATCCAAACCTTTGCGGTTTGGGGAAACGATTAAAAGAACGCACTCTAGTTGGAGGTTAAAATTCTATGTTGTGGCAAAAAGCTTTTAATAACAAAACGTTATATTGTCTTTCATTGTTCTGGAAAAATGCATTAAGAATCGTCTTTATCTTATTTCATACATGACATGTTTTGATGTCTTCTTACAGGGCTTGGTAAAAAAAAAAAAAAAAAAAAAAAACACGCTGATAACCAGCAACTCTCCTTTCGTCTCAATTTATTGCTTTATTATGGTCTTTAACTTGCTGAAAGCATTATAATTATCATGTCGCCTTTCCAATTAAAACAGTCAAGAATTCGGTTCTTTGGTAAATGATTTATCTGGTAATAGGTCAAAGTTCTACGATCGCATATTGCCTCATTATAAGGCTTAAGATAGTATACCCCTAATGAGACTGACGCGACGTCGGAATTATTCGGGCGACGTCGAAAAACATTCCGCGGTGGTACTTTCCACCGCCGAATGTTTACGACCGCCCCCGAATAGGTTAGGTACGTAACGACGATGCTCGAAAAAATTCCAATGTTTTGTTAAACTCAAAATGGCCACATTACAAGTATGCTACCTTAATTAACATTTTCTAAATCGGCAAACAGTTGGACTACTTCAATTTGAAAGTTGCTGCAGACAATAACAAATGATGTTGATAATGATATATACGATTTGTGCACAATATAATACAAAAATATTGAGACAAAAGAAGAAAATGCTGATTAAAAAGAAGAAAATGCTGATTATCAGCATTTTCTTCTTTTGTCTCCATATTTTCCCAAGCTATTTATTTTACAAAAGGGCATCAAAACCAGTCTTGTTTGAGAAAGGGTTAAGTTAACCTATGATGGCATCGTTGTTCTTTGATATAGGACAAAAATGAACACTCTGTCTTACATTACTTAAATATAGCTCTTATTTCTGAAATCAATTAGTTTATGAGAAGACGTAAATCACATTTCTTAATGAGAAAATAATTAAATTCGAAACAATTTCGGGATTCGGGTGTAACTTGAGTTAGTTGACCTACTGCGGAAGGCAAATGCAAATCTCCAGTAAGTGTGTATACTTTGTTTAGATAGTTAGAAGGGTATAACACTTACATGTATTTTTTTCCTTTCCTTTATTTTCTTCTCTTTTTTACAAAGTAACTAAGTTTCAAACAATGTCACAGTTTGGGCGTAACTTGACATTCTACAAAATGAAAATACAAGCGTGCTGTAAGAGTTAACCCATTACAAGACGGTGTAATTTTAGGGTAATCTAAATTCAAAGATGTTGCAGACGACAATTTCAAGTGAATGAACATTTTTAGTTTGGAATGTTTCTGGGTGGAAAACATTGTGGAAATAAAGAAATTGTTTCTAAAGGGGCACATGCTACATTGTCGGACATAAAAACAGGTAAAATATAATTGTGACCCGTCACGCTAAAAAGGGACCTTATCCGAACTCAAAAAATCCAAATTTTGACAAACTTGTCAGACTCAGCACAGGTCAACCAGATACTGTATTCAAAAAATGAACGTAAAGTAAGATAGGGAAAACATTCCAGATATAAAAAAGGTACTTACAAGTGAAAAGTGTCGGCCCTAGTCTGGCTGCGCGGACTGCGCAGACTGACTAGGGTCGATATTTTTCACACACCCGATAAGGTCCCTTTTAGCGCGACGGGTCACAATTATATTCAAGAAATATCGTATGGAATGGTCAATCTGCATAGCTAGATTATTTTGTTATTAAGTTTTTGTAGTCCTTTTATCCTTCTATGTCATGTCTGTGTATAATTACCTTACCCGCACTTTATAATAGTAACAATTATGGGAAACTGGACCTTGATAGATAATGGGAAACTTGGTACCAGAGCTAAGATTCCCTTCTTTTGGACGTAAATAAAACAATGCACCACAAAACAGTGAAAACTGACAGTACGTACGTTTTTCAGATAATTGGAATATTTCTGAAGCTATCCCGATTAAAACGGTGGTTAATCACGTGACTCAGAATTTCAGAAAATAGTCAATATTTTTGTAATACTTGACAAATTTAAATTCGGTTTAAAGCAGAGACAGTTGGAAAATGCCAGAAATAAGCTGGAAGTGGTGGAGTTTTGAAAAAATCAACTGATAAAAAGTTATTGAAGATCAACCAAAACTTAGGCTGATCTTCAATAATATTTTTATCAGCTTATTTTCAAAAGGGCCACCACATTAATCTAATGCATTGCGCTTGTAACATTCTTTACTTCAAACCGAATTCAAATCGGTCTCGTATTAACAAAATTAATGAAGGTTTTCTGAACTTGTTGTATCACGTGATTATCCACCGTGATTAAGGTCATATATAATATGGACTATTCAGGAAAGTATTCGATTGTATCATTCGCCTACTCAGATCAATGTTATATAGCCGTTTATTAACTGAAAATACGGTATAATGAGCCGGGGTAGTGGAAAATGACCTTTGTGACATTTCGAAACAACATGGATCCAGATCAGTCTGCGTATACACGCAGTTCGATCAAGATCCAAGATTTTCTTTGATAGCTCTTCTACGACCCGGAGTAACTTTAAAACATCATCATGGCGATTAATGAAACGGCGTTTATACATTTACTGTTGAAGAAACATTATAATATTTTGCCCTTTTTCAATATCCTAGCATACTTACATTATTATGACATTATAATTAGGGCAGATGAACAAAAATAGATATTGTCTTTTAAACCTTAACCCATTGTTACATGGCTAAAATAGGACCATATGTTGTCTATTCTGATCTAGATGCACGATGTCCTGAAATGACATTCGTAAAGACCCTTTCCAAACCAACTGATTAAGGTAGTCTACCCCTAATGAGATTCACGCGACGTCGGAATTATTCGGGCGACGTCGAAAACATTCGGCGGTGGAACTTTCCACCGCCGAATGTTTACGACCGCGCCCGAAAAGGTTCGGATACTTAACGACGCCGCTCGAAAAAGATCCGATGTTTTATGAATCTTAAAATGGCCACAATACAGAAATTCTTCCTTAAATATAGATCAACTGCTTACTCATAGTGATAAAATAAAGAGATCCGATAATTAACTGAAAATACAAAAGCATTATAAAGCATTATTATGTCAATATAATAAGCAGATTGTTCCACATTAGGCCAGTGTCCTTTTTTCACTTTGACCTTACCACATTACACAGCAGAAATCGTCGCTTTTCAACGAAAACCTCGTAACTGCAGCTTCTTTTAAGCTGCAGTTACACGTTTTTTTATGAAAAGCGGCAAAACGTACCATTTGCCTGGAAAGTTTGCACATACTGAAAATTTGGTAGATATGGAGAAGGGACATCGATTTGAAATATCATCCGAAATGCTAAAGGGGGGGGGGGCTCAAATCTTGGACCAATGTGTTAAATTTTGCACTCTTCCACTTTTGAAAAGGGTTAATTTCACGTTTTCTGGGTTTATATAGTCTTTATTTAGTTCATAAACTTCAGATTGTTGTTTTTGTATTTATCACATTAAACCAATCGTGAAATGTTATTGTTGAATTATTATTTTTGTGGAAATATTTTCTTTTTTGCTTATATTGTTTACCCAAAAGCACGAACACAATTAATTTTCTCTAAGAAAGTTTTGCGTCTTAAACTCTTTCCCGAAACATCTTTTTGACGTCTATGTTAAAAAGGCTTGTGAAAATATTAAGGTAAATCAAGAAAATGCTAGTAACTAGCACTTCATCATTTTACCACAATATTTTCTGTGCTATATTTTATTTCATTAAAAAAATGTTTTCAGCTGTTCAATTAGAACATATTAACATTTTATGGATTGTAAAAGAGTTAAATAAATAAAAAAAAATTCAAAAAGAGATTATTCAAAATGTTACTGTAAAGTCGATTTCATCATATCAGAAAGAAATAGATCTAGACGTTAAATCAAATGTGAGGTATGATACATATCATACAGTTGGGTATCGCGCTAGATCTATTAACCATTTCCCAAACAAGACCTGGTTTTGACGTCCCTAATACAAAAGGCTTTAGAAAACATTGAGACAAAAGAAGAAAATGCTGATGATCAGCATTTTCTCCTTTGGCCTCAATATTCTATGTATTCTTTTACTCAAATCATTCCTTTATTAACACCAATGCTGTTGTCAGCAACAGCTTTCAAACTAGGAACCCCAAAAATTTTGTTGTCTGGGCTAAGATAAATTCAAAATTCCATTAAAATTCCTGCTACACCTCGCGTCATAGTATAATCTAATCAAGACCCATGCCAATATCCATCAGTTCCTGTGGAAATTGATATAATTAATCAAGGAAAAAACATTAAATCTTGAGAGGACTATGCACATCTTGATTTATCTTAACCCTTTCGTAAACAAAACCTGGTTTTGACGTCCCTATAAAAATACTTGGCAAAACATTGAGACAAAAGAAGAAATTGCTGATGATCAGCATTATCTCATTTTGCCTCAATATTTTCTGTAGTAAATATACACAAATCCTGTGTTTACCCACAACCATTTTGTCGTTTGCGGCAGCTTTGAATTTGGACCACCCTACAATTTTGCAGTTTGGTAAATGGAATAATCTCAAAGGCCATAATCCAGATTACTTTTCCATATCCACACTTTAACACGGGGAATCACGTAAAACAACAATAATTATATTACAGAAAATATTCAAAAATAGATCTATTTGTTTATATCTGATCAATTTGAACTTGGTTTGAAGCAGAGAAGGTGGAAAAAATCTAGGAAATAGCTGGATGTGGTAGATCAGCTGATAAAAAGTAATTGACGACCAACAATTTGGTTGATCGTCAATATCTTTTTTATCAGCAGATTTTTGAAAAAATTCATCGCATTTAAATAGCAAATCCATAAAGTTTTCCCCACCTTCTCTGCTTCATATCTTTTTAAAATACGTCATATAATAACAGGAATATTGAAGAAAATATAGAAAATGCTGTGTCACATGGTTCCTCATCGTGTTTATATAATTTGAAGGACGGGTTTTATATATGTGACCCGTCACGCTAAAAGGGACCTTATCCGAACTCCAAACATTAAAATTTTGGCAAATTTGTCAGCCTCAGCACAGGTAAACCAGATCCCGTATGCGAAAAATGAACATAGAGTAAGATAGGGGAAACATTCCAGATTTAGAAAATTGCATAAAAGTGAAAAGTGTAGGCCCTAGTCTGGCTGCCCGGACTGCGCAGACTGACTAGGGTCGATATTTTTGACACATCCGATAAGGTCCCTTTTAGCGTGACGGGTCACATATCCATATATAAATAATATAACTTACAGTTCGGTAATGTTTCCCATCAAGCTAGCATCTTTCAGGACTGGCACCCGCTTCAACGTGTTCGGCTTCGTACATTCCAATGTCCTGTCAATCAATCTACACGTGCAATTTACGTCACACACCGTGACGTAATCATTCATTTTTGTTACGTCATCATTCTTCGCATTCACAATTTCTCGGACAGGTTCCGGTTTTATAGTATTTCCGGTGAGTAAATTTCCAGTCGAAGAACGTTTAAATCCATTAAAATCTTCACAAATCACAAATTGTACACGAAAAAGTACAACAAATGAGAAAATTACAGATAAAACTCCATTATTGAATAAGCGTCTCATTTTGTAGCGCTAGTCACTTCAAATAAATAACAAATATCTGTTATAAGCTCCACAGTAAATCATACTAACAAATCCGCTCTTCTAGATCTAGTTAACAATATCTGATTTCAGCACACGAGGTTCATTGTAGATCTAACAATGTTGGTTTTTCGCCGTAACTTCTTGTTTTCTTGTTTAATTGCAGTTTTGTTACTATTATTCCCAATACAGTTAATCTATATCTAAAATCTGGTTTATCCATTGGTTTGAATATTTCCTGAGATCAAATAAAGATATGAAGTGAATTTACAGCTTAACCGCTCTTGTCCATGTATCAACGTCTGATTTCAGCTTCTGGTTCATTTTACAAATGTTAGACGTATTGGTCATAGTTTTTTCACTTCTTGGTGAAAATATTAACCTACATTTAAAGATATCGATAAAAAAATAAACACAATAAAATGTAACCCTTTCCAAATGACAAATTTTTAGGATGGCCCATTTTGAAAGATGTTTCCGAGCATAAGATTTCCGTTATAGATAGGTCAATACCAAATCTTGATTGGGAAAGAGTGTATTAAGGTAATTCGATTATTTCCATATGTATTGGTCAAAGTAGCACTTTATGTATTTTCAAGATAAATTAGTTTAAGACAGATTTGACGCTTGTGAAAATAGTTTCCTATATTCAGAAACTATATTCAATTGAATCAAGAGAAAAAACCATTGATCTTTCAAAATCTGTTTTCAGTATTCCAAAGGGCGTGTAGTATAGTCAATATATCATGACACAAATTTTACTCATTTCAACCCTTTCCCAAACGACCAAAATTTGGACGTTTCCTCTACTAAAGTTGCTGAAAACGACAAAATAGATGTGGTTAAAATTAGATTTGTGTATAATATGGCACAGAAAATATAGAGGCAAAATGAGAAATTGCTGGTTATCAGCAGTTTCTACTTTTGCATCATTGTTTCCCAAGCCTCTTCAATAAGGGACGAGAAAACCAGAGGCGCGTTCTTTAGAGCGAGATTTCTTGAGATATCTTGAGATTTCTTAAGATGTTTTAGGATAAAGCGTTCTTTAGAGCAAGATTTTAAGACACCCAATGGGAGGTGCCATTACCCTATACTTCGTGCGGAACCCCTCGGTCAACTCTGTACAAACAATATAAAAGAGATTTGACCGAGTGTTTCCGAACACTCCATAATTCATAAACCGCGGTGTTCCGAATGCTCCATACTTTATAAAAATGACGTCATGATGATGTCATTTGTATAAATATGGAGCATTCGGAACAGCTCGATCAAAGTCTCGGTCTTAAAAACGCTTTATCCAAAACACCTTAAGAAATCTTAAAAAAATCTCGCTCTAAAGAACGCGCCTCAGGTCTTGTTTGGGAAAGGGTTAAACGAGGAAAAGTGTCCTGATGACCAGCGCTGTCTTCTTTTTCCGCAAAATTTCTATTTACCCTTTCCCAAACAACGAAATTTTGGAGTCCAATTTGAAAACAGATGTAGACGTCAAAATGGATGTTGATACGTAAAGGCAGTATTTGTGTGAAATATAGCACGGAAAATATTGAGACAAAAGGAGAAATTGTCAGCAATTTCTTCTTTTGTCTCAATGTTTTCCCAGGCATAATCCACCAGGGACGTCAAGCAGATAATCGTCTTGTTTGGGAAAGGGTTAAGTAAGTAAGCACTAATTTATTTATTAAGTGTGGGTGGCAATCATTATGCTCCAACATTTAAGTTTGGCCATCTTAGATAGAGATCGTCACTTCTTCATCCCAAATCACATCGTATGGATACTTTTCAACAAAAAAAAACCTCGTAACTACAGCTTGCTTTAAGCTGCAGTTACCAGGCCCCGGTTTCACGAAAAAAAACTTAAGTACTTTCTCGTGCTCAAATCTGAGCACCGTGCTCAAATCGCAGGAAATCCACGTACAATCTACAATTGCAATCCTTTCACAAGCATAAAACATTAAACTACACATTGACCAACAATTTCTTCTTTTCACTCAATGTTATTAATGCTTTTTCATTGTTAATGGAGTTGAAATTAAGCTCAGAAAGTTAAATTAATTAGGGTTGCGAATTCATTATTCTGCTTAAACTACTCTAATAAATTATGCATAAATTACGATATCTTTGTTGATAAGAACATTCAAAAAGAAAAATATTGAACTAATTAGTACATAACACCAATTAAATTGCATTGCATTAATAATTATTACTAGTAATAAATTGTGCTGCAGTGGCAGATCGATAGGGGTTCTTGGGTTCAACCGAACCGTTTCTGTAGCTTGGTTATTTCATTTGTAGGCCTATACAGAAATTTAGTCAAAACTGTGTACATGTATACTAAAAAAACTACCCCCTTATTTGTGTGTTGGAACACTTTTCACAGAAATCCTGGATCCACCACAGTACTGATAATTTCAAAATTAAATTTCGGAAAACTGAACTACTAATTTCAGAAAAAAGTCAAAATTAACCCATTCCCACACAATGACGCTTTTTGGCGCCAATAGGATAAAGGATTTAGAAATCATTGTGGAAAATGGAGAAATTGCTTGTGACAAGCAATTTCTTCATTTACTTCAATGTTTTCTACCCCAAAAGACAAAAAAAAAATCTTAAAATTTCGCCCACTTAAAATTGTTGTCTGCAATATCTTTGAATTTGGACAAGTCTAAAATTTGCCGTTTGGTAATGGGATAAGATCCACAAATCTGTAAAATATTGATAGATTTATAATTACAGGAGTTTACTATTTTTTCTTAACTAATGATGAAGTTGGCAAGCAGTTGGTCTGGTGTAAATAGCGTGAAATACAGAAACACCACCTGCACTATGAGGAATCACGTGATACATTTTCTATTTCTTTCCAATAATTCTGTTCATTCTATGACGGATTTTGAAAAAAAAAATGAAAAAGAGAAGGCGGGACAACGCCGGGGAGTTGTTGAATGCGAAGGGTATATTAAAAATCAGTCGTTAAAAAGTTATTGACTACCAACCAAAGTATTGGTTGGTCGTCAATAATCTTTTTATCGAATGATTTTCTTTAGAATTAAGAGATCTTACACATCATGCTAATTCCTGACGTTTTGTCACCTACTCTGCTTCAAAACGAATTAAAATTAAGCAAGCACTAACCAAAATAATTACTGACGATTTTCTGAATTGGCTGTGTCAAGAGATTTCTCGCTATGTGTGTGCCTACTTATTTTTAATGTTTTGTATTTCGATGCTTTTGAACAAAAAAAATCATAACTGCAGCTTGTTGCGAGATTAGAATCAAAGATACTGTTAATAGAATGAAAGCCAGACCGTGGTTTTATTTAGCTTTTCCAGACGCACAAATCAAGTTTCGTCCAAATTAAAAGATTTTGCCAATGATTAAGCAAAAAATACAACGATCGCAGTATTTGATTCATTAAGGATAGATATATTGAAAGAAAAGGAGAAACTGAACTCTGCAGCAATTGCTTTTTTTCTCCCGGTATTTCCAAAGTTGTCCCCAATTTGGACGTTAACGTAAGATATCTTCTAAAACAGACCGAGTTAAAACGAACAGACTTTAAATTGTCCCGGAAATGTCTTAAAAGTACAAATAAAATCTTATTCAGTCTTTCCGGAACAAAAAATAAACTTCGTTTGACATATGAGAAAGCATTAATTCTAAATTCATAGTTTATTTACATTTGAGCCAAGATCTCGAAAAAGCATGTAAAGCTTTTGAGACAAACTTGCATCTTGATCAGACTGATCCATGTTGATCTCAAATGGCATAAATCTTTATAATCCATTGCAACTGTTGCCACAATTTGGATATCCGCATAAATCATGATCAGGCTGCTGCGTGTTTATACAGGCTGATCTAGATCTAGATCGTACTGAACTAACATTAATTTTGCGCCCCTTTTTTCCAAGACCCCAAATCAAATGCAGGATATTTAAAATATCCGACAGATGTGAATTATCTGTGCAACATTTGAGCGATCGTAACAGATTGTTGCATTAAATTAGGGAAAAAGAGAAATAAACGGTCGATCATAGACATCATTAACCCATTACTAAACTGTGGAATTTAGACTGATCCATTTTTAAAAGACATTTCAGATTAAAAATCGGTTTTTACATTATTATTATTATTTTTATTTTTATTTTTTTTTTTATTATTATTTTTTTTTTTTTTTTGTCTTTTGCTGTAAAAGGCTATGTGGGAAATAAAGACATTGCTTGTCACAAGCAATTTCTTCATTTTCCACAATGTTTTCTTAAGCCTTTCTCTTATGGGCCGTCAATTTGTGGGAATGAGTTAACCCTTTCCCAAGCAAGACATTGTTTTGACGTCCCTTCAAAAAGGTCTTTGGAAGCATTTGCGGTAAAGGAAGAAATGGTGATAATCAGCATTTTCTTCTCTTTTCTCAAAATATTGTGCTATATTTGCTTTTTGTAGCATTGATCTCGTCTGAAAAAAACTTTGAATTTAGACCACTCTAAAATTTCGCCGTCTGGGTAAGGTGTGAACCTTTTTCTTAACCCATTACCACACAATGACTCTTTTTGGCTTTGAAAAACATTGTGGAAAATGAAGAAATTGCTTGTGACAAGCAATTTCTTCATTTCCCACAATTTTTTCTACCCAGAAAGATAAAAAAAATGCGAAATTTCATTCAATCCATATTGTCGTCTGCAGCATCTTTAAATTTGGAAAAGTCCAAATGTTGTCGTTTGGTAATGGGGCGACAAAACCTTAGACTGTTCCAATTTGAAAGATGCTGTGGACGATACAGTGGATTTGTTTGATATAAGATTTGCGATATAATTATTACAGGAAATATTGAGGCAACGGGAGGATTTGCTCGAAATAGTCATTTTCTTATTTTGTCTCAATGTTTTCCCAATCAAAGACTGCTATGGTCGTCAATATTAAGGCATGTTCGAGTTAGGATTGGAGTTAGAGCCAGGATAATAAAACACTCTCATGACGATCAAGATCGCCATAGATACAGACCAGCTTTAATCATTTTCGAAACAAGACTTAATTTTGAGGTCAATAATATGATACGTGTATGTCTGGGAAAATTTTGAGACTTTTTTATCCGTTTGCCTCCATACTTCCTTGCAATAATGCTTAATTCTTGCTTTTTCAATATACACTTTGTCGTTTGCGGCAGGATTCAAAAAAGGAACTGTCCAAATTCCTGCTGTTATGCTTGGGAAAGGGTTAGCCGGATTACAGTGTAATAACGATACATCGTCGATGGGAAGTCAAAACCTCGTAACTTCAGCTTATTCAAGCTGTAGTTACGAGGTTTTGACTCCCCACCAACGACATTCTGCTATGGGAGTTCAATATGGATCCCGATCAGACTTCGTGTATATGCATGCAGAACTGGGCCGTACTATCCTATTCTAAAATAATGAAATATTCGGTGCATCTACGAAGGAAAGGGAGACAATGCGGAATACTAGCAACCCTTTGTCTCATTTTTTCACTGTTTCGAAGAGAATTTTCATTCTAGATATAGGATTACCTTTGAATTTGGTAAGGTTCAAATTCTGTGGTATTTTGGGAAAGAGATAAAAACCGATACAGAGTTTTAATGTACTTTTAAACGAACTCTTCCTTTCTTGGCAGCATTAAAGGGACATTTCATTCCAATTTCATTTTTTTAAAGTATGTCTTGATGCCAAGATTGGTTATTCTTATGAGTATAGATACTATTAGTTTCTGGAAGCAAATTTTCCAAATTTGCTTCTCTTAGCAGCCATGCGTCTCTGCACTTTACCATTCTCTGCATACCACACAACATCTTCCGGTCTTCCTCACTATAAATAGTTCTATCAAAAGCAAAGATTAATGAGGTGACAGTCATTCGAATATTCAATATGTAAGTCTGAAGTTATGTGTAGATATTGAATTGTGTGACTGAAAATGAAACATTCAATTAATCATGTCTCTGAGAGATGAAAAGATCCACGTAGTAATTTGCTTTATTATGGTTCAAAGATCAGTCCAATGGCCTTCCTTGTAAATGGGTCAGTCGAGTTTACTGAACTATGAAATATTCAAAGCTTACACAAACGATTAATATGCATGAAGTTGTGCTAAAAATAAATACAACTCCATCATGCAATCAAAGTATGCAAGGTATTCTGGATAATCAAAGAACTTAATCAAAATACTCTACGAATCAAAGTATTCAAGGTATTCAAATGGATAATCAAAGTACCTAATCAAACTACTCTATTTCTGGCCCCGGTTTCTCGAAAAAACTTAAGTATGTTCTCAAATCTGAGCACAGTGCTCAAATTGCATGAAATCCACGTGAACTTCAATGGAATAACCTTCAACGTTGGAGAGTATCCCTTTGATGTTGAGCATGTTCTCATGAGAATATACTTGAGTTTTTTTTTCGAGAAACTGGGGCCTGGACAGGCCTACATTTTTGAAAAATTTGCTTCCAAACAGTACTGTCAGTACTTTGATTTGAAGTTGTTGCCAATAAGCGAGAAACACGCATTTAAAGTTGAGACATAATCGATAAATTGCATATAAATCCGAACTGTTGTCCACAACAATTTGTTCAATTTTAACACAAAAATATAAATTTCTCGTAAACGGCGCTATATTTTGGCTTGAAATTTTCAGAATTTTCATAAGGAAATATGCTCTTTCAGATAAAGATAAAGGTAAAATTTATGACAAAAAATTCTGAAATGTCACTTTAATGTTGTTCACTAATTTCAATAATTGTACAAGAAACACATTTGGAAAAGAAATTTAAAAAAAATAAATACGAGAACATTTCCTTGTCATTATTAAACCAGACAGAAATTGTCTGGAATTATGAAGTTCAAAATCCTTTTAACATTTTCCCAAAATTTCAGGGTCGTCCAAAAGCTGCTACAAGGGACAAAGTGCATGAGAAAATATTGAGGCAAAAGGAAAAAATGTTGACCATCAGCATTTTCGCCTTTTGACTCAATGTTTCCCTAACATATTATATCATGAACGTCAAAAGCAGGCCTTATTTGAGAAAGGTTTAAACTACGATATGAAAATTATGATCTTACCACATCAGACAAGAAAATGACTTGACACAAGAAGATGTTTAATAATTTTGCATCCATTCTAAGATTATGCTTGTAAATAAGCTATGCCAATGGAAAAGATGTTTCTGTGATGTGACCTTTCAGATCAACAAGAATCCTGATCAGATTTGACATTAAGCAAAATCCTTACAATTGTTTTTTATATAACTTCTTCGTCGATCATTTGAACTGCAAGTGAGAAAAAAAGGATTCTATTTGGATTACTTCTAACTAACAACCAAGCTGGATTCATGTTGGATTCAAATGCGTCAATCTGATTTAAACCTGATATTATTTTAACTGCTCAGTAAAATATGGCAGGAATCGGTTGCGAGGCAATTGACCCCTTCCAATTATCGTTTAAGTCCGTACCCATGAGCCGCTTCCGGTGGCAAACAATACACCCAAACACACTTCCAATTTGTTACTAAAAATAGTAACACTTTTTGATGCCAGATCGAGGCTCTGACCCAATTGAGAGCAAAGCATCCAACGTGCAATGGAAATGAACTGAGGAAAGGAGAAGTTCAAGAGGAATCACACTCCGTTTTGTGATGATTCCTCTGTGAATCTCGACGAGATATCATTGACTGACTTCCAATTATGGTCTTTACTGGCTTTTAAGTCATTTTTGACCCTCCGAAAACGTAGTATCCACGGATCTTTTGAGGACCTAGCCGCCAGGTTCAACTGTCATTTTCATGTATTTAACCCCCTTTCTCCAACAAAAAATGTACGAAACATGCCATTTTCAGTGTGAAGATGACAATCTCAGTACCGAAAGGCTTATGCAGATAGATAATTCATTATGGTAGATCAATTTGATAATAAAAGCATTGCTCTTAAAGCCAATTTCCCAAACGACAAATTATTAAGACTTTTCAAGTTTGACAGCGGCTTTTCTAAACGGCACCTGATTCAATTTGGAAGCTCTTGCAGACAACAGAATGGGCATCTTGAAAGTAGGATTTTTGTATGTGCAAGGGCGGATCTAGAGGGGGGTTCGGGATGTTCGCCCCCGCCCCCTGGAATAAGCCGAAAATTGAATGTTGACTATAATCAAAGCGTCATAATCTAACATATTTAAGTCATCATTTGGGCGTGGACCTCCCCCTCCCTGGCAATTGGGCTTGGATCCCCCCGAAAAAATCCTGGATCCACCCTTGCGTGTGAACATAGAAGTATAGAAAACGTTGAGGCAAAAGGGGAAACTGCTGATTAAAAGTATTTCATTAATTTGTCTCTTGAAATGATTTTCGAAACAATCTCTGTAGCACAGTTAAGGGCGGATCTAGAAAGGGGTCCGGACCTCGCCTTGAATTGGTCGAAAATCGAATTTTGACTGTACAAAGTTAGTACAGTAGGCCTATACATGTATCGTTACACAATTCACAAATTTAAAGCCATCTTCCATCTTATGGGCTAGACCCCCCCCCCCTCTGAAAAAATCCTGGATCCGCCCTTGACAGTCAAAACATTAACATTTCTTGTTTGGTAAAGGTTTTAAACATTTTTCTTTTCATTTTTTTTTTAATTTAACACCTCTCAACAATATTTCAGCCATAAGTTTATTTATAATTGTCCACGCTCCGAGGCTGGGAATACATCCTGTGACCTATCCATTATTGGCTCTAATCTAGAGCACAAACACATGCAAAATATTACCGCTCACACTTGGACAGTACTAAGGAGCTCACATGCTTCTGCAAAATTGATTTTATTTGGTTTTCAAAAGCAGTAGCTCATCCTGAACTTGCATGGTGGTAACTGGCGATGGAGACAGGGTACGAATGATTACAAGCCAAAAAATCTCTTTTTTTTTTCAATCAAAGTTGCAAAAATATTTCTGTAACTCAAAACTCTAATAATTAACGTAAATGACTGTATAAAATATTCTTAGTACTAAGGCAGAATAATTGAAAAATGCTCGCGTGAAAATAACGACTCGATCAATGAATTATATAGTAAAACGACCACGTGACCTTTTGTTTGCTCTCATGCATACACAGGTCACGGTTAAAAATTCAAAGTGTGTTTGGGTGTATGGATTAATGGGAAATTAACATTGTATACACACAGACACGGTTCCAATTTGTTACTAAAATAGCAACACATCAACCGGTTTCTTTATGCCAGATCGAGGCTCTGACCCAATTCCGAGCAAAGCAACCCACATGCAACGAACGGTGATTGGCCATAATTGAGTCATCAAAGGACGACTTCCGGTGGCTATTGTGTGTGGGGGGTGGGGGTCTTAGTGGAAATAAGCTAATTTCTGTTATCTTTCATCTGGGCTATCTGTCTGTGGAAAGTCATTTATTATAACAAGAGATTTGATTGGCTAGTTAATTAATAGCGATGTTTTTGTGGCCATTTTCGATGCCTTCTAAGCCTTAACTGTTAGCAATGATTTTTAAGATTTTTAGCAATGATTTTAAGATCTGGTATTAATCAGATTCTCAAAGTCTTTAAAGTCCCGTGTCCATAATGTAACTTCAGAGTGTAAAATGAACTCGAAATAATCCGTCCGCTCTGACAGGCGGCATAGAATAAGAACGTTTGCGCAAGCTGGTCTTCTTAGTTGCAGATTGTTTGTACATGAAAATATCTTGAATGTGAAATCGTCATGATTTAGTAAAGGGTCTGGTACAATCAAAGACAATCGTCTGTGGTGTTGGAACACGCTGCGATTCAAGGAAATTTATTTGTCAAAAGTTTCCTATTTTAGGGCAATGTCACACGAAATTTGTTTTTTTCGTCTGCACTGAATTGCCTTTAGAATTTGTGCAACGTAACGATGCTTTTCAACAAAAACCTCGTAACTGCAGCTTGTTTAAAGCTGCAATTGCGATGTTTTCGTTGAATAACGACGACTATCTACTTGGGTTTTAAATTTATGTACCTGCCTCATTTTCTTGTCAAAACGGATAACACTCGTGAAAAATTAGCGTTCACAAATGGGGGTAAAAGGTCAAAGGTCAAATTTCGTAAATGTCAATAATCAATCAAGATTTGTCAATTTGGTGGATTTTGTGAAATTAAGCCTCTTACAAATTGGCAATTAATCCAATTGATTTTATTGCCCATCTGTCAAAATACAACCCATTAGGTTGTCTCGCTTCAGGTCCAAAATTTGTGTACGAGGGACGGTCGGAAAGTAGTTGGACTTTTCGTGCTGCTGTCTCTCCATTTGCAACTGTATAAACATATTATATATTGATGGAATCTACATCCATTTGCCAATAATGTGGTCAGTTTATTTTCAAAGATAGTTGTATATGTATGCTATTCTGTCCACTTATATGTGATAGGGGTTTTATGTACCATAGACTTTTTGTTAGAGGAACAACAAGGGTAACCAAAACAAAAGAACATTCTAGTCATTTTAATCTCGAAGAAGTTAAGTTTTTTAACTAAATTATCACTGAAGATTAATTAAGGGTCCATAATTCCGAACTTGGGATAAAAAACAGTCAAAGCAGTCATGGAAACGAGCTGGTTCCCCGCCCATGAAAAGATTAAGCCGTTTCCTTCGGCTGGTTGTCATGTTTGTTGCTTTTAGGGATTCAAGAGGATTGATAGTTACACATTTCATGTCAAACGGTAAAAACTGTCATTACCAAGTACAATTCTGAAGTAATTCAGAAAAACCAAAGAATAAATGCTGAAGTAAACACCTCCCAGATTAGCAAAGAATTTTTTTTTTCTACTTTACGATTACGCACGGTCCCATACCACCGCATATACAGTGGAGATTATCAACTATTACACATGACAAAAGTTATTTTGCTCTTCTTATAGCCCTGACCTCGCCCCACGTGACTTTTATTTGTGTCAAGGACTGATGAAAATGCTTGCTGGGAAGAAATTTGAGACCAGGGCGCCTTTGATAACGGTGGTTACACAGTACCTAATACAGTGGGTCTACGTCATGGTTAATAGTGGGAATAGTAAAGCTCCTACAAAGATGGCAAAAATGCATAGACATAGATGGACAATTTGTTTAAACAGTCTAAAAAGAATTTTGTTAAGAAATTAAATGGTTTTAGAGAACTAGTCAAAAGTCCAACTACTTTCCGACCGTCCCTCGTATTAATGTCTTATTATGTCATACCACCCCTAATGAGATTCACGTGACGTCGGAATTATTCGTGCGACGTCGTTTAACATTCGTTGCGTATGCGAAACTATTCGGGCGATGTCGAAAACATTCGGCGATGGAACGACCAAATCGACTATAAATACTTTTCCTAACTATATTATTAAGAGGTGTAGGATAGTCAGCGGGTGGGGTTCCGCTGTCCGGAGTCATTAGCCGGAAATCAAATTTTGACTATATAACGTTAGTACAACGTTGCATATTAAACACTTTTTAAAAGTCATCATTAGCATAGGGCTTAGAACACACCCCTGAACCCAGCCTTGGATATGGCATCTTTGAAAATGGGTTAATTTTTAAGTTGTGATAAAGATGTGCTTCTTCGAATTATTATTATAATTCGCCGGATCAGTTCATCCCCAAAGCAAAGTCATGAACTGTACCGTTTGTCAGCAAAAACAAGCTTTGACTTTATGTATCCACATTGAATCGCTTCTTAACGAAACGAAAAGAAAGATACCGATATGAATGGATATCTGCTAACCTTTTCTTAACAAAAAATGATAATTTTAAAAGGTTTTCTCTAAAGAAACGGTATTGGAGACGTATTTAAACAGGGTTCTGAGTTAGTCGTGACAATAAATAATCCACGAGGCGAATCTGAACTTAGTAATATTTTCTATTATAATCTAGGCCACCCCATAACTGTCATAAATCGGATAATCTTTAGGCTAACGAACGATATAATAAGACCACTGCACTATTCATTGGATGGTCATTATTCGAATTAAATGAAAAAAAAATATTGCTTATGATCATATACTTATTCAAACCCTATGCTGTGGGTACTCATTCGACTCGTCTCATTGAGACGATTCAACTGAGTACCCACAACATAGGATTAATGTGAGTAATACTAGATTAAGAATTGCTCATCTTTTTATACACCCCATTATCCGAAGCTTCTATGGAAGATATCGCTGCTTTTCAACAAAAAACTCGTAACTGCAGCTTCGTTTAAGCTGCAGTTACGAGGTTTTTGTTGAAAAGCGACGATATTATGATTTATTATGTTTCACATCCTTTCATGTTTCCTATTCTGAGATACCATTAAGTAAAGATCGTGTTGATTTATTCTCAAGATGACCTTTTATGTCTTAGAAGAAGGCGAAATCTGCACTCGGAATTTTCAGGAAGATTTTTGAAATCTGAATTTATGCTTTCATAGCTAGCTGTTTATGATGTCTTAGTACATAAAGGACAATTCCACGATCACTGGTTGTGAACTCGGCCAAAGGTATGGACGTTTTTCACTACAACAAGGTACGGATATTTTGCGTTTAAATGTGAGTTTAAAGATCTGATTGGGTAGTTTTTGGAAAGCAAATTTGCAAAATTTGCTTTTCATTGCAGTCGTGATTCTCTGCACTTTTACATTCTCTGCATACCACACAACATCTCCCGGTCCTCCTCACTATAAATAGTTCTATCAAAAGCAAAGATCAATGACAAGAACAACCTTTCGAATATTCAATACTGAATTCTATAGTTGTACATAAGATATTCAATTGTGTGACCGATGATAAAACATTCAATTAAACATGTGTTTAAAGAGGAGAAACGATCACGTAGTAATTTGCTTTCATTACGGTTCAATAGCCAGTCCAATATCTTTCGTTGAAAATGGGTCAGTCAAGTTTACTGAACTATGAAATATGCGACCCACTTCAAGCGCTAAAAATAGGAACTAGGACACGTCTATTTTTAGAATCTTTCTATGCCTAAATTCTTACACGTTTTGATGTCCGAAACTAAACAATGATTTTCGATAAGCCATGCATTTAATCGCGTTCACAATAATTGATTGATCAACTAAGTGGGTATTTTAAGGTTAATGACATAGACATCTTGTCTAATAGGCCTTGCTAGTATTCGCGTGTAGCTAGGCATTTCAAAGCGAAAGTAGAAATCTGGGAAACCAGAATATGTGATGATATGCTCAAAATGCATAGAAATCAGACTAGCAATCCTTTCACCACTTGGTTTAAATCAAAGTGCTGTCAGCACTGTATATTGGGCATCACTGAGAAATTGATATTGTGACAAAAGGACAATATGCTGATTTGCAAAATTGCCCCATTCTCAATTCGATGTTTTTTAAGCATTTTCTATGAAGCGAGTAAAAAGGCGTCATCGTTTGGAAAATGGTTAATTAATGTGTAGGCAAACGAACGTGCATAGGTGATAAAAAAGTTGAATGTACACTCTCGAGGTGAATCCAAAATGTGAGGCTGTTTGGGAAAAAGGAAAATGTTACACTTTACCGGATTTTACATAAAATCAACATGTTGGATTATTTCTTATTCTTAGCTAATCAGAATAATACCAAGTACGGACCCATTGTAGAGGCTTAGCCTAACTGATCTCTGATCTGCAAACATATTTCGATTAAATAGAATGCACTTGTTCATTGGTCCAAATGATCAGTCTAAGAACAGTATATGAGGTTAAAATGTTAAAATTCTAGAAAACAGCAAATTTAAGATGATGATCTTACTTTGATCAAAATATCTTAAAATCACAGTGTCTAAACTCTATAGGCTAGCCTCTAACCATTCGTCCTTTTCCAAACAAGACATTGTTATGAAGCAAATAATATGAAACATACAAAGATAACCGGAATTTTCTCCTTTGTCCCAATATTTTCTGTGCTTCATTGTACATGACATGATTTCATCTTTATCGTCACCCGTTTCGTCGTCTGCAACTCTTTCTAATTTGAAAAACCCTAAGATATTGTCGTTTGGAAGAGCCTTCAACACAAGAGTTGAAAAAAAAAACACGATAAAGATAAAGTGAATGCAGATTCCTTAACCCATTACCACACAATGACTCTTTTTGACTCCTCACAAGATAATGCCACGGGAAAACATTGTGGAAAATGAAGAAATTGCTTGTGACAAGCAATTTCTTCATTTCCCACAATGTTTTCTACCCAAAAAGACCAAAACATTTTAAATTTCACGCACTTAAAATTGTCGTCTGCATCTTCTTTGAATTTGGACTAGTCCAAATTTTTGCCGTTTGGTAATGGGTTGACCAATTATCAGTCGCCGATTTCAAGCAAATAGATCGTTACATTGTTTGGTCTTTCTAGGAAGAAAATATTGTGGGAAATGAAGAACTTGTTTGTCACAACCATTTCTTCATTTTCTACTATGTTTTCCAAACACATATAATTCATGGGAACCTAAAAAGGTCAGAATATAGGAATGGGTAAAGCGCACACATTGTATCTAGGGAATGGGTTAAGGGTACACAGTTGTAGTAGGTCAACCAGTGACCCAGTTAAACACCTGTTGACCAGTGCTTTCACTGGTAGGCTAAATGACTGTAGAAAAACTCAGAGCAGTAATATTTTAACTACATGGAATTTATCTTAGAGTTACACTATTTTTCTTTCAAGCTCTTTACTCAACCGAAAAGATTGTAAAAACGCTGAAAATTCTAACAGGTATTCAATCTAAGCGAAAATTTCATCAAATGTAATTATTAACCCCCTCCTTATTTGTCGCAGAAGTGAAAAAGATGAAAAACGTTGAAGATAGTGAATGATAAAGGACGCTTCTGTGGTGTTTGAAATAACGTAGTTTGGCTTGAACACATAGCTCAGCGGGTCAGTGTTAGAATGTCGTGTCTGGAGTGATGTCTGGGGGGGATCGAGAGTGAAAAACTGGTTATAATATATTGGGCATAGCTATGCCCAATATAAAAACGGTGTTAACTTTTTAATCTATAGATATAGATCTAGATGAATAGGCATACATAGAATCAAATCAATTTACATTGTTGGTATGTTAACCATTTCCCAAATAGAAAGATTTCAGATTGGTCAAAATAAAAAAAAGCCGTAGCAGACGACAAAATTGGTATATACCTAGATAAAATTAGAACTATTTGTAGATAATACCAAAGACAATATCGAGGTTAAAGTAGAAAATTCTGATTATCAGCAGTTTCTTCTTTCATCCCAATATTCCCCCGTAGTCTAGGAGCCAGCTTTTACAAAGGGGGTTAAATTAAAAGTTCTTGCAACCGGTGCCCTATAAAAATTGGAGTGGTATTTTTCAATACGTTAGGGTCCCACGCTTTGGTTAAGGGTGGATGACATGCTTAAAAGTGGTAGGATTTTTTTTAAAATCAAGGTCAAAGGTCATTTGGTGCACTTTTCATACATACCTCCTTAAATACCCCATAACTTACTCATTTATTAAGCTAAAACAATTATTTTGGTATCAAAATAAAGCTGATAAATTGCACTTTGACTTACATGAATAAAAAACAGCTTTTTGATTAAGTATTTTTGTGAATATTCATAAATATAGCAAAAATTGGCTAAAAATCACCAAAATAAGTTTTGTCTACAAGTGAAAAAAAAGTTTTTAAAATACAAAAGGTATGTTTTTGTGGTTGAAGTCATACTTAAAAATTGCCCAGAAGCCTGTTCTTGAGTTATATGTATTTATTCACAGAATAAGTCTTTAGCTTAGGCTTGTAGTCATAGCTAAAAGTGGGTGGGGTAAATTTTCCCAAAAATTACAAAATATGCAAACATTGATGTAACAAAAAATCTTACACATAAATGTGATGTTTTAGTAGAAATTATGCTTTTGAAATCATATTTGCAGTGATTTGTAAAGCTTTTAATGCATATTCCTGGAAATAAATTAGAATTATAAGAGCCAAAATAACAATTCAATAAAACAACATGTGAGATGGATACAGATTATATCAACACCATAATGTCAAAGCAATGACTCTTAAAACGAATATTTATCAAGTATCTATGTACTAGAAATCGGCAGCTGAAAATATTCCCCAGACCTGTGCCAGATTTTTTAGGAATCAGAACAACATGGGACGGTCAGAGTTTGCATTGTTGGGTATTGCTTTTATAGAGCCAGAGGGAAAGGAATTTAGCGCTGGAACCAAATAGCTCATACACGAAATTTTGTGGTTCTATCAAGTAATTTTATATATGATGAATAACACATCACTTGAAACACAGTTTACAGTTTAAGCGAATAAAACAACATCTCTGATATTACATACTTATTAGGGATACAGATACATTTTTTTTTTCAAAATCATCTTTCTGTTTTGTCAAAAATGGCCAACTAAATTCAAGTTGACCCCCATAATTGTGTATATGTCTAAATTTTGATATAGATAAAAATAAGACCACAAATTAGTCATTTTGATGCCCCCTATTGATAGATCGATGGCATCATGTTTTACCATTGTCGGTCTGTCTGTCCGTCCGTCCAGCCAGCCATTTGTCCGTCCGTCCGTCAGTTTGAAACTTAACATGAAAACTTAACATTGGCCTTTTCTCAAAAAATATTCCTCATGCAAAGCTCAAATTTGGTATGTAACATTCTTTCAATGATATTTATCTGTTCCATGCAATATGAACTTCCTTAAGGTTATCCATTAACCCTTATCAACCCTTAACATGAAACCTTAACATTAAAACTAATTAACGTGAAAACTTAACATTGGCCTTTTCTCCAAAAGTAGTTCACACACAAAGCTCAAATTTAGTATGTAACTTTCTTTTAATAATATCTATCTGTTCCATGCAATATGACCTTCCTCAAGCTCATCCATTAACCCTTATCAACCATTTACTTAAAAGCCTAACATGAAAACTTATCATTGGCCTTTTCAGAGGCATTCATGCTTCACAAACACATCTTGTTTCAAGATTGGGCTGAATTATATATGAATTCTTGAGAGATAGCCAGTGATGTGCATTTTAGAAAGTAAGACCAATGTAAAGAGTTTAATTTGTCAAATGATGACCGAAATGTCTTCTGCATGATAGTTGCGTAAAGCAGAAGTCGTGCATAAACTCGCTGTTTTGTTCATTTTGTGTATCTTGTATACTTTACTAAATATAATGTTCTTATATTCAACACTATCCTCATCATCACCATCATCATCAACAGCAACAACAACAAAAACAACAAGACACATGAAGCAATAACAAGACTTTTAATATCCATAGCTACCCTATACTAAACACTTTAATACACATAACTCATGCCATTTATACTAATCATTATCACTGTCTAATGCACCAAGATACGTCTTTTTATACACAGTTCTGACTCACAAACACATGCATCAGCGCATAAAAGATCTTCTCTTTGACACTTACACCTTCGCGTGTGGCAGTCAATTTAACACGAGCATTTTGTGATGTCAATCAAAGCTAGAGATGCAGGATCTTTACGCATTCTTATAGGAACTAAATTGTTGTTGTCATTAACATTGGCATTTTCTCCAAAAGTATTCAACATAAAAAGCTCATTTGGTTTGTATGAAGGCTACTAATAAAGTATTCGGAATTATGTCATAACTTTTTCATGTACTAACTTTTAGGATATTTTCAAAACTTAAAATTTAGGAAATTATGCTTTTGATCCAGCAAAAAAATCTAAGTTTTTTGCATATAGGTGCATTCTACAGTTGTTATGGCAACGTAGGGTCATATTGAGAGGCGCAACTTAGGTCTGAGATGGATACGTCAGGAACATCTGTCTTACACATCTAATATTTACATATTTTCAATATATTTGCCACTGCACGATATCCACATTTCCCACATATGAATTTATTCCTCAAAGAAGCGTCTGAATTGTAGTTGGGAAATTCTAAAGATAGTTTCTGGGAAACAATTGGCAAGTCATTGACGATTTCGCCGACGCCAAGAGCTATTGAGGTCAGAAGTATCATGGGTAAAATCATTTATAAATGCATTATACCACTCATAAATGCTTGTTTTTTCTCATAGAAGTATTGCTGTATGTGTTCATAATCATAAAGATCGTCTCTGATTTTAATTTTCCAATTTACACTCAAATCATTATTGAATACAATTGCCCTAGCACCATATTTGCTATATAAGCTAAGCGATGTATTCACCTACGGTTGTTTACGGAAATTGACTCCAAATGTCAGCTGACGATGTTACGTTTGCCGAGAAAAATGTCCGCTCAAAGGTAACAAGCATTTTTGACAACTGTTGAATTGAAAAATACAAAATATGATCGCTTTAAAAGCGATTGATAAGTCATATTTTTACAAATTATCCAAAGTTTGCCCGCTCAACTTGACCCTATGTTTCTATAGCAACTGTCGAATGCGCCCTTATCCAAACAGCAGCGTTTTTGTTGCAGGATCAAATGTATAATTCTTCAAAGCGTATGTGTTGGTTTAAAAGTCAAAAAGTCATGCTACTGCAAACGACAAAATGGGTGATTTAAAAGATTTGATTTGTGTACAATATAGCCTAGAAAACATTGAGGCAAAAGAAAATGCTAATAATCAGAATTTTCTCCTTTTGCACTAATTTTGCCCAAGCCTTTCTCCCAGGGATGTCAAAACGAGGTCTTGTTTGGGGAAAGGTTAATGATTTCTTTGATATAGATTACATAGATACTAACAAATGATAGATGCACAATTGATTACAACAAAAGTTATTACCAGGAATAGTTTTAGCCATGTAATAAGTAAAACATTGTCCAGATTTTTGTTAGGTATATTTTTGTGGGGTTAGAGCTATAAGAACCGTAGGTCCGAAAATTTCCACTATTTTTATACCAAAAGTTTCTCTGTGTCTACTCAAATATGTATTAGTCGTGAATCAATAAACAAAGTTATGTTATCATGATGGGATTGTGAAGGATGGATCAACAACTGTGGTATCTTTATTTTCTACTATTTACTTGTAACATAATGTCACATGCAATGAATGATTTGCATAATAAAAGATATAGGGACTATTGGGATCAATTTCTTGTACAATTAAAGCTAATTGGGTCACAAAATTAATTAAAAGACCAGATACTCTGTGGTCCCTTTGAAGGCATGTACATAAACGAATATACGGTACTAACATGTTCATTGTTACTCTTGTAGACCTTCATAACCACACATCATAACGACCAGATTCCAGACTGACGATAGTGATATGTATTCACTGTATGCAATATTCTGTTCATAATTACATTTTATGTATACATGTTCGAATGTTCGCTACCAGGTGTAAGCATTGTAATGACGGCAGTTTGGTAATTATATTTAAAGAGACCCATGCTAGGTTGTCGGGCATACAAACATATATGAAATATGTTCACGAAATATTGTATGGAATGGTCGACCTGGATATCTAGATCATTTCTGCACAAGGAAATTTCAAATAAAGTTCAATTAGTTCTTCTAAATTAAGTCTATTCTTCTAAATCAAGTGTTAATAATTGACTTACCCGCACTTTATATTTATAGTAACATTAATATTTATGTGTCACTGAACCTTGATAGTGAAAAATTTAGTTCCAGCGCTAAAATTGCTTTCCTTTTGGCTCTATAAAAGCAATGCACTACACAGCAAAGCAAATTCTGGCTGTCCCCATGTCGTTCTGATTCCTGAAAATCTGGCATGGGTCTAATGTCATATGCCCGTGAGATAGAAAGGGGAATATGTTCAGGTGTCGGTTATGCTAATTTGAGTCTTGCTTTAAATAAAAAAAATTGTTGATGCTTGATAAATATTCGTTTTAAGAGTCATTACTTTGACATTATGGTGTTGATATAATCTGTATCGATCTCACATGCTGTTTTATTGAATTGTTATTTTGGCTCTTAAAATTCTAATTAATTTCCGGGAATATGCATTAATAGCTTTACAAATCACTGCAAATATGATTTCAAAAGCAAAATTTCTACTAAAACATCACATTTATGTGTAAGAATTTTTGTTACATCAATGTTTGCATATTTTGTAATTTTTGGGAAAATTTACCCCACCCACTTTTAGCTATGACTACAAGCCTAAGCTAAAGACTTATTCTGTGAATAAATACATATAACTCAAGAACAGGCTTCTGGGCAATTTTTAAGTATGACTTCAACCACAAAAACATACCTTTTGCATTTTAAAAACTTTTTTTTCACTTGTAGACAAAACTTATTTTGGTGATTTTTAGCAAATTTTTGCTATATTTATGAATATTCACAAAAATGCAAAATCAAAAAGCTTTTTTGTATTCGTGTAAGTCAAAGTGCAATTTATCAGCTTTATTTTGATACCAAAATAATTGTTTTAGGTTAATAAATGAGTAAGTTATGGGGTATTTAAGGAGGTATGTATGAAAAGTGCACCGAATGACCTTTGACCTTGATTTTAAAAAAATCCTACCACTTTTAAGCATGTCATCCACCCTTAACCAAAGCGTGGGACCCTAACGTATTGAAAAATACCACTCCAATTTTTATAGGGCACCGGTTGCAAGAAAAGTTCCATACCAGGACCTGGCTCCTAGACTACCGCACATTTTCTTTACGGGCTGTCAAACCCGGTCTTATTTAGGAAAGGGATAAAGTAGTTACGGAACACATGTTTTAGCAAGTTACTCTCTTAGAACGCCGTTCAAACGTGTACTAAACGTTAAATGATAAATAACAATGAATCATGACCCCTGCTTGGAGGGTATAGCAAGTAAGACATGTAGTTTTCAGAGATCAAATGCATTCTAATTAGGGTATAGACTCCTTTCATTTATGTTTTAGTCCGTACCCGCAGAAAACTTCCGGTAATCCGAGACTTCTCTGATGAAAATTCGCTCGATGATACTTGGATGTCGCTATTTACAACGGAACGCTGTCCCAGTCAAACACAAAAGAAAATTCCGACACAGCGACATAACTTGTGTCGGGATTTTCTTTTGTTTTTGAATTGGACAGCGCTCTGATGTGAATAGCGACATTCAAAAATCGAAGAGCGAATTTTCATCAGAGAAGACTCTGATTAACTTCCGGAGGCAAACAATGGGTTTATGGGAAATTAACATTGTATACATGTGAATTGTTACTAAAAATAGTAACAAATCGACATTCTCAAAACGAGGCTCCCACAAAATGCGGAGAAATCGATGACGACGCACGTGCATTCAATATACAGCGATTAAGCGCACGTGCATTCAATATACAGTGATAAAGAGAAGTTTTAAGTGGAACAAAAACTATGAAATTGAATGAATTCGTTGATAGCCGGATAGCCGGTTATTTTATTTGATTTACAGTCAACCGTTCCCAGTTTAAAAAATTCGCCTTTTGCCTGTAAGGACGACTTCCGGAGGCTGTTGTGTGTGTGTGTGGGGGGGGTCTTAGTGGAAACTTGTCCATTGTACCGAATTTTGCAAAAGTTCACGTCATACATCAAATAGATTTATGAACCGTGACCTGTCGCACTAGTCTATTATACAAGAAAACCTACTTCAGAACATGACATTGGGTATAGGAGAACATATAGAGTGCTAGAATGCCTTATAGTCGTTTTCGGCTGGGAGAATTCGGCCCCCGGATAGGAGGCTCTGCTCTCCCAGTCCCTGTTTGGAGAGGACCCAAGACCACATGCCTTCCAATTTCTTGCTTTCTACATCATTTCCTTATAACATTTTATTGAAAATTAGTGCCCGAAATGAATTAAAACAGCACTATGTTTTCGGCAATTGGATTTTCCATAGAAACTTTATAGAACCTACCATAGTATACTGAACAAAAATTAAAACTTTACACATACATTGCTTGTCATATTTCTTCTAAATTCAACAAGTAAAGAAATCAAATGAATGTGCTTCGCATCGTTCATTGACTTGGTTGTGCCAAACACTAAACGTTTTGTTGATCTTAATTATGGGGATGAAAAACGGACCCTTTAAGTGTGACAGGGGTCCGTTTTTCATGTGTGCAATTTATGAATATCAAACATTTTAAATTCCCTATTTGTTTATGTCAAAGGGGGGTAATTCACAAAATTGACAGATTAGACCTTTATTTTAGAGCTTGCTACAAGTGATAAGAGAGATGTTTTGTGGGTTTTTTGGCAACCCGGATATGACAAATTCCGTAAAAATAATGAATCGTTTATCGCGCGTATGTGGCATCAGATGAAATTAGCTGTAAATGCATTAAGGGTCGTAACTCTGACATTAAAGGAGACAAGGCAATGAAACTTCGACAAAACGATTGCCGAATGCCATGGAAATATTGTAAAAATAAAATCAGGCTTTTAGTTCGATACTTTTTCAGAAACAAGAAATCTTGCAGCGTAAAGTTTTCTCTTTTGTTCAGTATATTGTGCTGATATGGAACAGACATTATCCTTTCATAATTTGTATTTTGTAACTTTCTAAAGAATCAAATTCAATTAATTACTTTTATCCAACTCCGTGTAATTCATATTGCTAACAACTAGAAAGGCATTTAGACATAACCAGCAAATTTGCTTTCCAACAGTACTTTCAGTACTTTGATTCTAATAACAATGAATTTGTTCTGAAAATAGACGGGGTTTACCGATATGTATTGACAAACCGTCGGTGTTGTTATAAAATCTCGTAACTACGGCTTTATCGAAGCCGTAGTTACGGTATTTTATAACAACACCGACGTACTACAATGATAGCGAAACTACGTCCCACGCTTTGGCCGAGTTCATCACCAGTGACGATGAATTTAGTTAGTGGCGCATCGAACTATCACTCACGAGGTCCAGGCTTCGATCCCCGCCTGAAGCAAACATCCTTTCAATTTTTTGTCTCCCATCAATGGTTTGATAATCTTTAAACCTATGTTGGCGAGCAGCTTGAGTCTCTGTAAGGATGTTGTGGTAAGAAAAATCGACAGGAATCTATGGTTAGGTGCTCTAGCTGCGATATAACCATAACATTTGAAAGAGGTGTTAAATCAAATCCATCGAAACCCCCATGAACGTTGTTCAACGCCTTCGAAAAACAAGACATGCTTTGGACGTTTCTAGTTAAAATGGTGTGATAAAACATTGAACGTACAGAATACATTGCTGATGATCAGCTATTTATAATTTCTCTCCTCTCAATATTTCCATTCTATTAAAGGACACATTAATTTCTACTACTTTTACATCAATTATTTTTCGATCCAGATCATTCTATTTCCATGTGCTGTATGACCAGGGTCCGTAGGGAGCTATTAGAGGAAAATGGATATAGATCAGCCTATCAGTATATCCAGGTTGATCTGGACCCGTGTTAGTCAAAAATGCCAAAAACGTCCCTTTTTCGGACCAGGATCATGTTTGTTTTATTTGTCCCTATCAATAAGTGTTTTTGTCCTTATCAATAAGTGTTAAGCTTAACAAGTGCAAGAGTCTGAAGATGTCAGAATTTAGGAGATTTGAAAGGAATTAATATTGAAACCAATTTATTGCAACCTCAATTGAAGGACGTCTGCTAATTTTTAATTCTATTCGCAGACGACGATAGAAAATGATACTCTTAAACTCATAAAGCGATTTGTTCCTACATTTTTCTTACTTTTCGGACAATCTTCCTTTTTTGAAATATTGTTTACAGGAAAATACAACTGAGTTATTGGGGCTCGAGCACAATTTGGAATATCGCTGATTATGTATACGCGGCAACTACAGGTAATTAAAAGTTTAGATCACTTCTTCAAATGTAACCAAAACTATGTTAGAATATGGCGGGTGCAGATAATCGAAAATCGTAAATATTCGATTTCGTTGTTTTTCGTCGAAAACCCCGTAAATGCAGCTTAATACAAGCTGCAGTTACGTGGTTTTTTAAAGAAAAGTGACGATTTATTGCTTCCTTCCTTAGTTTGAGACGAAACGTCTGTCTGCAGTAGGGTTGACGGCAAAATGCTGTAATTACAATTCGACTAATTTTGAGTTACGATGTTTTAGTATGCAACAGTTGCAGTGCTGATACGAAAGTAGTAATATCTGAAGGGAAATAAGTATAAATAACTCATGTCAAACTTGTTCAAAGTTATGCTTGTTAACATACTGTTTTACTATCTAAGTGTAAACTAACAATAAACTGTCTTTAATAAACGAGTCGAACATTATTCTTGCAAAAGAAAAATGAGCTAAGATCTGGAAAAAAGGTCCCCTGTGGCTTTTGAGCCCAACATGGTTCTGGATCAGACTGCGTATACACGCAGTCTGATCAGGAACCATGTTGTTCTCGAAAAGCTTCATCATGACATGTACCAACCATTAAAGAACAGCAATTGGGTCTCTGTCAGTCTCCATTTAGGTACTGGCTGATCTTGAAATAATCTTTGCTTCAAAATGCTATATGGTACATTTTTCAAGACCCGCGCTTAAAGGGGGGCGAGCTAGGCTGTCGAAAATGCAAATGGCACAATAATTACAAACCAGAAAAAAACGTATGAAATTACCAACCTGAAGGGGTAGATCTAGATCATTTATGCCCATTGTTTAAGCACTCCACGAGCTTTATTAAATATTAAAATCCAAGTCAATTAATAACATGCTAGACGTCCTTGTTTTTGTTTTGTAACGGCTACATATGCCCAACCTTCAAAAATCAATTACGTCAGAGATACGTCATCTGTGCTCAGCGAGATTTAACACACCGCTGCGTAGAAAGTCAGCGAAGACAGATTCTGCATCTGTTGTCATGTGCATGGTAGGTCAAATGAATTTACTTTTATAAATAAACGAAAGGATCTTTGGTATTCTATAGTTGATAAATACGCGTATAAATGTTCAGTGCTAGTACAAAATAAACCTTTTCACGTATTCCTCGCAAATAAGGTCACAGTCATCGACACAGCCGGTTGTACGGTGTGTTAATACGGCGGAGGTGTGTCTCGTTGACCTTGACCTTGTTTTGTTTTGAAGTAAAAATAGAATGTGTAAACACGCTTGTAAAGGATTGATCTATAGCAAAGGAAAGATGTTTTTTCGCCGAGATTGAGGTTTTTATGCATTGCTAATTGTTTTTCTATGCACAAATATGAGTTCCCGAACATTTCGGAAGCATAAAAAGATAGAATGAGCCCCTTTAAATGCATTTGTGCAACGTATTTTGAGAGGAGGTTTTGCCAAAATATGTAATTGCAAAAAGAATTCCATATGAACCTACGATGCATTTTTACAAACTCTTTAATTTTTCTAATATTATTAACGAGTCCACTTCTATTTATACTGAGCAAAAATGAAAACTTTACACCTACATTGCTTGTCATATTTCTTTTAAATACAACAAGTAAATAAATCAAATGAATGTGCTTCGCATTGTTCATTGACTTGGTTTGCCAAACACCAAACGTTTTGTTGATCTTAATCACAGGGATGAAAAACGGACCCTTTAAGTGTGACAGAGGTCCGTTTTTTCAGGTGTACAATTTTAACAGAATTTTACAAAATTTAAACCCTCAAAAATCCGAGCAGAAGAATTCAAACCATGTCAGACTGTACGGAATGGCAGTCTGACAAGTTATCAGTCAGAAAATGTAAAGAAGTTTGCATAACATTGTTTGAGCTTTTTAAAAATGATGTTTGAAAAGCAGAATTTTCATTATGTTGCAAAGCTTGAAAATTTTACAATGCAATCTCCATAGGAAATTGAAATCGCTATTGCATGAACATCTGGGAAAAGTCCTAGTCGAAAAAAGGGTTCAAAAATCCCCCGTAAAGCCTGCACGATGTTTTAAAAAAATATATCGAAAATCGTGATAAATTTGTGATTATCAAACATTTTAAATTCCCTATTTGTTTATGTAAAAGGGAGGTAATTCACAAAATTGACAGGTTAGACCTTTATTTTAGAGCTTGCTACTAGTGATAAGAAAGACTTTTTGTGTTGTTTTGGCAACCCGGATACGACAAATTCTAAAAAAAATAATGAATCGTTTCCTGCGCATGCGCATATGTGATATTAGATGTAATTAGGTCTAAACGCATTAAGGGCCGTAACTCTGACATTAAAGGACACAAGGCAATGAGATTTCGGCAAAACGATTGCTGAAAGCCTGGGGAATAACGTCAAAATATATTTCAGGCTTTTTGTTCGATAGTTTTCCAGAAACAAGAAATATTGAAGTGTAAAGTTTTCATTTTTGTTCAGTATATTTTCTTATGTCGTCTGCTGTAGATTTACATTTGAAGTTTTTAATCATCTAGAAAAAATGGAAGTATTACCAGACAGCAAGATCATAAGTACAGTCACTCTTGTTTTAAATTGTCTACATCAAAAGACATTTCAAATGACAAAATAATACACCAGTCTTTACATAAAAAACTGATTTTTACTTCCATTATAAAGAAGGCGCAAACAAGAGAAGAAATGTGGGCTTGAAAAGCATGCATATTTTCCGCTTTCAACCTAAGGTAGTCTACCCGAACGTGATTCGCGCGACATCGGAATTATTCGGGCGACGTCGAAAACATTCGGCGGTGGAACTTTCCACCGCCGAATGTTTACGACTGCGCCCGAATAAGTTTGGATAAGTAACGACGACGCTCGAAAAAATCCGATCTTTTATGAATTTCAAAATGGCCACATTACGTTCATTCTATATACCTTAATTAAACTGTGTAAATGAGTTTATTCATGTCCTCTTTTAGTTTCAATGTTTTCAAATGCCATGTATCATTTAAATTGGTCACACAAATGATGTTTGAAAAATAAATAATTAAAGCTTAAAAAGCTTAAAAATCTTGAAAGCCGACGTCGGATATTAGAATTTTAATTTAAGACATGATTTCAAAGTTGATTTCCGACAAAATGTAGTTGAAAGAACTGGGACCTATGAAAAGGCGTCCCGATTATCCTAGCACACCCCTAATGAGATTCGAGTGACGTCGGAAGTTTTAGGGTGACGTCATTTATAAATATTCGGCGGCGAAACGTTCGATGTTCTCTCACTCGTAACGTGTCCGTAAAGATCGGATACACGTATAATGCTTACGACGTTGCACGAAAAAATCCCGAAGACGCGTGAATCTCATTAGGTTCGGACAACCTTAAATTTTAGACCAGCATGGACATCGATCGGTCTGTGCTTACGTGCAGTCCGATCAAGGTCCATGTTGGTCTCTGATATCTAATTAAGGTAGATCACCCCTAATGAGTTTCACGCACCTTCGGGATTTTTTCGTGCAACGTCGTAAGTCGGAAATTTCCGTGTGATGTCGTTAACATTCATTACATATTCGGACCTATTCTGACGATGCCGTAAACATTCGGCGGTGGAACGTTCCACCGCCAAATGTTTACGACGTCGTCCGAATAAGTCCGACGTCCTGCGAATCTCATCAGGGGTGGACTACCTTAATGGCCCCCAAAGCTACTTTAGGTGAGCAAAAAATACTTAGGCCATTCTTTCATCATTAATGTTCACAACCCGACGAAATGATTTATTTTATGAGAACATTGATGTAGATTTTGAAGAACTATTCAAGCTATTAGAGCACGACATGGCTCTTGATCAGACTGTGCGCGTGAACAGGCTGATCTGGATCCACATGGTCTTAAATGCCATGGAGCCTTTTTGCTAGATACTGATCAACATCCATTTGATAAAACAAGAGGTAAGAGGATAAAAAGTGACGGAAACTCATTTGAATTGTATTGAGAAAAGAAGAAAATGTTAGCTTTCAGAATAATGATAATTCTCTTAATGCTTTTCATGCCTAGTTTTTGTAAAGGATAGTTTATTTTCTGCAATGACTTTTGATAAAGAAGAAAATAGTTTCAATCAGAATTAGACCTACATTGGTTCCTCTCAATGCTTTTCATAATATTATATACTTGCCATTTTTGTAAAGAATAGTTTATTTTCTGCAATGACTTTAAAAAAGAAGAAAATATTTGCGCTCAGAATCACAGAATTTTCTCTTGATGCTTTGCATACCTTGTTTCCATTTTTGTAAAGACTAGTTTAATTTCTGAAATGACTTTCAATTTGGAAGGGCGTATTTTTCTGTCGTGTTGGAGATGGTCATAATACGCATTTTATCCCTTCACCAAACAAGACCTGGTTTCACGTGCATTTTAGAACATGTTTGAGAAAGCATAGTTGACAAAATAGAAAATGCTGATAACCGGTCTTTTCTCCTTTTCTTTCGTTTTTATGCGATATATTGTGCACAAGACCTTTCTTTGGGAATCCTCATTGTCGCATGTGGTAGCTTTTATTAGTAAAGTCCGATTTTTCGTCGGTTGATACAGGATCAAAAATTAATTCGAAATGCTTGAAAATAAAGCATAAACCATGATTTACAATCTATCCTTTACTATCCTTTTCCCCAAAAAATGGTCATTGTATAAAAAATTATATTCTTTCTCTTTAAGAATTTTCCAAACAAGTCAAAGTCAGAGTTCATGTATCTGACAGAGCAACCACAGGAAAACTTTGAGACAAAAAGAAAAACAAACACGATTCAATGCTTCTAACCTGTATTGCCTTACTTTCTCTTAACCCATTACCAAACAACACAATTTTAGACTTGCTTAAATTGAAACATGTTGCAGGCGATCAATTTAACTGAATGATATTTCAATTTCTTTGGTCTTTTTTAGTATAAAACATTGTGGGAATTGAAGAAATTGCTTGTCACATCCATTTTAAAATCCAAAACAGCTTACGATTTGGCACAGCTTTGATTTTTTCTTTTTGTGGCAGGATTATGCGAATTTATTACTAAAACTTGAAAGAAAAAATAAAAAACACAAACCGTGTTGACAATATCCTTTTTTTTTTTTTACTTTATTGTCACCAAACGTAATCACCGCATAAAATAAATAATCAAGTAATGGTCTATTTCTTTAACAGAACAATATCCAACAAGTATCACGCTGAAAATCCAATATTTATCACCGAATGCAGAAGTAACATATTTCAACAAATGAGGGCGTCTTAAACCAATACTTGTATATTAACCCATTACTGCACAGTGACGCATTTTGACTCCCTCACAAGAAATAGGCTACTTGGGAAAACATTTTGGAAAATGAAGAAATTGCTTGTGACAAGCAATTTCTTCATTTCCCACAATATTTTCCATACAAAATGATTAAAAAATGTACTTTTTCATTCATTTATGTTGTCGTCTGCAACATCTTTGAATTTGGAATGGTCCAAAAATTTGCCGTTTGGTACAGGGTTAATGATACAGTGGCCTCCTTCAGATTAATGGTCCTGCCATTCAATATTTTCGACACCAAAGACAGGCCCGTAGAAACAGGGGCTATGGATAGGCGGTTTGCTAATCCCCCTTCCCCCACCCACCCTAAGTTGGCCAAAAATGCCGATTGTTCCATATTTCACACTGAAATTACGGAAAATCCAATTTAGCCCCCACCCAATATTCAGACACTGGCCCTGACAGGGGCTTTAGTCCCCCTCCCCTATATAAAATTGCTTCCTACGGGCCTGAAAGATGTGAAATAAGATGTACGTAAATGCTGCGCGCATCAGATTGGACCGCTCTAAGATTTTGCTGTTTGGAAAAGAGTTCACCAAACCAATAGCCTTTCTAAGAGATAATTTGCTTGCACAATAGTCCACCGTTTCAAATTATATCGAGATCTTCGTTTAAAAATGAATAGAAATTTAAATTATACGAGTCGGGTTATGATTAAAGACCAAGATTGGTCAAAATTAATTGCGCATACAGACAGCCTGATCAGGTCTCAATTAAAAGGAGGAGCAGCCGACCAAAAGAATATTATGTATGAGAAGCATATATAGTTCGTATGTAAAAAGCACAGAAAATGTTACAGGAAAGTAATAATAATAATAATAATAAAATAATATTAATATAGTCTCACTACTATAGAAAATTGGTGTGAAAGAAACTCTATGCTTCCTAATCCAGAAAAGACTAAAGCAATGACTATATCACCAACAACTCAAGTATTCAGTCAGCAAACTAATAACCTAGTCCTTTGCGACCAAGTTATTGATTTCACAGAAAGTGAAAAACTTTTAGGTGTCAATGTAGACAGCAAGCTCAACTGGAAATCTCAAGTTGAAAAAGTACTTAAAAAGTGTAATTCTTTATTGTACCTTCTCCTTAGGATTCGAAGTTGTTTAGACATTCATACACGCAAACTATTTTATAATGCATACATTCTCCCTCACATTGATTATTGCTGTACTATATGGGGAAATTGCAATGAGAACCTCTCAAATTCAATGTATAAATTCCAAAAAAGAGCAGCACGAATAATTCTAGATAGGAATTATGAAACCCCAAGTGAGGAATTGTTTAGTGAATTAAAATGGATGAGAGTGAAAGTGAGAGTTAATGGTTTACTAGCAATTGACTCTTCTTTTGCTTCAAAGTCTTCCAACGTCTTAGGCTTTTTAAAAGTTTGCAAAAGTGCAAAGAGAAGTCACTGCTATGGAAACGTTTAATTGATCATTAAGTAATGCATGTTAAACTATAAATCAAATAAATAAATTACATAGATAAATTAGATAAAATAAATTACTGTTAGTGAGACTTTTTGATCGTTTTTATATTGGGCATAGCCCAATATATTAAAACCAGTTTTTCACTCCAGACATCACTCCAAACACTACATTCTTTCTCTTACCCGCTGAGCTATGTGTTCAAGCCAAACTACGTTATTTCAAACACCACATAAACGTCCTTTATCAGTCACTATCTTCAACGTTTTTCATCTTTTTCACTTCTGCGACAAATAAGGAGGGGGTTAATAATTACATTTGATGAAATTTTCGCTTAGATTGAATACCTATTAGTATTTTCAGCGTTTTTACAATCTTTTCGGGTGAGTAAATGAGCTTGAAAGCAAAATAGTGTAACTCTAAGATAAATTCCATGTAGTTAAAATATTACTGCTCTGATTTTTTTCAACGGTCATTAAGCCTACCATTGAAAGCACTAACAGGTGTTTAACTGGGTCACTGATTGACAACTGTGAGTGTATTCATACCCTTAGCCCATTCCCTAGATACAATGTGTGCGCTTTACCCATTCCTATATTCTGACCCCTTTAGGTTTCCATGAAATATATGTGTTTGGAAAACATGGTAGAAAATGAAGAAATGGTTGTGACAAGCAAGTTCTTCATTTCCCACAATATTTTCTTACTCGAAAGACCAAACAATGTAACGATTTATTTGCTTGAAATTGGCGACTGATAATGGGTTAAGGATTTATTCTGCATTCACTTTTTCTTTATTGTTTTTTTTTTCAACTCTTGTGTTCGAGGCTCTTCCAAACGACAATATCTTAGAATTGTTCAAATTAGAAAGAGTTGCAGACGACGAAACGGGTGACGATAAAGATGAAATCATGTCATGTACAATGAAGCACAGAAAATATTGGGATAAAGGAGAAAATTCCGGTTATATTTGTATGTTTCATATTATTTGCTTCATAACAATATCTTGTTTGGAAAAGGACGAATGGTTAGAGGCTAGCCTATAGAGTATAGACACTGTGATTTTAAATTATTTTGATCAAAGTAAAATCATCGTCTTAAATTTGCCGTTTTCTAGAATTTTAACATTTTTACCTCATATACTGTTCTTAGACTGATCATTTGGACCCATGAACAAGTGCATTCTATTTAATCGAAATATGTTTGCAGATCAGAGATCAGTTAGGCTAAGCCTCTACAATGGGTCCGTACTTGGTATTATTCTGATTAGCTAAGAATAAGAAATAATCCAACATGTTGATTTAATGTAAAATCCGGTAAAGTGTAACATTTTCCTTTTTCCCAAACAGCCTCACATTTTGGATTCACCTCGAGAGTGTACATTCAACTTTTTTATCACCTATGCACGTTAATTAACCATTTTCCAAACGATGACGCCTTTTTACTCGCTTCATAGAAAATGCTTGAAAACATCGAATAGAGAATGGGGCAATTTTGCAAATCAGCATATTGTCCTTTTGTCACAATATCAATTTCTCAGTGATGCCCAATATACAGTGCTGACAGCACTTTGATTTATGACAGAAATGATCCGACATACAAAACTCAAATTAAAAATACTGTTGCAGATGGCAAATTGAATGAAGTCATAAAGTTGAAAATGAGACATAAGAAAATACTAGTTATTCTTTTCTCTTCATTTACAATGCCCTTCTTCTGAAAATGGGGTGAAATCCGGGAATTATTTTGTGGGGTTTCTTTTACAGAAAGGGTAAATTACGTCGCGTCACATAATGCATCACAATTGATGCAAATTAGACCATTCTTATTCTTTTCAAACTCATTAAATGTCAGCTACATAATATCGAACTCCAAACTACTGAAATTTTGTATGCGATTGTCCGAATCTTGCAGGTGTCTCACACCTGCAAGATTTGAACAAGCGCATACAAAATCGTATTGAGAATTTAAAAAAAATCCATTGTTTACATACGTAAAATTTGTGTCATTTTGGGGGAGAGTTAAGACATCGGTCATCGGGTCACTAGTAGGAAAGTCAAAACAATTAACAAAATATTGTATACTGAACTGACAGGCAGAAGATTGAAATTTTATTATACATAAATATGAACAAGAATCTGTGAAAAGGGTCCTAGTTGATTTGGGTTCAACGCCACTTTATATTGCTGTGGTAATTAATATTTCAGTGGCTAGAGCCCCTAACCATGGCATTTCCGTCACCGGTGCTACCACAATATCCAATCTGAGCCTTCAGCCTCTCTCTCACATAAATGATTCACGCCTATTGGTGAGAGATAAGTGATTGGTTAAATGGCTCAGCTTCATTGCATTTCAGATCAGATGAATTTCCAATCAGCCTGAACCTTGGTGAAGTCTGATCAGGATCTACATGTTTTTTGCTCACGTACATTTGCTACATGTCACAAAGAAGCTACCAGAGAACACCGTGGGTCTTGATGAGACTGTGTTTACACGGTGTATAATCACGTGACTCAGAATTTCCGATAATCTTTAATATCTTGTTTAATACTTGACCGATTTGAATTCGGTTTAAAGCAGAGAAGGTGGGGAAATGCCGGGAATAAGCTGGACGTGTTGGATTTTTGAAAAATCGACTGATAAAAAAGTTATTGAAGATAAACCAAATTTTTTGTTTATCTTCAATAACTTTTTTATCAGTTGAATTTTCAAAAATCGAGCACGTCCATCTAATGCGTGACATCTGTCCACATTCTCTGCTTCAAACCGAATTCAAATCGGTCCAGTATTCACAAAATTGTTGAAGATTTTCTGAAAATATTGTATCACGTGATTATCTACCGTGGTTTATATGTCAATTTATCTATTTTCAGATCCTTATTCATACGTGTAATGAATGCTAACATTTAGGCAAAAGGGAAAAAAATGCTGGTGACCAGCATTACCTCTTTTTTCCTTGGTATTTTCTGTACAATCATATGTATACACAAACCATCTGATTATCTCATATTTTTTTTAACATTACAAGCGTATTTAATTATTTATTTGCTTTTCTAATGACTCAAGAAAGTATTTACACTGCGGCAGTTTAACCCTTTCCCAAACAAGACCTGGTTTTCACGTCCCTAATAGAATATGCTTGTGAAAACATTGAAACAAAAGAAGAAACTGCTGATAACCAGCAGTTTCTCCTTTTGTCTCAATATTTTCTAAGCCATATTTAACACAAATTCTATCTTAAATAACTTCCATTTTGTCATTTGTGGCAGTCTTTGAAGTGTATCACCCTGAATTTTGCCGTTTGGGAAAGGGTTAACCTGCATTGTTTACAAATTAGATTCTACGCCTTGCGGCCGAAAAATTATCACTTACAGTTGAACGGATTTTAATAAGGTCGGAGCAAAAAGAGTATCAAACCTTTTCAAAACAGGATCTTGATGTAAGGACGGGTTTGGGAATACAGTGGGGATAAAGGAAAAATGCCTATAAGCAACATTTTCAGCGTTTGCCTCAATGTTCTCCGTTATATTTGGTAAACAAAGCGTATCAAAATCCATTTTGTCCTTGTGTGTTGTCTCAAGCCTTTACTCAATCTCCTTCGCAGTTATCTCCCCTAAATTGGGAGTGGGGAGATCTGCCGGCACAGCTTGAGTTACCAAGATTTCAGGTAATTGATTTTTTTTTTTTTATTTTGATTTTTATTTCAAAAAGTAAACTTGCTTTTAGTGATGTTTTAAGAATATGAGGTGTCAGATATGAATCCAAATAAAAAATAAGATTAGATTTATAAAATGATTTCAGAAATATAAATGAATTTCCGCCATCTTTACGATATCACGTGACATTCACCATGGTCACGTGATTTATATGCATGTGGAGATAATGTAAGGCATTGTCGCTATGTGGAGTTTGGTCTTTACTATCATCAAAGTAGGATCAAGGGATAAATTGGACAGAAAATAGCATTCGATAAGAAATAAAATGACATTAATTTGATTTATGCTGACATTAAAACAATCATTTTTATTCAAACGAGATTCTAGAGATTATGGGGATATCTTATCAAATTTGCAAGTAGGATGATGGAAAAGACGAGATGACGTGAAGAGCATCTTTAATCCAATTAGATTGATTAATTGGGGTTTTACGTCGTTTTCAACCGCTATGGTCATATCGCGACGACTGAAGCACCTAACAACGGATTCCTGTTGTTTTTCTTTCCAGTACTACCACAGCATCCAGACCGAGCCTCCAGCTGCTCACCCACATATGTAAACGATATCAAACCATTGGTTGGCAACATTTTTGTCAGAAGGGATATTTGCCGTGACCAGAGATCGAACCCTGGGCCTCTCGAGTGAGAAGCAGATGCGTTACCAACTGCGCCATGGCCGCGACCATAACCAATTTAAAGCATGTCTGTTGAAACATAATCACGTGACCTGTCTCGCCAAAAGAGAAAATCCCGGAAGTCTAAAAATATCAACATTGTCCAGAGCGGACTGTGCAGACTTACTTACTTACTTTGGTCGACCTCCCGGTCGAGCAGCTGTGACAAAACCTTTCCAGACCTCTCTATTGCTCATGGCTTCACGAAGTTCACTTGTGTTTGTGAGTCCAGTGTCTGACTTGAGTAGATCGATGTAGGTGACATGCTTTTTCCCTCGGTTTGGATGTCCATGGATGGGTTCCCATAAAACAAGATTGGAGGAAATTTTGATGCCCAAATAGATTTTAGTTTGTGACAGGCTTGCCGTGCTGGTGCAATTCTTATAATCATGTCACTTAAGCTGTCCTTTGTCTACCCTCCAAGATATATGAAATTTTCCACTTCTGGTGCAGACTTACTCACTGGTGGTGAACTCGGCCAAATCGTGGGACGTTTTTTCGCGATCATAGTATTCCGTCGGTATTGTTATAAAATATTGTAACTACGGCTTCGACAAAGCCGTAGTTACGAGATTTTATAACAACACAGACTGTTTGTCAATACATATCGGTAAACCCGGTCTATTTTTAGAACAAATTCATTGATATTAGAAAAACTATTTTTAGAACAAATTCATTGATATTAGAAAAACTATCCAATCAGATCTTTAAACTAACATTTAAACGCAAAATATATGTACCTTGTGGTAGCGAAAAACGTCCCTCGCTTTGGCCGAGTTCACCACCAGTGTTACTAGGGTTAAAACTTTACCATCTACATTTTGAATTGATTCTCTGAATCTAGAATGATTATCTACCTTTTTCAAGGTTATCTGAAAAACCTAGTCGTGTCTGATATGTTTTTAATATTTTTATTGTATTGTTGTTTCTGGTCTTGTTGTTGTTGTTGTTGTTGGTGGTGGTGGTGGGGCGATTTGTGCAGTTTCTGGATGCTTCCTTTTCGTGGCGTATCGTGCATGAAATTTTCAATAAAGTCTAATATATCCACTAGCAGAGGAAATGAGGAAATAAGATGATAAAAAATTATAATTATACTAGTACGCGTATTTGAACGCAAATCTTTACTGAAAATGGAACTGTAAGATGTAGAGCGTTTAAAGTGACATTTCAGAATTTTTTGTCATAAATTTTACTTTTATTTTTATCTGAAAGAGCATATTTCCTTGTGAAAATTCCGAAAATTTCAAGCCAAAATATTGCGCCGTTTACGAGAAATTTATATTTTTGTGTTAAAATTGAACAAATTGTTGTGGACAACAGTTCGGATTTATATGCAATTTATCGATTATGTCTCAACTTTAAATGCGTGTTTCTCGCTTATTGGCAACAACTGAAAAAAACTAATAGTATCTATACTCATTAGAACAACCAATCTTGGCATCAAGACATACTTTAAAAAGTTGAAATTGGAATGAAATGTCCCTTTAAAACCACTGTGGAGCATTGCGGTGTCTGTGTTACTAGTTGGCCCTTTTGAATGGGAAGGATTTGGAATTTCATTGTGTGGTGTCATATACATTTGCAAAATATTCATTCGCTAAATATACATGTGCCAAATACACAATGCAAAGGAGTGGTCACTGGTCACTAACAGTTGCATGTTAATCAACGTTGTGCTATGGAACTGGCGTTGTCATAGTGGCTCTTTGTCGATAACAACCAATTACGAATCACGGCAAATAGTCTGAAAATAGAAGAAAAGCGAATCAAAAATGAAGTCATTCCGGACCAGAATTTTATTTATCATCTTACTTCTCTGATGTGAGGTCAGTCATGTGTAATTTTTACTCTTTAAGATGTTCCAAACATCATTGGATACCAAACACTTCATTCATGGCAAAGGAAATGATGATGATGATGATGATGATGATGATGATGATGATGATGATGATGATGATGATGATGATGATGATGATGATGATGATGATGATGATGATGATGATGATGATGATGATGATGATGATGATGATGATGATGATGATGATGATGATGATGATGATGATGAAACGTAAAATGTGTCCAGCGTTTTAAAAGGAAATTATCCCCTCCAATATACGAGGGGCGTTCAATTAAAAGTGGTACTAATGGTCCACCATACCTTACGGTTCTATAGAACTAGTGGTGCTTGCGGCTATATGACGGGAAAATTACGGTCTATACTTGGTCAAAATTTGAGACAAATTCGTTGACTCTTTCAAAAGTTATTTAACTTTAAAGTTGGTTCAGTCATATACACTGGCTATGTCGCTGTGCGCAAAATTGAAAACGAACTGAAGTAGGATGTACGGGTCTACATTAAAGGTCGCATAGGCTTTGAAATATATGCATCACATGTATATAATGGACTATATTAGATTTGTGGACATTCGAACGTTGAATATACGTCAGTTTTTAGGAAAATGATAAAAAATAAAATTGGTAAAACTGGCCTGAATGATGCCCCCCTCTCAGGCAACCCGGGTAGAGCTAGTACCAAAGCAAATGTTGCTGTAGATTCCGACATGACGGGACAAGATGCATGGTTCAATGTGCAAGAAATAGCAGATTTAGTTGGCTTTTCATCGGGGACATGTTATACGATTTCGACGAAAGGGTTGAAACACAGAAAGATTTATGCCCATCGGGCCCCCCACCTGCTGCCTAAAGGACAGATAGCCACCCGTGCAAAATAAAGTTTGAAATAATGCCATAAATGCAATAAATGTGGGCTTTCTGAACTTTATACATATGCTTGAACAATAATCTACAATTATGAGCACGGATGGCGTGTCATTAGCAAGCAATGGTTGCGAAAAGATCAGACAAGGTCCATAATAGCCAAAGAATTAAAAGCGCGGCAAAAGTTTTGTACGCTGTCATTTTCAAATGTAACGGGTGTATTGTTCAAATTACTGTTTCAAATAGTACCACTATCGCCGGTCATTCATTCAAGAAATGTATGTCGGCGAAAGTAAAAAAATATCAAGAAAAAAGCAGGTCTAGGACCGGCTAAAGAGGCATGTACCAAATCCATGACAACGGATCTGTCCACAGGTGTCATCTTGTCCAAGACTTCCTGAAAGAGACATATGCTGCACCGCGACTTCATCCACCCTTATAGCCTGGCTAAAGCCTGTGTGGCTTTTTTGCGTTCCCCATGATGACGAAAAAGCCTCTGGTCGTCGGTATATGCCTTCGTGTTCCATGTGCAGTGCAAATTTACCAGTGTCTGCGGGGTGTTCCAAAAGAGCCCCCTTTATTGGCATATAAGTAACGGATCTCAAAACTTCAGAAGTGTGTGAGTGTCAAAGAGGGTTACTTCGAAGGATTGAAGAAACTTAAAATTGAATTGCGACATTATTATGGCTTGTAGAACCCCAGTTCCAAAATTAATTGAACGTCCCTCGTATGTTGTCATGGAAAACGTCAAAGATAACGGCGAGTTTTTCTGGTCACTATCCGTCCGGCATCTGTCCGTCCGTCCGTCTGTCTGTTCACATTTTCTTGTTAACATTTTAGCATCCACAAATATTAAGCAATCTTGACCAAACTAAGTCAAGACATGTATAACCATGAGTTCTCGGGCGACTTCGATTTTAGGTCAGATCAGAAACACTGGTGGTGAACTAAAACAATTTTTGCTACAACAAGGTATAGATATTTTGCGTTTAAATGTGCGTTTATATTTTTTTTTTCTAATGACAATGAACTTGTTATAAAAAACAGACCGGGTTTACCATTTTGTATTGACAAACTGTCGGTGTTGTTATAAAACCTCGTAACGACGGCTTCGATAAAGCCGTAAAACTTTACGATATTTTATAACAACACCGACGGAATACATTGATCGCGAAAAAACGTCCCTCGCTTTGGCCGAGTTCACCACCAGTGATCATTGGATACCAAACATTATCCGCTCCAATGTATGTTGTCATGGAAAACGGCAAAGATAACGGCGAGTTTTTCTGGTCACTATCCGTCCGGCATCTGTCCGTCCGTCCGCTTGTCTGTTCACATGTTCTTGTTAACACTTTAGCATCCACAAATATTAAGCAATCTTGACCAAACTTAGTCAAGACATGTATGACCATGAGTTCACGGAAGACTTCGATTTTAGGTCAGATCAGAAACACTGGTGGTGAACTAAAACAATTCTCGCTACAACAAGGTATAGATATTTTGCGTTTAAATATGAGTTTATAGATTTTTTTCTAATGACAATGAACTTGTTCTAAAATCAGACCGGGTTTACCGATATGTATTGACAAACCGTCGGTGTTGTTATAAAAGTTCGTAGCTACGGCTTTATCGAAGCCGTAGTTACGATATTTTATAACAACACCGACAGAATACAATGATCGCGAAAAAACGTTCCACGCTTTGGCCGAGTTCACCACTAGTGGAAATGTCAAAACCAGTTTTTTCAGGGGAAAGGAGGGGGTGTATATTAAAGTAATCGTCGCTTGTGATAGTTCAATGGGGAACGAATCTATTTAATAGTTAAGGTGGGTGTTGTTATAAAATCTCGTAACTACAGTGTTCCGAGCCGTAGTTACGGGAATTTATAACGAGAGGACCATAATGGTCCTCAATCGCCCACCTGAATCAAGATGGCACGAGCCGCAGCCTTGTTCGAAATTCGACGAATTTACTAATATTTGTGACTTTCGGCTTTAACGGCTTCATTTTTGAATCTTGGCTGATCATCAATTTTGGCGTCTAGGATAAGTGTTAAAGAAATTTATCATGCTGTGTTAAACAACGGCTTCCATTCTAATATTGGAAACTGTAGACTGTTTATGATCAGCCTTAATTTAAAGTGAGTGCATAACATGTGGGCACTTGACAGCGGACGTAATGTTTGGAAATTGGCTCGGTACGTGGCACATTTGACGCAAAACAGCATATTTATTTGACATAAAATACGCAATTATGGAACCGAAAGACGAATCAGTAGTCACGCTACGGATGTTATGTGAACTATTGCTATACACTGAACCACAAAAGGAACTTTCGCAAAGTTTGTGTCTTTTGTTCAAGGGCATACGGTAGCCTATAGCTTACGATAAATGATCTGGAAGAGCAGCTAGAGATGCTCTGTCAGGTCGATTATCGTGACCTTTACCAACTAAATGAACACGCATTATACATGTAGCGACCTTAAAGTTCGGTTTTTTTTTTTTTTTCTTTTTTTTTTTTTTTTTTTTTCCAAAATCGGTCAGCTAATCCGTGTATATAAAAGCCTAATGTGTTGATTCAACGTAACATTGGTGTTTGACGTAAGAGATGATACTGCACTAACCAAATTGGCAATCCACGTTCAAACTCGGCGAATTGGTGATTGTAATGGGTTATTGTTTAAACTTCGGGTAGTCCACCATCAATGAGATTCACGCGACGTCGAAACTTTTCGAATAGGTTGAATACGTAACGAATGTTAACGACTTCACATGAAAAAAACTCCGAGGTCGTTTGAATCTCATAATAGATGGAGTACATTGGTGTTCTGTATTCTTTTTTTTTTTCACAAAAGTACATTTACACGTATGCGTAGGCTTATGTGACAGGAAACCTTATACAAAATGCCAGAAATGGAAAAATGGATACCTACTCTATTAGTCCGTGGGCCAGGAGGGGTCTGCACGCACCCCCCTAAGGGCAGTCTGGGAGTGGTATAGAAATGTTCATTGGAACCCCCTGAGTAAGAATCAAGATGTTAACAGTCTATATCCTGGGATGCACTCGCCATTTCCGGTGGTTTTCAAGATGGCCGCCATGAAAAAAGACAATTTGACTTGGTATCTAACATCAGCAGCCTAACATTTGTTTTGTGTTGTAAGATCATATTTTAAGGATAATTGAGTCTGGTAAAGGTCAGAGATGTGTTCTCATGTTAAAAAGTGGCTCATTAGCCATCTCGTATGCTAGAATTTTTACAAAATGGCCGCCAAAATCGCAAAAAATCAATAAAAACGTCAAATACTTCTCGTTTTTTGGACATATTTTGGTCTAAATACTGTGAATTTTATGTTTTAAGACTTAGATACACATTTCATAAAGTAAATGGGAGCATTACGGAAAAGATTTTTGAAATCATTACCGTATAAATGGCAATAAAACACAATTAAGCACAAATCATCAAGTATATAATAGCGATATGAATTATCATTATTATTAGTTCTTGGTGAAAAACAGCTTTTATTTATAGCATTATATTGATAAAGCTATGCTTGCCGAGTAAATTGTTAAATTCACATTGATAACGATTCGATTTTTGATTACATTGACAATAAATATGCTTTCAAAATGGCCGCCAAAATTGCAAAAAAATAAAAAAAATCTTAAAAAATCAACGTTTTTGGACATGTTCTGGTCTAAACGTTGTAAATATTATGTTTAAGGACTTTGGTAAACAGTTCATAAGATAAATGGTTGCATTGCGAAAAACACATTTTAAACCATTACCGTATAAATGGCAATAAATTACAATTTGGCAGAAATCGTCATGTATTATTATTTTCATAAATATTGTTATTATATTTGGTCTTGGTGAAATGCAGTTCTTTTATATTGCATCTTTTGACAAAGCTTGGCCTTCAGAATATTTTGAAAAATTGAAATTGATTATGATTCCGTTTTTGATTACAGATGCTATAAATCGGCTTTCAAAATGGCTAGAAAATGTAAAAAAAAAATCAATAAGAATGAAAGTAATTCTCGTTTTTGGACATCTTCTGGTCTAAATAATGTAAACATTATCTTTTAAAACTTAGATTAGCAATTCATGAAGTAAATGGAATCATAACAGTTGACGAAAAAAAAAAGAATAGAGATTTGTTTACCAAAGTCTTTAAACATAATATTTACAACGTTTAGACCAGAACATGTCCAAAAACGAAGATTTTTTTTTTTTGATTTTTTTTTTGATTTTTTTTTTTTTTTTTTTTTGCGATTTTGGCGGCCATTTTGAAAGCATATTTATTGTCAATGTAATCAAAAATCGAATCGTTATCAATGTAATTTAACAATTTTAACAATTTACTGTACTTGGAAAGCATAGCTTTATCAATATAATGCTATAAATAAGAGCTGTTTTTCACCAAGAACTAATAATAATGATAATTCATATCGCTATTATATACTTGATGGTTTGTGCTTAATTGTGTTTTATTGCCATTTATACGGTAATGATTTCAAAAATCTTTTCTGTAATGCTCCCATTTACTTCATGAAATGTTTATCTAAGTCTTAAAACATAAAATTCACAGTATTTAGACCAAAATATGTCCAAAAACGAGAAGTATTTGACGTTTTTATTGATTTTTTGCGATTTTGGCGGCCTTTTTGAAAAAAATTCCAGCATACGAGATGGCTAATGAGCCACTTTTTAACATGAGAACACATCTCTGACCTTTTCCAGACTCAATTATCCTTAAAATATGATCTTACAACACAAAACAAATGTTAGGCTGCTGATGTTAGATACCAGGTCAAATTGTCTTTTTTCATGGCGGCCATCTTGAAAACCACCGGAAATGGCGAGTGCATCCCAGGATATCGACTGTTAACATCTTGATTCTTACTCAGGGGGTTCCAATGAACATTTCTATACCACTCCCAGACTGCCCTTAGGGGGGTGCGTGCAGACCCCTCCTGGCCCACGGACTATATGATCTATAACTAGATAACGCAAGAATTCGCCGGCTTTATGAGTAAATTCAATTATTTTGTTGATGGAAACTAACGATACAGGTCTATTATAGTTTTCTGTATAAATTCTTAGTTTTTAGTGGTGTCTGTGGTCGAGAAGTAGACCGTCGACTTCACGATCAAGAAGTTCCGAGTTCGAACCCCGGTAGCAGAGGTTGTTCTTGACTTCTCATTGGCCCACACATTCGGCGGTGTGGGTAGCCTAGTAACCAGTGTATTTCCCAGGAAGCAGAATCAAAAGGGGATTAAATAAGGTTCTAGTCTTCGTCCCAATCGATGTAGATCTAGAATGAATAAGATAAATTTGTGACCCGTCACGCTAAAAGGGACATTATATGATGTGTGAAAAATATCGAACCTAGTCAGTCTGCGCAGACCGCGCAGCCAGACTAGGGCCGATACTTTTCACTTTTATGTGATTTTCTGAAACTTGAATGTTTTTACTATGTATTCATTTTTGACAAGCAGGATCTGAATCAACTATACTGAAGCTTATCAGATTGTTAAAATTTGGACTTTAGAATTCTAATAAGGCCCCTTTTAGTGTGACGGGTCACATATCTTAAATAAGCTATCCTAATTCCAGCAAAATATCTGGCATATCCTATTTCAGCTTTCTCTGCTCCAAACCATATAAAAATCTGTCAAGTGTCAACAGAATTATTGAAGAGTTTCTGCAATTGTTGTGTCACGTGATTCTCTATCCTGAAAGATTCCCACATAAAACGGACAGAGAATATTCTCTTATTATTTATGCAAAGCCGGTGGTAAAATTATTGGTTTGATTAGCCAAGACTTGAACCTATAAAACCTTTTAGGAGCCAATTTATTTGAGTTATAGGACAGTCATCTTCGCAAGCCGAGGATTCTTCGTCGTTGCTTTTCTGCCAAAACCACGTATCTGCAGCTTAAAACAAGCTGCAGATACGAGGTTTTCGTAGAAAAGCGACGACATCTACTTTGTTCCTTCGTTTTAGTCCTCGGATTCAAATATCTATGTGTGGTTGGACTTTAAAGATTCCTATAAATTAGCTTCCGATTCTTTCTGAAGGCTAAGATAAAAAATATATAATATATATATTAAAGGTAGTCCATCCCGAAGTCGCAATTTTTCGTGCGACGTCTTTAAAATTCGTTACATACAAACGGATCTATTCGGGCGACGATATAAATATTCGGCGGAGAAGCATTTCACCGCCGAGTGTTTACGACGCCATCCGTATACTAGTAATTCTAACGTTGCGTTAATTTTCATTATTCGTGGACTTCCTTAATCCTTCCCTAAATTGCATATGAATATAGAGATCCAATTCCAATGCTGTTGCAGACTACAGAATGGATTTTGATATAATTCAAACACCATAAAAATAGCTGTAAGATGTTATTTTCACGTATCGATCCTATTTATCCTTTCCCAAACAATACCTGGATTTGACGTATTGTTTGACCAAATTTACCTGAGACTCATCGTTTTCCGTAAGCGTATTCCGGCATTCATCGGCGTATTCGGTAGTTTCCGCGTGTTTATACCCTGCGCTGTGAAAAATGTTAACTTTATTTCTGCATGATCTCATTGAACAAAGAACTAGCGTAGTGGAAAGACGCTAGACTTTCATCTACAGAGACCCAAGATTGAACCCAGCATTTTACTGATGAAACTATTGTTAAGCTTTTTTTTCTTTCTTTTTCCTATGAAATGGATTTACTTAATTAATATATTGATTGATGAAATACTCATTTTTTTTAATTTTCATAATAATTATAGTTCACTTAATATCTTTTCCCTTTTTATCATAACCTTTATTCGTTCATTTATCTTTGGTAATCTTCCCTTGAACGTTGCTTTTATGAGGACAATGTGTTGGTTTCTCGTAGCTTCTGCGAAATCCAAAAGACGTTGACCCTGCTGACTCCAGTTGTATTGATGGTTAAGCGAGGAAAATGGTCTGGGTCCCCCAAGTGTCTAAAAAAGTTGCAACATCAGCAAACACTTTTTATATTAGGCGCCTACCTGTATCTAAACGGTTTCGACATTAATTTTCTTGAATGACTACTTAAAGTGAATGGATTCAAGTGAACTGATTGAGGTTTACAAAATGTGTGCATGCATTTGAAAAAAAAGAAAGAAATGCTGAAAGTAAAAATATTTAAACAAAAGCGCTACTGGGATTCGAACCATGGACATGTGGTTCACAGGAGAGCCGCCTTACACAATAGACCACTATTTTTCGGTTGACATTGCGTAGTGTATAACAGTACTTATACAAATTATAGACCCGGTGTAGAAAATACGGAAAGACCCGAATATTAACGGAATATGCAAGGAGTCTCAGTTCAATCTGGTCAAACAATACCTATAGATATGCATAGGGCTTTGGAAATATTGAGACAAAAGAAACAAATGCTGATAACCAGCATTTTCTTCTTTTGTCTCGATATTTTCTGTGCTATATTATACAGAATTGTTATCTTAATTAACATCCATTTAGTGATTTGCAGCAGCTTTCATGTTGGACCTCCCTAAAATTTTGTTGTTTGGTGGTGGCTAAAGAGCGGAATTATTAAGACGAGTTCTTGACAAAACTGCTACATGTACATATCATCGGTTTTGTTGCAAAACATAATAGGCCCTTGATACTGCAGGCCCGTAGGAAGCAATTTCATATTGGGGTGGCTGAAGCCCCTGTGTCTGAATATTGGGGGGCTAAATTGGATTTTTCCTGAATTGTCAGTGTAGTATAAGAAAAATTCAGTATTTTTAGCCAACATTGGGGGGGGGGGGGGGGGGCTAAGCCTCCCCTAGTCCCCTGTTCCTACGGGCCTGTACAGACTGTAACATCTGTAATCAAGCTTTAGTTACAAGGTTTTAGAATCACGCCTACGATATGACATTTGCATTTACTACCTTTATACACTAGACCATAATTATATAATTTGTAGGCCTATGCATATTCTCCCTTTCTTGCGACAATGTTAATGTAACATATTCATTTATTCCTGTTGTTGGAGAACAACATGGTTCTTGATCAGACTGCGTGTATACGCAGGATGATCTACAACCATGTTGGACTCGAAAGGCATTAAGGGACATCTTTTCCATATTTTGGCTCATTTTTATGCGTATTCTCCCTTTCTTGCGACAATGTTAATGTAACATATTCATTCATTCCTGTTGTTGGAGAACAACATGGTTCTTTATCAGACTGCGTGTATACGCAGGATGATCCAGAACCATGTTGGACCCGAAATGCAGTAAGGAACATTTTTTTCCATATTCTGGCTCATTTGTATGCTTATTCTCCCTTTGTTGCGACAATGTTGATGTAACCTATTCATGTATTCCCGTTATTGGAGAACAACATGGTTCTTGATCAGACTGCGTGTATACGCAGGCTGATCTAGAACCTTGTTGGACTCGAAAGGCATTTAGGGACATTTTCCCATATTTTGGCTCATTTGTATGCCTATTATCCCTTTCTTGCGATAATGTTAATGTAACCTATTCATTTATTCCCGTTGTTGGAGAACAATATGGTTCTTGATCAGACTGCGTGTATACGCAGGCTGATTCAGAACCCTGTTGGACTCGAAAGGCATTAAGGGACATCTTTTCCATATTTTGGCTCATTTTTATGCCTATTCTCCCTTTCGTGCGACAATGTTGATGTAACCTATTCATTTATTCTCCGTTATTGAATCAGACCGATAATTAAGTTTCCCCGTGGGTAGAAAACAGCGGTTAACAAGAGGTCAGCCTTATACAGTCGATTCGCGGTAAAAGGAGAGTTGTAAACTCGTAATATTGTTTTGGGGTTCTTTATAATAACGACAGCAGTAAGAAAGCAATAGAATTTGATGTCTCGGGACAGCCAAGCGCGACTATCAACTGCTGGATAGTAGAAAAAATCTAAGTTCAAAAAGGGTAAAAATTCCATTACATTAAATGCCTGAGTAACAAATCTTTCCATAGAGGAAGTAAATATGGTCACAGATTCTGAAGCAAGTGTAAAGTTTTAAAGCAGTAGCTGTTACAGAAAAAATAAGGTTATCACAAGTCATGTATATGCAAGTTGCAAGTAAAAACCCAACCAAGAATTTCTACGTCCAAAAGGGTAAACATTCGACTGAATTAGATCTTCATGTTAGACCAATGAATCTAGAATCATTGAGAAGATGTTATGGTCACAAACTCGCACTTGAAAACTCAACTAAAGCATTGCGCCGACGCCAAAGCCCTTGTTACTAGAAAATTCGCGCTAAAAAGGAGGAGGAAGAACTTCAGCAACGACAAGAACAACAACAGCACAAATGATTTTAAAATAATTATAATTGGACCAAGTCATTTCAAAGCAATTTCAAATTACAGTTCGGTCAAGATATTAAGGCACTTGTTTACAAAATTTACACATGTTAAGAACACAATATAAAACTCAAAACTACTGTAATTTTACATGTGATGGTTCGAATCTTGCAGGTGTCTTACACCTGCAAGATAAGAACCAACACATGCAAAATTGTATTGAAAATTAAGGACTCTTTTCTCATTGTTTTCTCACTGTTTACGTAGGTAAAATGTAAACATGTGCCATAATATCTTGGTCGAACTATAAACAACAGATAAGCCTACCAGAAAAATTAATTGTTGATGGTGGTGTTTTATCCAATCTAACAAATAACTTTACCAAACACCAAATTCTAGGGTGAATATGGACCCAGTTCATAAATTTGAGACGATAAACCAGCTTTACTTTTTACTTTAGGGCGCTTTTCAATTTAAAAGTTGATGCATGCATATGGCAAATAAGGTGATGACACAGAAAGGATTTGTGTGCAATATAGCACAGAAAATATTGAGGCAAAAGGAGAAATTGTTGATTATCAGCAATTTCTTCTTTTGCCGCAATGTTTTTTCAAAGCCTATTCTCTCAGGGACGTCAAAACCAGGTCTTGTTTTGGGAAAGAGTTTTATAGCCTGTTCTTGGCCTATACATGTATTTATAAATGGAGTTTTTGAAACCTTTAAAAAATGGTTTTGCGACTCTGCCCTGGCCAATTTAGTTCTTAACCCAGGCCAGTAGGAAGCCGTTATATTGTGGGCGGGACGGGTTCAAGCGCCTTTCTGGGCCAGTGTCTGAATACAAGAGGGGATAAATTGGATTTCCCTAAATTTTGAGCATATGCTGAAATAAGGAAAAATCTGTATTTTGGTCAACTATGGTGGGAAAGGGGGTTACCTCCACCGACCGCTACCGTACGGGCATGCAATCCGAGTTTTCTCTGATGAAATTCGCTCTTTGATATGTTTATGTCGCTAATTTAGGCCTACTAAAGGCAGCCTATTTATGATTAGAAATATTCAATTTACATTTTTTAATATTAATTTTCCATCTCAATATAGATCTAGTGATTTTTTTTTTCAAATGGGTACTAATAAACATAAAGAGTGTCATCGTACAAATGCACTGTCAACGGTAGATCTACTAAAAAGTCCCCAATCGCGACCCTCGAGACTGTTTGCAACCTTTTGTCGTTTGGAACGTGGTTGCAACATCTTGAGTAACGAATCGTCCCTTGACAGCCAGAAGTGGCTATCAGCAGTTAAATTTTAACTGCTGATAGCCACTTCTGGCTGTCAAGGGACGCGATAAGATCCGAGAATATTCGAATGAAAAGTCCCTAGACAGGCCTAAAAAAGTCATAACATTTTCTGGACATAAAAACTATTTATGTCCATCTGTTACAATAGAAAACACTTATTAAGACAGAAATTATCAATAGTATCTCCTTGGTATCACACCAAAACGGCCCAATGGCAAAACGGCCCAAGAGCAAAACGGCCCTACTTTGGTCAAAACGGCCCAAATTGTTTTTCCAACTTGGTCAAAACGGCCCAAAAAATAAAAAGATAAAATAAAAAAGATTTTCTACGAAAATCCATCAGATCTATTGGTATAAATATATGTTTTATACCAATAATATATAATTTAAAATACACTTTACTTAGCCATTTTACCATTAAGAAAATTTTATCGCATGGTTATGAAAAAAAATGTTGGCAATTTAACAATAAGGTAAACAATATTTTCTGCTTTTATCTCACTATTTACTTTTGTTAATACATTTTTATCTACAAATTCTCTAAGACATAGCAAGAGCTTTCTATAGATAACCCAGCCTCAAAATATTCTATTGCCGTTTGGATAGGTTTGACCCGCGACGCGTGTCAACAAATTATCAGTAGCATGGGACGATTAAGAAAGGTGCAATATACAATGCATTTAAGATACGTGTGAAATATTGTGTTACTTATGTCTACCGTTTGTCACCGGACCCAATAAACAGAGGTAGTGTCAGATTACATTTTTAAGATTAATAGTGTTTTACTTTGATCCGAAATGAAAAAAAAATGAACACATGCATTATTTTATCTTATTGAGAGTGAAGAGAATAGGAGAAACTGCTATTTATGCTTTCGTTTTTTCCTTCCTTTTCTGTAAGATTTCATCTTACAACAATCTGGTCTTTCAAATGGACCGCTACCAAGATCCAAGAGTTATCCTGAAATTGCCCTTGATTTAGCGGGATTTATCTCCCTTGAAAACAACTGGGTAGCTCCGGTCTATTTTTGTAGATACACTAAAGAGTGAAATTCATCACTTCGCACGCAAAATACGATTTTTTTCTTTACAAACGCATATTTAGCAGAATCGTCGTATACCATCGGATTGTTCAGTTACTACTGATTAAACCAGAATAAGTTTCGGCTTTGATTTCTTCCAATTGATATGTTTAATCCAGGTTAAACATCTGCCTGTTGAAAGCCATAAAAAACCTCTGCCCAGCTCGCCGCAAATTTCCATAATTTCCGAATGTAATGGTCGAGCAAGTTTTTATTTAGTTTTGCATATTGTAGAAACAATGCATTTTCAATATTTTATTTTAGTTGGATTATTTTCACTTTATTGATGATTCTGCATGGGTGTCATTGAAAACGTGAAAAGTGTTGTAATATTCAACATTAATTTTGGAATTTGTTGATCCAAGCCACTCTTTACAAGCGGTCAATATGAGAAAAAGTCTCCTTACTGTGAAATAAATTCAAAATCCAAATAACTACACATCTAAAACGTTTTTTAATTATCAAATATGAATTAATACAAAATATTTTCGTACATTTTGAGAAAAAGGAATGTATAGTTTTCTCTCAAAAAGCTTTTAAATCCTCTCCTCTCCTTTGGCATAGTTACTGACCTTCTAGTATGACAAACTTACGTTTTATTGTTTGGAAAAGGATTAACAATTAATTGTCTACCGACAAAAGGTAATTGGAATGTCAATTACCACGGACCTTGTGTATATCACACCAATCAGTTAGCCAAATTCCTTTAATCGATCTCCGCAGATAAATCGCAAGTTACTGTATATTAAAGAGACATTTCAGAATTTTTTGTCATAAATTTTACTTTTATTTTTATCTGAAAGAGCATATTTCCTTATGAAAATTCTGAAAATTTCAAGCCAAAATATTGCGCCGTTTACGAGAAATTTATATTTTTGTGTTAAAATTGAACAAATTGTTGTGGACAACAGTTCGGATTTATATGCAATTTATCGATTATGTCTCAACTTTAAATGCGTGTTTCTCGCTTATTGGCAACAACTTCAAAAAACTAATACTATTTATACTCATTAGAATAACCAATCTTGGCATCAAGACATACTTTAAAAATTGAAATTGGAATGAAATGTCCCTTTAAAGGAACTTATCATAATAGACAAAAGATTGACAGACCCGAATGATAAATTTAATCTAATTAGGCAAAAAGACATCTGCAAAAAAGAACCTTTAATATTCGGGTAAGTAACAAAAATATGTATAATCATAACCAAACTTTGTCAGTATTTGACCACAATTAAAGCGATTATTCCAATTAAAGAAATGTTTATTACAATTATATGTAACAATTTCATTATTGATAATGCTATACAAATTAACGATCAATTAGATCACCTGTTAACAATTAGACAATTCACATTACATGTATACATTCGTCTTTAATATGACACATCTTTAATATGACACAATCAATATAATTATGTCAATAATTAACAAACAATTAACAAACAACTGTTAAACGACATCATATACAATTTACATGTATTATAGACGTTCGACTTTAATTTGACACTATCAAAAGATCAATAGACAACCATTTGATAATGTTTTTAATTAATTAACGTAATACTAGTCATTAACAAAAAACTTATAACAAAGAAACGATGAAATTTACTTCATAAGAACAATATTCAATAAATGTTTAAAGACAATTTTTCTTTTTAGAATTGCAGTTTTAAAATATATTCGACAATTCAATTAAAACTATAATGCATCTTTTACAAAAATGTACTCAGGAAATATAATCGAAATAATAACAATTATAATATCAAAATAGATCGATCTTTATATTTGTATGTCAAAAATAATTTGGGCCGTTTTGACCAAGTTGAAAAACTGCTTTGGGCCGTTTTGACCAAAAACCGGTCCGTTTTGACCAAAAACCGGGGCGTTTTGGTATTGGGCCGTTTTGCCCTTGGGCCGTTTTGACTGTAAACCATCTCCTTATCTTACAATGTTTAAAGTTATGTGTGAAGTTTGGTAATTTGTGGAGTTGGAGTGTATTCCAGACTACAGGCTAACCAGTCTAACTGGGAACCAGTCTCTTTACCAATATCTACCAATAGATGTCGCCACCTGTCGATTACCATCTATCTCTGGTGGGCATTCTGGGTTAACTACTTTCAAGATGTCAGCGCCCATAAAATGCATACACGTGGTACTTCCTCATGACTTCCTGTCACGCGGCATATTTGCTTCATATGCTTGCATAGAGTAAAATGAATAATCTAATTTGAATTAATTATTTTATTAGATGAAATTGAGACGAAAATCAAACTTTATTTTGTTGCAAATGTATTTGTAGTTGCAATTTTCTGCTTGCTACTTTTTGGCGACAGAATTTCGGAGTTATGCGCACCGCGTAGTGATTTTTATCCAAAAATGGATAAAGTGATGCGTCAAATGAGTCAGTCCAAAAATAAAAAAAATAGACTGGAAATATTGTAGACTGGCTGCTTAGTCAATGGTCTCTTTACCGGAAGTTGCATGCCAAATGAATCGAAAGTTGAAACATTGAATAAATAGATTGAAAAGCTGTTCCTGTGCTTCAATAACCACGATTAATCTTGCACGACGTATCTAAAACATTTAAGTAAACGCTTCCTTATGTAATTGATGATAAATTCGAGTTTACAATGGCAGGAAGGGGAAGAGGTCGAGGAAAATCGGTGTCGTTTGACATCCAGGCACTCGGGTTTGGTCGAGGAGAGGCGCTACCTGCGGCAAGTTTACAGCCACCACCACTGTTCCCGGTTTGTTTTTAACATTTTCCAAAACTACAAAATAAAAGACGGAGCTTAATCGAAAGAAAATACACAAATAAAAACTTTTGAAGGGCTACATAATTTCTAGACAATGGGAAAAGAAATACCCGTATTGTGGATATTATTTGAAATTATCTTCAGGGGTTCTTTTTATGGTTAGGGGAAGGGGCCTGGGGCCCTTAATTTGGGGGAAAAATGCGTCAAACAATCCCTTGTAGGGGAAAAAATTTCAAGCATGTATTTTGCTTGAATACTGAAAATGCTTCAAATATTTTAGAAAACACAAAGAAAATAGATTTTTATAGCAATTTATAAGCTGATAAACTGAAGATCTTTGATTGTTAACATAAATACTCCCATGGGAGAACATTGTAAAGGTTGAAACATTGATTTATGAGGGGAAAATTACAATTTAGGGGAAAAATTCCTAGAGGGGAAGGGGCCGAAATTCGGCCCCAATTTCCTAGTAAAAAAAAACCCTGATCTTGTTTATGGATGATTGATTTTTTTTTATTAAGGTCGTCCATCCCTAATGAGATTTACGGGAAGTCATTAATGTCGATACATTACTGAATCTATTTGGATGACATTGTAAACAAAGAATGTTTATGACGACGCCCAAATTAAAATTTTCGGCCTCAGGTGAATAGTATTATGCAGGGCTTTTCTTCCAAAAATTGGGAAGGGGCCCTGGTCAGTCATTTTGGGAAATTTTAGCGTGATTTTGGTCAAATTGGGAAAAAATAATAAATGGGATAAAATATAAAAATGAGAATATATTTTCTTAAACAACACTTTATAAACAGAATAACTGAATTATAGAAGACACACTGCTTCTTTGTGACTTAAATTGTCAGTTGATAAATGAACATTTTCTATTTTCCAAATTTTAGTTTCGAAAATTGGGAAATTCTTATTCTGAAATTGGGAAAAAAGGAGCCTTTTTCCAATTGGGAAGCCACCGAATTTCGGCCCCTGTTATAGAAGGAAGAAAAGCCCTGTTATGGGTGTACTGCCTTAATATATCAGTTATATCGTGGTGGATAGAGACATAAATATGGTCATGAATTCCTGTTGTTTCTCTCAATGTTCAGTTCTATTAAAACACACTTTAGAGCACCAAGTATTATTGTACAGGTCTCTGTTTACAACGATCCACTTATTGATTGGAAACAAATGTCAGAGAGGATATTTTCGATTTTCAACTAAAACCTCGTAACTGCAGCTTGTTTTAAGCTGCAGTTATGAGGTTTTCGTTGAGAAGAAATGATATGAACCATGTGATTTAGTCAAATGCCCTAATTAGTTGAGCCATGGCTGTGACCCTGATTTGATTCAAATTTACATTTTAACCCTTTCCCGAACGACAAATTTTTGGGTGTTCCAATTCAAAAACTGATATAAATGACAAAATGGATGTTTATAATGATATAATTTATGTATCACATAACATAATCCGAGTCTTCTCTGACGTAAATCATAAAATCAAAGAGCGTATTTACGTCAGAGAAGACTCGGATTACACATAACATAGAAAATATTGAGACAAAAGGAGAAACTGCTGGTTATCAGCAGTTTCTTCTTTTGTTTCAATGTTTTCCCAAGCCGTTTCTATTTGAGACATCAAAACCAGGTCTTGTTTGGGAAAGGGTTATGCCATATCCCTTAGTCTTACCTGTAGGCTAACTTTAATTATCTTTTCGTTTTCAGCCTCAAGAGTTTAAGCCAGTGCCATTACTACAGAACGAGGATTATGAATACATGTTAGCTCTGAAGCAAGAGTTTGTGGCCACTCTACGAAAGTCCCATTATTACATGAAAGAATCGGAGAAAAGGACGGATATTGAGAGATATTCGGATAAATACCAACTTAGTCAGCAAGATGGCTCAGCTTCAACAGAACCAGGTTTGTTGCATAACCCTTTCCCAAATGACAAAATTTTTAGGTCTGCTTACGACAAAAAAGATGTTGAGGAAAAAGGAATATGTGTACAAAAAAGTACAATAAAGAACATATTGAGGCAAAGGGAGAAAATGCTGATTATAATGCTTTTTTTTCTCTCAATATTTTCCCAAGCCAATTCTTCAAGGGATGTCAAAACAAGGTTTTATTTTGTACAGTTAAAGGTTATGATCTCGCCCTTTCCGTAACAGCCTCTTGTTTCAAAGTTTCTGAAAAATAAGGCCACTAAGAGCATTTTGTTATTCTCCCTTAATGCTTTCCATGTTATATCCTTCTTTTAATGATAATTTTGTCATTTGCAACGCCAGGTCCAAAATGTCATTGTTTGGGAAAAGTTTTTTCAAACAATATTCATTGTTAACTTTATATTTGGACAAGTCTAAAGTTTTGTTGTTTGGGAAACAGTTTTAATAATAAGTTTGCTTGTATACTCTTCAGACTGGAGAAGGTTACCTTCCGAGCTTCGAGAGAAGAAGAAAAGAAAAGTGAGATCCAATGTGACACCAAACATACCCACTAAACAGAGAAAACCAGTTGAAAAACAAGACAAAAAGGGCTCCGAGGAGATAATTCAAACATTGGAGGTGAGACAGTGCTGCTGACTTGTGTTAACCCTTTCGCAAGCGACAAAATTTTAAGGTGGTCTAATTCGAAAGCTGCTGCAGATGACAAAATTTAGATAAAGATAGATTGGTTTAATGTAAAATATAGCACAGAAGATATTGAGGCAAAAAGAGAAACAGTTTCTTCTTTGGCATCAATGTTTTTCCAAGCCATTTCTATAAGGGATGTCAAAAGCAGGTCTTGTTTGGGAATGGGTTAAACTAGTTTGTCAAATATTTCTGCAAAGGCAATATTTTTGACTGCTTCAATTTAAAAGGTGGTACGAAATTATTTTTACCAAATGAAAGAAATGTCTAATCTATAGCATTGAAAGTAAAGAAAGGAGAAAAAAAGAGGCTTACAAATAATCATTTTCTCTCAACGTTTTTCATACTTTCCTCTTTTAGATACATCAACACCAGGTGATGATTTGGAAAGGATGCTTTCTATACCAAAACACATTTTGAATTTCTTTTGAGTTTAGATTATTACTTTTGGAAAAAGATTAATCCATTTCCACAATGACACCCTTCAGTCGATCACAAAATAAAGTCTTCAGAATACAATTTTGTGACAAACAATTTATTCATTTTCCACAATGTTTTCTTCCAAGAAAAAACAAAAAATGTAATTGTGTTCACTTGAAATAGTTTTCTGCAATTTCTTTCAATTTCTATGTTATTCAAGACCTTGTTCTTGTAGGACGTCAAAACTTCAAAAGGTCATAATTTTGGAATTTATTTTTGTAAATCACAAATTTGTTAAACTAACTTGTCATATATTCTAAAGGCTTCTTCTAAATTTTATATTCTTGTGTAGAATCTAGAAAAGAAAGAGGGAACAGGAGAGGTGGAGGAGGAAGAGGAAAAAGAGCAGAAGGAAGGAGAAGAAGAAGGAGAAGAGGGAGAAGAAGAATTTTATGATGAAGATGATTTGGAGGAGGTACTTTTATATTTGATCGCTTTAGATCCCTTATCCCTTTCCCGAACGACAAAATTTTAGGGTGACCAACTTCAAAAACTGCCACAAATGACAAAATGGATGTTATTAAAGAAAGGATTTTTGTTAAATATGGCATAGAAAATAATGAGACAAACGGAGAAACTGCTGGTTATCAGCAGTTTCTTCTTTTGTTTCAATATGTTCCCAAGCCTTCTCTATTAGTGACGTCAAAACCAGGCCTTGTTTGGGAAAGGGTTGAATATCTGTGATTGGTTTCACCATCAACTCTAAATTGATTGCCTGATTTTAAAATATATCGTCTTTTCCATTTGTGAAATTTTCCAGTGTGTTCCTAGTCATCAGACTTTATTAATGATGCCTTTTGATATTCCTCAATAATTATATAATGGCTTTGGTTTTGTTTTAAGGAAAATGAAGAAATTGATAAAAGCTTGTGAAAACAATGTTTTGTACCTGGAAAGACCAAAATATGTATTTAAGTCTAAAATATTGCGTTTGGTGATTGGTTTATTAATGCTTGCTAGAAAAACAGTGCTTATTGCACAAAAGCATTGTATAGTGTAATTATCGCACTCATGCTAAATATTTTGCAGGAGACTGACTACGCATCCAACTATTTTGACAACGGCGAGGGTTATGGTGACGATGACGGAACAGAAGACGAAGGGCCTGTATACTGAATGTTGAGAGAGAGTATTGATTTGAGACGGATATGGATCCTGATCAGACTGCATGTATAATTATACAGACTGAAATGGATCCATGTTGGTCTCAAATGCCTAAGACGAGGGGCCTGAATACTTAGTTATAAGAGACTTGAGAACAACATGGATCTTGATCAGAATACATGTACAGGGTTGCCACGCGTCATGGAAAGGTCAGGGAAATTTAAATTTTTTTAAGGTCAGGGAATTGTCAGGGAATTTTGTGAACTGTCAGGGAAATTTAAAAATACAGGCAAATGTCAGGGAATTCTGAGAAAATAAGATGCAGTGCCATACTAAAACCGATTTCAACATTGCCTTTTAGAATTGTCTCGAAATAGCGTGAGTTACTGCGAAATTACTGCGACGAAACATGTCAGGGAATTTTCCAATTTTGTCAGGGAAATGTCAGGGAATTTTACTTTCTCTGACTAGTGGCAACCCTGAATTGTAAATGCAGGCTGATCTAGATCCATGTTGGTCTCAAATGCTTCAATGGCCATTTTGCATCAAATTATTTTGACAAAGGGACAAAGGTACCAGTATATTGAACAATTTTTTTCTGTACTGAGGCACCTCAAGTGTTGTAGAAAATTCTGGGAGAACCGTAACATCCGTTATTGCCTCTCACTCAAACTTCTGAAGTTTGTGATAAATTTGTAAACTACCATATCACTGCTTCCCTTTGAAAACTTTGTAACTTTAGCTTAAAACAAGCAGTCGTTAAAGTGACATTTCACGATTATTTTTACATAAATTTTACTTTTATTTTATCTGGAAGAGCATGTTTTCTTATGAAAATTCTGAAAATTTCAAGCCAAAATATTGAACTGTTTACGAGAAATATATGTTTTTGTGCTTAAATTAAACAAAGTGTTGTGGACAACAGTTCAGATTTATATAGAATTTGTCATTTCTGTCTCAACTTTGAAGGCGTATTTTTCTCTTATAGATAACTTCTTAAAAAAAACTGATGGCGTTTCTACGCATTTGAATAAACAATCTTTGCATCAGGACATACTTTTAACAAGAGTGCCATGGTCACAATATACGCCGCCACTTATAAAACGTGAGACAAAAAATGACATTGACAAGGATTTATAAATATTCACTGAAAAACATGTAAAAAATTGTGTTCACAAAAAGGTTTTTATAAATATCCAGTGAAAAACCTGGAAGGAATTGCGTTCACGAGGCTGAAATATCATTAAGCCCCAGAGACTAAGATTGAAGGGGGAATAACTCTGGCAAAAAATCAATGAACCGTAAAATCCTTACTTCATGCACATCTATCAATTAAGGTAATAACATCCACCAAGTTTCATTAGGATCCAGTCAGAATCTTAGGAGGAGTTGCGTTGACAAGGCTGCAATTTCAATCAGCCCCAGAGACTAAGTTTTAAGGGGGCATAACTCTAGAAAAAAATCAATGAACCATAAAATTCTTCCTACATGCACATCTACTAATTGAGGTGATAACATTGACCAAGTGACATTAAGATCCAGCCAGAAACTTAGGAGGAGTTGCGTTGACAAGGCTGCAATTTCAATAAGCCCCAGAGACTAAGTTTTTAAGGGGCATAACTCAGGCAAAAATCGACGAACCATAAAATCCTTCCTTCATGCACATCTACCAATTGAGGTGATAACATTGACCAAGTTTCAAGAAGATCCAGCCAGAAACTTAGGAGGAGTTGTGTTGACAAGAAAAGTGGACTGACGTACGGATGGACAGACGGATGGACGGAGAAGATGACGCCAATATACGTCCGCCACCCGCGGTGTATAAAAAATGAGATAAATGTGAAATGTCAAGAGGTTTTGGAAGAAAAGCGATGATACCATGGATATGATTTAAGCAACAATTTGCATTGTTTACAGTGATGATTGTTATAATCAGTGTCAATAATTCTGTCAAGTCTTTTACCGTTTCCCAAACAAGGCCTGGTTTTGAAATAAAAGGCAAAGCTTGGGAAAGTATTGAATTTAAGGCGAAAGATGAAATCTTTATCGTCTGTAGCAGCGGTAATTTGTATAGTCTCGGAACAATTAAAGACTTGTTATATCATCACCTGTTTTGAACAACAACATAGACAAGCATTATAGTACAAGATCAGACTGTTTCCATTTGTCCGTATTCTATACTGCCTGCTTGTTTAACAAATTCCAAAACAATACATTTTTATGATTGTCCAACGTGAAAGACAGTACATATTGTTTTACTGTTGTATATATGTCTGTCTCTTCGCTCGTCGTTCAGTCCGAACCTTATAAGGTGAATACTTAGCATTGGCCATTTGTGTTTCACAAACGTATCTTGTTTGTGTTGTAATGCTCACAAAATTTACATTCATTACCTTCCATTTTGTCGTCTTCTGTAGCTTTCAAATTGGAACTGTCCGAAATTTTGCCATAAAATTTGGTAAAAGGTTGAACTCCGCATAAAAAGGGGTAGAGACATAAAAAAGATTTTAGAGATTAATTGTTGAAACTTTTATGATGCTGATCTGTTATTTGATGTTCTGTTATTGACGAGATGACAGTATTGTTGTATATGAAAATAAAAACTCCAAATCAAGAAGATTTTTTCAATTTATTGTTTACCCATTTCATAGTCATACATAACTTGATCATTTCTATAGTGACAATAAATTAATTAAACATATACAAGGAAATGTTTTGAAAGTAGTTAATAATACATTGCAGATAAGTTAGAAAATACTGATAAACCAATTCCACTGCATGGAACTTGTACCAATTCTTGCAAAATGGCAAATGTTTTGGCCAATGGAAGTAAAACAAGAACCTCTACTACTGCAGATTTAAGTCAGTACATTTTGATTGAAAGGCAAATATGTTCTACATCTTGATCAAGGACTGGGCTTGATTCAATTTGTCTACTGCAACACCAATTAAATTTGAGACAAGTCTTACCATATTTTTGTCAGGAAATGGATAAATCCTTTAGATTATCATGTTAATCCGATTTGAATGCTGATGCAAATGAGTAAATGGTTTGATTGGTTTTAGTACCATCAGTTCTTTGTTATCGCAGAGACTCGAGCACCTATTAAACCATGGACTCCTGTCTCTTTTCTCTCTACACCAGTGCTACCACAACATCCTTTCCAAATTATCCAGTTGCTCACCCACATAGGTTTACGTTATCCAATCATTGGTGGGTGACAAATACCAGAAAGGAAGTTTTGCAGCAAACAGGGATCAAACCTGGAACCTCATGAATGAGAGTCTGTTGTGCTATCAACTGCATTATGTCCAAAGCATTTGACCACACAGATGTACGAAAAACAATACTTGCACAGAAAATACCGAGGCGAAAGGAGAAATTGCTGTTGATGGACAATCAGCACATTCTTTTTTTTGTCTCTGTGTTTTCTAAAACTGTCTCTCAAAGGGATATCAAAAGGAGAACTTGTTTTCAAGATCCTTGCTCAACTGCATATTATAAGTTATTTAGTTTCATGTAATTGTCTAAAATCGGCCATCATTTCAAGAACCCTCATTTATACATTAAGGTAAATATTGAGACAAAAGGAGAAAATGCTGGTTTTCAGCATTTTCTTCTTTTGGCTCAATGTTTTCTCAAAATGTTTGTATCTGTAATCAGAGACATCAAAACCAGGCCCCGGTTTCTCGAAAAAACTTAAGTACATTCTCATGCTCAAATCTGAGCACCGTGTTGAAATCGCACGAAATCCATGTGAACTTCAATCGAATACCCATCCTAAGTTGGAGAGTATTCCTTTGAAGTTGAGCATGTTCTCATGAGAATATACTTAAGTTTTTTTTGAGAAACCGGGACTAGGTGTTGTTTTGGAAAGGAGTATTCACACCACTGTCACATCATTTAGTTTCATGTAATTGTCTCAAATCAACCATCATTTCCAGAACAATTTCCCTCATTTCTTCATTATTATCTTTACTCATCTCGGATAATAAGTGATCAGGGACCTGCAATGGAAAAAAATATGTCAAGTCTTAAATTTTTCAATTTCAGAGATATTGTTACATGTATCTAAATATCGTCGCTTTTCAACAAAAACCTTGTAACTGCAGCCTGTTGTAAGCTACAGTTACGAGGTTTTTGTTGAAAAGAGACGATATTCCTATCACATTATTGATATAGTTCATAACACATCTAAAACATGTCAAGTCTTTGATTTTTTCAATTTCAGAGATATTATTACATGTATCTAAATATCGTCGTTGTAAGCTGCAGTTACGAGGTTTTTGTTGGAAAGAGACAATATTCCTAGTGCATTATTTGTATAGTCCAAAATTAACACAGCTATGAACTACTATGTTTAAAGTAATTGTCTCAAATCTGCCATCATTTCCAGAACAATTTCCGTCATTTCTTCATTATTATCTTTACTCATCTCCGATAATAAGTGATCATGGACCTGCAATGAACAAAAATATGTCAAAAATCACATTTCTTTAATATCCCCCTATCATTTCCAGAACAATTTCCCTCATTTCTTCATTATTATCTTTACTCATCTGGGATAATAAGTGATCAGGAACCTGCAATGGACAAAATATGTCAAAAATCAGAACTCTTTACTAAATAGTAAATATTTCGACTGTAGAGAGAAAAAAAGATGTGTATAAAGAGAATATTTGAGTAAAATGGCTCACAGAAAATATTTAGGCAATAGGAGAAAATGCTGGTTATCAGCATTTTCTTCTTTTGTTTCAATATTTTCCCAAAGTTTCATGTAATTGTCTCAAATCAGCCATCATTTCCAGAACAATTTCCCTCATTTCTTCATTATTATCTTTTCTCATCTCCGATAATAAGTGATCAGGAACCTACAATGGATAAAACTAGAATATCACTGAAAGTGATCATACCCCCCAAAAGCGCAGTTTTTGTGCATTTTGAGAAATTGATTTCATTTGAACTGTGAGCTGATCAATTGGGAAATAGAGCGAACAAAAAATCAACAGACCAAACAACACATTTAACTATCCCCAAGCCCCACCCTGCCATGCCCATATTTTTCAATAAACCAAAAACTCACAACCATGCATTGAAGACAGTCAATCAAGGAACATTCCAGTACGATTTGGTTCAAATTTACTGTTTAATTGCTTTTTTCTCATGATTTCGTTAAGTCTGATAAGCCCTGCCTTGCCATTACCACATTTTTTGCAAATCAAAAATTCATGAACAAATTTTGAAAAGAGTTACCCAAGGAACATTCCTGCCAAGTTTGGTAAGAATTGGCTCACTGGTTAAGGAAGAGAAAATTTTTGAAGAATTATCTGACGATTTCTCAAAATCGAATAAGCCCCGCCCTGCCACGCCCACAATTTTTGACAAATCAAATATTCATGAACATGCATTGAATACAATCACTCAAGGGATATTAGTGCCAACTTAAGTTCAAAATGGTCAAAGCATTGATTTTGAAAGATTTTTCTTATGATTTCTCCAAGTCCGATAAGCCCCGCCCTGCCACGCCCACAATTTTTGACGAATCGAAAATTCACGAACAAATTTTGAAAAGAGTCACACAAGGAACATTACTGCCAAGTTTAGTAAGAATTGGCTCAGTGGTTAAGGAGGAGAAGATTTTTGAAGAATAATCTGACGATTTCCCAAAATCAGATAAGCCCCGCCCTGCCACGCCCTCATTTTTTGACGAATCAAAAATTCATGAACATGCATTGAAAACAATCACTAAAGGGACATTTGTGCCAACTTAAGTTCACAAAGGACGAATAATTGATTTTTAAAAAATTTTCACATGATTTCTCCAAGTCCGATAAGCCCCGCCCTGCCACACCCACAATTTTTGACGAATCAAAAATTCACGAACAAGTTTTGACAAGGGTCACCCAAGGAACATTCCTGCCAAGTTTAGTAAGAATTGGCTCGGTGGTTCAGGAGGAGAAGATTTTTGAACAATTACTTAACAATTTCTTGAAGTCGGATAAGCCCCGCCCTGCCACGCCCTCATTTTTTGACGAATGAAAAAATCATGAACACACATTGAATATAATCACTCAAGGGTCAATCCTGCCAAGTATGGTTCAAATTGGCCTGATAATTGATTTTCAAAGATTTTTCACATGATTTCTCGAAGTCCGATAAGCCCCGCCCTGCCACGCCCACAATTTTTGACGAATCAAAAATTCACGAATAAATTTTGACAAGAGTCACCCAAGGAACATTCCTGCCAAGTTTAGTAAGAATTGGCTCAGTGGTTCAGGAGGAGAAGATTTTTGAAGAATTATTTAACGATTTCTTGAAGTCGGATAAGCCCCGCCCTGCCACGCCCTCATTTTTTGACGAATGAAAAAATCATGAACATACATTGAATACAATCACTCAAGGGTCAATCCTGCCAAGTATGGTTCAAATTGGCCTGCTAATAGATTTTCAAAGATTTTTCACATGATTTCTCTAAGTCCGATAAGCCCCGCCCTGCCACGCCCACAATTTTTGACGAATCAAAAATTCACGAACAAGTTTTGACAAGACCCACCCAAGGAACATTTCTGCCAAGTTTGATAAGAATTGGCTCAGTGGTTCAGGAGGAGAAGATTTTTGAAGAATTATTTAACGATTTCTTGAAGTCGGATAAGCCCTGCCCTGCCACGCCCTCATTTTTTGACGAATGAAAAAATCATGGACACACATTGAATACAATCACTCAAGGGTCAATTCTGCCAAGTATGGTTCAAATTGGCCAGATAATTGATTTTTAAAGATTTTTCACATGATTTCTCTAAGTCCGATAAGCCCCGCCCTTCCACGCCCACAATTTTTGACGAATCAAAAATTCACGAACAAGTTTTGAAAAGGGTCACCCAAGGAACATTTCTGCCAAGTTTGGTAAGAATTGGCCCAGTGGTTGAGGAGGAGAAGATGTTTGAAGAAAAAACCAACAGACAGACCAACAGACCAACGGACCAACAGACAGACAGACAAGCTGACTCCTATATACCCCCCGAATTGATTTGGGGGGTATAATAATCGAAATGTTTCAATTTCAAATAGACATAGATTTATTGAAATGAATGAAGCTTGACCCATTACCATACAGCCAAGTTTTAGAATTGTTTAAATTCATTTCCCATGTTTTTCAAAGCCTTTATCTGGTGGGGCGTCCAAAGGTGTCAGTGTGTGATAATGGATTAAAGCTATCAGGGTTGCCACTAGTCATCGAAAACAAAATTCCCTGACAATTCCCTGACATTTCCCTGACAAAATTGGAAAATTCCCTGACAGGTTTCGTTGTGTTAATTTCGCGGTAACTCGCGATGTCTCGAGACAATTTTAAAAAGAGATGTTGAAATCATGAATTATACAACACTGCATCTTATTTTTTCAAAATTCCCTGACAATTCCCTGACATTTGCCAGTATTTTCAAATTTCCCTGACAGTTCACAAAATTCCCTGACAATTCCCTGACCTTGAAAAAATTTAAATTTCCCTGACTTTTCCCTGACGCGTGGCAACCCTGGCTATGTCAAACTTAGGTAGCTGTTGCACCTTCCAAGTTCATTGGGGTTTTACGCTGTTTTCAACTGCTATGGTCATATCGCGGCGACTGGATCCCCTAACCCTGGATTCCTGGTATTTCTCTCACCATTACCACCACAATATCCAAACCGAGCCTCCAGCTGCTCTCTAACTAAGATGATTCGCATCCATTTGTGCAGAACAAAAGACTTGTCAAATGTCAGAATGGATATTGGCCGAGCCGGGGTTCGAACTCGCGACCCCTGGATTGACAGACTCCGACGTCACTGATTGAGCTATTGAGGCTCGGCTTTCACCTTCCAAGTGTTCCTGGTTTTTCTCTCACAAGTACAAACACAAACAATCAGAGCTATCAGCTGCTCATGCCACTTAGATAATTCATAAAAAGTTCATCCATTTGTGAAAAACAAATACATTTTGTCAATGTGAGAAGGGGTATTGGTCAGGCCAAGGTTCGAACCCACAACTCCTAGATTGTACTACGATGTACTCAGTTGTTAACGGCTGAGCCATTAGTGTTTGGCCAATGTAATTAGAGATTAGCACCTAGCACCCCATTACCCAACGGCAAAATTTCAGACTTCTCCATATTCAAAGGTGGTGCATGTGACAATTCCAAGGGATTGAAATTTTACTTTCTATGTGTCCGTCGTGTGTCAGTGCGTGGGTGCGTCCGTAAACTTTTTCTTTAAAAATCTTCTTCTCAGAAACTACTGGATGTATTTCAACAAAACTTCAAAGGAATGATCCTTGGGTGACCCTCTCTCAGATTCCTTCAAAGAATTTGGATTGAACTAGAATAACCTGAATTATCTACCCTTGAATGTCAAAAATAGCTGGTTTTGACTTTATTTTTACTCTAAAATCTACAAATATTTACCAATCAAGACAAAACTTGTACAGAATATATATAAGCATAATATCCTGCCTAGGTGTAATTTTCAGTTTGATTGGAAATTTACATCATGAGTTATGTGCCCTTGAATTTGACAAAATTGCCATTTTCGACTTTGTTTTCACTCTAACAACCATAATTGTTAACCAATCAAGATGATATTTGGACAGAATCTTGTTGACAACAAGATCTTGCTTATGTGTAATTTTCAGAATGATTACATTGCTACAACCTGAGTTATGTACCCTTGAAATTGACAAAATTTCAGTTTTCGACACTTTTTCCATTTTGCGGCCAGGAATATAGCTTATACTGACAAAATTTGGACAGAATGATGCTGACCATAAGATCTTGCTCGAGTTTAATTTTCAGCTTGATTATAAACTCACATACTGAATTATGTGCCCTTGAATTTGGCATAATGAGAGTTTTCAACTTTATCATCACTCTAAAAATCCCTAAAATATTGGTCAATCATTTACCTTCTTTTCACTTTGACCACATGATTGCTTCTTTTTACTTTGTTTTTGCTTTAAGAACCAAAAGTTTTGAGAAATCTAGTTTTTCTTTGACCACATTGCAGTATTTTACTTTGTTTCTGCTCTAAGAACCAAAAGAATTTAAAAATATACAAGTTTAAGCATTTAGATAAATTTGTCAAATTTTTTTTAAGTAAACCACAAGAAATTCAGGCCTGTGGAGCGACTCAAGACCTTCAGGTCTTTCTAGTTATGTGTAGAGAGCATTGTGGGAAATGAAGAAATTGCTTGTTGCTTGTCACAAGCAATTTATTTTCCACAATGCTTTCCAAAGCCTTTATCTTGTTGCTATCAGAAGCCTCAAGGTGTCACTTTGTGGTAATGGGTTTTAAGAAGAATTCTCACAACTTCAGCAACTTGATGTATGATGCTGTAGTTTGTTTGTTCAAACATAAGTGACTGTAGGAGTCTGAGGGAGTTTAGTCTCAATTTATAGTCATCCTCACAAAGTATTTATAAATACAATGAAAAACAAGAGCCGTCATAGACGGATTATGCTCCCCGAATAAGTGTTTGTCACAAAATAAAAACTATCATACATTTAGCCCCCTTTTCCCATGACAGATTTTTTGTACACACATTATTTATAGAATATGGTGTAGAACACAAGCACAAAATTTTGTTAAATTCTGCCCATTAGATTGAAGAGAAATTAGAGAAAAACTAATTTTTACATTAAGGTCCCTTTTTCCATGACGCAGCCCCAAATCAAGAAACGGAGAAAAATGTCCCTAGGGATTATCCCATGGAGTTTACATGTGAAGTTTCATTGAATTTGGTCTAAGGGTTGCTGAGATCTGACTGGACAGACGGACACACCACACGGACGGGCAGCGTGGCGACTATATGCTCCCCCGAAATAAAAATACTCACGACTTCTGCAACTTGATGTATGATGCTGTAGTTTGTCTGTTCAAACATCAGAGACTGTAGGAGTCTCAGGGAATTCAGTCTTAATTCATAGTCATCTTCACCTAGTATTTTATGAATAGAATAGAGAATAACCAATTATCAGATGCCAAGATTTTGGACTTCCAATTAACGTATAACAACCCATCATTAGCACTAAAGAGTCAGAGGCGAAATTTGAAAAGTGCCAGTAATTCCTAAACAGTGTTACATTTCCATTCCAAATATAAACATAAGCATTTTGAACAGTTTAGAATTTTGAATTAATGCATACTTATGGAAATATTTGACAAAAATGTTCAAAATTACCTCCCTTGCATATGAATAAAGAGTAAAACAATATTTGTAAATTATTTTCTTCTTGAAGCATAATCTTGAAATCTGACACGGTGAATCAACTTATGTGAAGTGTATTTACAAGTGTGTGTAATTTGATGCATTTCGTATGGCTAGAAATTGGTGTTTTTAATTATGGGTCATATACCTTAAGAAGATGTTGCAGACGACAATTTCAAGTAGATGGAAAAAACTTTTCCTAATTGGGGTTAGAAAAAATTGTGGAAAATGAAGAAATTGCTTATTTTCCCAAGCCTTTTCTTGTGGGGAGTCAAAAGGCATCAATGTGCAGTAATGGAATAATTTGGTGTTGGAGTAGAAGTTTACAATTATAGTCTTAGTATAAGTCCTCTCTGCTACATAATCTGCATTTTCTCTTTTGAATTTAATAATATTTTCCATGATATAATGTACAAGTTGCTTAGCATAGAGTAAAAAAATGTTCTTGTTGATGCTTGTATTGTACAAACACATCATTATTATCCCTTTTCCACACAAGCCCTGGTTTTGACATCCTTTATAGAATAGGTACTGGAAAACATTTAGGCAAAAGAAGAAAATGCTCATAACCAGCATTTTCTTCTTTTTGCTTCAATATTTTCTACATTATACTGTACACAACTCCTATATTTATCATTCAACATCCAATTTTTGTCGTCAGAAGCTGCCTTCCAATTTGAAAAGGAGTTTTGTTGTTTGCGAAAGGGTTATTACAAATTTATCCATTATTACCTTGTAAAAGCCATCCTATGAGTGGTATAAGATCATTCCTAGCTGTTAGAAACTTGATGCCTTTCTTGTTGATGCTTGCATTGTACAAACACATCATTATTAAACTGAAATCGAAAATGTTTAGCTATTGTCTGTCATCCCATATAATAACTTATTATAAATGTTAGTATTTTTTTAGCTATTTCTCAGACAAGACTGATGAAACAAACAATTGAATGCTTGCTCTTGAAAATTTTGCACAGGAAGTACGAAAACATCAAACAAGTCCCTAGATGACTTAACTTAATAACTAATAAGAACAACATCGTTAGGTTTCTACATGTAAAATTTGAGTTACAATATGTTATGAATGTTTCCTACCACTTAAGAAGGCATAAAACAAACGCAGTCTGACAATTTGTTGGTTACAAGATAGTCATGCTCACGCCACAATGTCTGTCAAGTGTGTAGATCAAGATTAGACTGTGTGTATAAGACTTACTTTTTGAGTCTTGCACTCTTTTTCACTGGAGCCTCTTGTAATACAGTTACATATGTATCCATAACTTGTTGACTGTATTTGTTGGTTACAAGGTAGTCACGACCATATCGTCGGTGCTATGACAAAATGGCGTAATAGAAATTTTGCTCGAAAACCATTTTTTTCAGGAGAGCCAAAAACGTTTTTGCCGTTTTAAAAAATGTTAATAAATATGCCGGCAAAATTGCGTAACTCACTATTACTCTCGTGTAAATTTGTCTACGTATAACGCTTTTTTGTCGGCTAAATCGAGTTACGCAATTTTGTCACATGATAATTGAAAGGGTTCTAATAGGTGTAGAAAAACGCCGTTTTGACAGGATATGCGCTCCTACATACTTAGTAGAAAGCATTTATAAAAAAAATTGACAAAATGGCGTAACTAATTTGTTACGCCATTTTGTCATAGCACCGACGATATGCTGATGCTGCAATGTCTGTCAAGTGTAGAGTAGACTAAGATCAGACTTAGTGTATAAGACTTACTTTTTGAGTCTTGCACTCTTTTTCACTGGGGCCTCTTGTAATACAGTTATATATGTATCCATAACTTGCTGACTGTATTTGTTGGTAACCAGATAGTCACGACCATATGCTGATGCTGCAATGTCTGTAAAGAAAACAACAGTCTCTGAATTGACAATAAAATAGAAACAACAACAACAAGATGTGTTTGTGAAACACGAATGCTGCCGAAATGGCCATTTTTCAAAAATGTTAAGTTTTCGTGTAAAGGGTTGATAAGGGTTAACGGATGACCTTGAGGAAGGTCATATGGCATGGAACAGATAGCTATCATTGAACGGAAGTTACATATCAAATTTGAGCTTTGTATGTTGAATACTTTTGGAGGAAAGGCAACATGTTAAGTTTTGGGACAGACAGACAGGTGGAGAGACGGACATGAGTGAAACAATATGCGCCCGATCTCTCGATACGGGGGCATAACAAAAAAAAAACACTGGCAGAAAGTTATGATGAAACAGATATAATTGAATGATACTTTCTCTGAATTGATGTGTCTTGACTCTGCTTATAATGTTCAATTGGCATGGATGAATGTTTTACCTTAGCTGGTGGAAAAAACTCTTTAAGAAAATATTGAAAGAAAAGAAGAAAATGCTAACACAAAATGCTCTATGCTAACAGACTGAGCGCTAGGACAACTTTGAGAATCTTACTTGTAATAATTCCGCAGAGTGCCAAAATAAACTGGTTCTCATCTGAGCCATCTTGAGGCCAATCTTCTTTATAGGCTGTTATATAACTTTGTAAAGTGCTGGACACCAGCGAGAAAAACTCATCCACTTTTGTCTGTCATGGAAATTGAAAGATGACTTAGTTGTTTTAGTTTTACTTCTAAAAACGTAATATCCTGAAATGGACATTTTTTTTTAATGACGTTTGATCTTGATTTCGGTTTGGTCATGGCCTTGATTTCAAAAGCTGAAAAGTAATAAGGTGTACCTTTGGTAAAGTGTCTTCAAAATATTAGATGTATCCAAATCAAAGTGAACCAAAATGTACCGTATAGCTCTTTATTTCTGCGGGGACTTTATTTCTGCTATTTCTGCGGTCGTGGACGGCACCGCAGAAATAAAATCCGCAGAATATTAATCCAGAATGTAGAGATTGTTGTCATCCAGTAATTTTAGCCAGTACATGGACAAGGTAAACAGTTACCACCCTATGGAAAGAACAATATCATTACAATGGACTGCTTTCCTATTCAAAAATGGTGTAACTACCGCTTTAACTTAGGTGTAGATAAGACATTTTAGTTCATCAATAAACAATGATTTAACAAGTTTGACTGAATGGTAACAGTTTGACACATCTTTCTTTTCACACCTATCTGTTACGGCTTTGTTTCCCATAACGCCTTTATAGATACTGGTAAATGAGTGGGATTATCGTCTTTCAAACTATGTCTGATATTGACTAAAACTGATTTGATAGCGCAGAAATAAAATCTTTGATTTTGCAAAATGAGAGACCGCAGAAATATGTTCCGCAGAAATTTAACCCGCCTGATTTCTGGAAAAACCGCAGAATTTGGACCCCGCAGAAATAAAGTGCTATACGGCATTTGGGAAACACCAGTGGCCCCATAAAAGAAATTCTTACAAACATGACCTCAATATTGAACCTTGACTAATGACCTTGACCTTAGCATTACAGGAAGTCTAGTCACTATATGTCACTCATCTATTGACGTATGACATAACCCATGTTACAGAAAGTAGAAAATTTGAACTCTATAGGGTGAGAAACGATGAAGGAGAATATTAGTATGTAGTTCCGTATGTACCGTACTTATTCTAATAAACGCCTGAGCGTTTATAAGAAAAGTGCTTGATAGAAAAGTTGGGGGTGGGCGTTTATTAGAGGTATTCTAATTTTGTTAGTCTAATCATGGGAATCAAATGCCAATTCATGGACTCGATCTATCAATTAAAGTTTGCAAAGTTTAGTTACAAGGACCGTAAAATACAATTCTTGGTTGAAATACATTCATTGTAAACAGATTAGGGGACAGGAGATCCTCTCTTTCACTGCTTTGGGAAAGGATCTTTGTTTATGACTTATATTGTTTTAATCTGGAATTGGGGGATGGGCTTTTATTAGAATCACCCTTTCCCGCTTAAATTGTGCTTGAAATATATATGCATATTTTCAGCTGAGATTTTGGGGATGGGCGTTTATTAGAATATGGGAGTTTATTAGAATAATTATGTTAATTCTGTATTCAATCATTCAATATGGCATGTCTATCATAAGAGTCAAAACAAGGTATCAATAGTAATGAGTCCAATGGGGTTATTGAAACAATGTTGGGAAAAGAGAATTTGTTATTTACCCCAGAGAGAATAGACTGTACGGAATCCTCGGATCTAGATACCCTCCACAACAGTGTACAACATGCATTACCCAGGCTAGAACAGTACTCGGACTGCTGTGTGAATAAACAATGTGGGAAAATGAGAATTTGTTACTTACCCCAGAGAGAATGGCCTGTACGGAGTCCTCGGATCTAGATACTCTCCACAACAGTGTACAACATGCATTACCCAGGCTAGAACAATATTCGGACTGCTGTGAGGGTAAACAATGTGGGAAAATGAGAAATTGTTACTTACCCCAGAGAGAATGGCCTGTACGGAATCCTCGGATCTAGATACCCTCCACAACAGTGTACAACATGCATTACCCAGGCTAGAACAGTACTCAGACTGCTGTGAGGGTAAACAATGTGGGAAAATGAGAATTTGTTAGTTACCCCAGAGAGAATGGCCTGTACGGAATCCTCGGATCTAGATACTCTCCACAACAGTGTACAACATGCATTACCTAGGCTAGAACAGTACTCAGATTGCTGTGAGGGTAAACAATGTGGGAAAATGAGAATTTGTTAGTTACCCCAGAGAGAATAGCCTACAGTACGGAATCCTCGGATCTAGAAACCCTCCACAACAGTGTACAACATGCATTACCCAGGCTAGAACAGTACTCAGATTTCAGGTGAAAAAAATTTGACATCCTTTTGTCTTTCTTGGAAGAAATCATTGTGGAAAATGAAGGAATTGCTTGTCACAAGCAATTTCTTCATTTTCCACAATGCTTTCTAAACTGCCTTTATCTTGTAGGGGTGTCCAAGAGTGTCATTCTTTTAAAATGGGCCAATGTTTCTCAATATTTTCCTAATTAGGAGGTCCAGGCATTGTCTGAGAAAGGATAAACTATGTGGAAAAATGAGAAAAAAACTTACCCCAGATAGAATGGCCTGTACGGAATCCTCGGATCTAGATACTCTCCACAACAGTGTACAACATGCATTACCCAGGCTTGAACAGTACTCAGACTGCTGTGAGGGTAAACAATGTTGGGAGAAGAGAATTTGTTACTTACCCCAGAGAGAATGGCCTGTACAGAATCCTCAGATCTAGATACTCTCCACAACAGTGTACAACATGCATTACCCAGGCTAGAACAGTACTCAGACTGCTGTGTGGGTAAACAATGTGGGGAAATGAGAATTTGTTACTTACCCCAGATAGAATGGCCTGTACGGAGTCCTCGGATCTAGATACTCTCCACAACAGTGTACAACATGCATTACCCAGGCTAGAACAGTACTCGGATTGCTGTGAGGGTAAACAATGTGGGAAAATGAGAAATTGTTACTTACCCCAGAGAGAATAGCCTGTACGGAATCCTCGGATCTAGATACTCTCCACAACAGTGTACAACATGCATTACCCAGGCTAGAACAGTACTCAGACTGCTGTGTGAATAAACAATGTGGGAAAATGAGAATTTGTTACTTACCCCAGAGAGAATGGCCTGTACGGAATCCTCGGATCTAGATACTCTCCACAACAGTGTACAACATGCATTACCCAGGCTAGAACAGTACTCGGATTGCTGTGAGGGTAAACAATGTGGGAAAAAGAGAATTTGTTACTTACCCCAGAAAGAATGGCCTGTACGGAGTCCTCGGATCTAGATACTCTCCACAACAGTGTACAACATGCATTACCCAGGCTAGAACAGTACTCGGACTGCTGTGAGGGTAAACAATGTGGGAAAATGAGAATTTGTTAGTTACCCCAGAGAGAATAGCCTGTACGGAATCCTCGGATCTAGATACTCTCCACAACAGTGTACAACATGCATTACCCAGGCTAGAACAGTACTCGGACTGCTGTGAGGGTAAACAATGTGGGAAAATGAGAATTTGTTAGTTACCCCAGAGAGAATAGCCTGTACGGAATCCTCGGATCTAGATACTCTCCACAACAGTGTACAACATGCATTACCTAGGCTAGAACAGTACTCAGATTTCAGGTGAAAAAAATTTGACATCCTTTTGTCTTTCTGGGAAGAAATCATTGTGGAAAATGAAGAAATTGCTTGTCACAAGCAATTTCTTCATTTTCCACAATGCTTTCTAAACTGCCTTTATCTTGTAGGGGTGTCCAAGAGTGTCATTCTTTTAAAATGGGCCAATGTTTCTCAATATTTTCCTAATTAGGAGGTCCAGGCATTGTCTGAGAAAGGATAAACTATGTGGAAAAATGAGAAAAAAACTTACCCCAGAGAGAATAGCCTGTACACAACAGTGTACAACATGCATTACCCAGGCTAGAACAGTACTCAGACTGCTGTGTGGGTAAACAATGTGGGAAAAAGAGAATTTGTTACTTACCCCAGAGAGAATGGCCTGTACAGAATCCTCGGATCTAGATACTCTCCACAACAGTGTACAACATGCATTACCCAGGCTAGAACAGTACTCAGACTGCTGTGTGAATAAACAATGTGGGAAAAAGAGAATTTGTTACTTACCCCAGAGAGAATGGCCTGTACGGAGTCCTCGGATCTAGATACTCTCCACAACAGTGTACAACATGCATTACCCAGGCTAGAACAGTACTCAGATTGCTGTGTTAGTTCTTGTGATAAACAATGTTGGGAAAAGAGAATTTGTTACTTACCCCAGAGAGAATAGCCTGTACGGAATCCTCGGATCTAGATACTCTCCACAACAGTGTACAACATGCATTACCCAGGCTAGAACAGTACTCGGACTGCTGTGAGGGTAAACAATGTAGGAAAATGAGAAATTGTTACTAACCCCAGAGAGAATAGCCTGTACAGAATCCTCGGATCTAGATACTCTCCACAACAGTGTACAACATGCATTACCCAGGCTAGAACAGTACTCGGATTGCTGTGAGGGTAAACAATGTGGGAAAATGAGAATTTGTTACTTACCCCAGAGAGAATGGCCTGTACGGAATCCTCGGATCTAGAAACCCTCCACAACAGTGTACAACATGCATTACCCAGGCTAGAACAGTACTCGGACTGCTGTGAGGGTAAACAATGTGGGAAAATGAGAATTTGTTACTTACCCCAGAGAGAATGGCCTGTACAGAATCCTCGGATCTAGATACTCTCCACAACAATGTACAACATGCATTACCCAGGCTAGAACAGTACTCAGATTGTTGTGTGAGTAAACAATGTGGGAAAAAGAGAATTTGTTATTTACCCCAGAGAGAATGGCCTGTACAGAGTCCTCGGATCTAGATACTCTCCACAACAGTGTACAACATGCATTACCCAGGCTAGAACAGTACTCGGATTGCTGTGAGGGTAAACAATGTGGGAAAATGAGAATTTGTTACTTACCCCAGAGAGAATGGCCTGTACGGAATCCTCGGATCTAGAAACCCTCCACAACAGTGTACAACATGCATTACCCAGGCTAGAACAGTACTCGGACTGCTGTGAGGGTAAACAATGTGGGAAAATGAGAATTTGTTACTTACCCCAGAGAGAATGGCCTGTACAGAATCCTCGGATCTAGATACTCTCCACAACAGTGTACAACATGCATTACCCAGGCTAGAACAGTACTCGGATTGCTGTGTGAATAAACAATGTGGGAAAATGAGAATTTGTTACTTACCCCAGAGAGAATGGCCTGTACGGAGTCCTCGGATCTAGATACTCTCCACAACAGTGTACAACATGCATTACCCAGGCTAGAACAATACTCGGACTGCTGTGTGAATAAACAATGTGGGAAAATGAGAATTTGTTAGTTACCCCAGAGAGAATGGCCTGTACGGAATCCTCGGATCTAGAAACTCTCCACAACAGTGTACAACATGCATTACCCAGGCTAGAACAGTACTCGGACTGCTGTGTGAATAAACAATGTGGGAAAATGAGAATTTGTTACTTACCCCAGAGAGAATAGCCTGTACGGAATCCTCGGATATCGATACTCTCCACAACAGTGTACAACATGCATTACCCAGGCTAGAACAGTACTCAGACTGCTGTGAGGGTAAACAATGTGGGAAAATGAGAATTTGTTAGTTACCCCAGAGAGAATGGCCTGTACGGAGTCCTCGGATCTAGATACTCTCCACAACAGTGTACAACATGCATTACCCAGGCTAGAACAGTACTCGGATTGCTGTGAGGGTAAACAATGTGGGAAAAAGAGAATTTGTTACTTACCCCAGAGAGAATAGCCTGTACCGAGTCCTCGGATCTAGATACTCTCCACAACAGTGTACAACATGCATTACCCAGGCTAGAACAGTACTCGGATTGCTGTGAGGGTAAACAATGTGGGAAAAAGAGAATTTGTTACTTACCCCAGAGAGAATAGCCTGTACCGAGTCCTCGGATCTAGATACTCTCCACAACAGTGTACAACATGCATTACCCAGGCTAGAACAGTACTCGGATTGCTGTGTGAATAAACAATGTGGGAAAATGAGAATTTGTTACTTACCCCAGAGAGAATGGCCTGTACAGAATCCTCGGATCTAGATACTCTCCACAACAGTGTACAACATGCATTACCCAGGCTAGAACAGTACTCAGACTGCTGTGAGGGTAAACAATGTGGGAAAATGAGAATTTGTTACTTACCCCAGAGAGAATGGCCTGTACGGAGTCCTCGGATCTAGATACTCTCCACAACAGTGTACAACATGCATTACCCAGGCTAGAACAGTACTCAGACTGCTGTGAGGGTAAACAATGTGGGAAAATGATAAATTGTTAGTTACCCCAGAGAGAATGGCCTGTACGGAATCCTAGGATCTAGAAACTCTCCACAACAGTGTACAACATGCATTACCCAGGCTAGAACAGTACTCGGATTGCTGTGAGGGTAAACAATGTGGGAAAATGAGAAAATTGTTAGTTACCCCAGAAAGAATGGCCTGTACGGAGTCCTCGGATCTAGATACTCTCCACAACAGTGTACAACATGCATTACCCAGGCTAGAACAGTACTCAGACTGCTGTGTTAGTAAACAATGTGGGAAAATGAGAATTTGTTACTTACCCCAGAGAGAATGGCCTGTACGGAGTCCTCGGATCTAGATACTCTCCACAACAGTGTACAACATGCATTACCCAGGCTAGAACAGTACTCAGATTTCAGGTGAAAAAAATTTGACATCCTTTTGTCTTTCTGGGAAGAAATCATTGTGGAAAATGAAGAAATTGCTTGTCACAAGCAATTTCTTCATTTTCCACAATGCTTTCTAAACTGCCTTTATCTTGTAGGGGTGTCCAAGAGTGTCATTCTTTTAAAATGGGCCAATGTTTCTCAATATTTTCCTAATTAGGAGGTCCAGGCATTGTCTGAGAAAGGATAAACAATGTGGGAAAAGAGAATTTGTTACTTACCCCAGAGAGAATGGCCTGTACGGAATCCTCAGATCTCGATACTCTCCACAACAGTGTACAACATGCATTACCCAGGCTAGAACAGTACTCGGACTGCTGTGTCAGCTCTTGTGATAAACTTTGGATTTCACAGCGCAACTTCAAACATTCCTGAAAGATTAGAAGGTTTATCATGTCATTGTTAGAACCTGTAAAATTATTGTATTTAAAGTGAAAAAAGTAATTCTGAATCTATCCATAAGGTCTTTAAATTTTCCCTTCTCCTTACTGTTTACCACAATTGGCAAAATTCTAGACAACAATTTTGATGTATCCAAAAGCAGAATACATGAACATTACAGCATGTTAACTGTTCATCAGCATTTTTATCTTTTCCCTCAAAGTTTCCCTCTAACCGTTCCCTATTATAATATAAACTGTTTACAAAATTAATGATATTATATTGCTTAAATCTGCAGGTTGGCACATACAAAATTTAGTGTCTACAATAATTTTGCTCTTACATCTCAATTTTTAAAGAGAATTTTACCAAACTCATCCGCCTACCCAGTACCTACTTTCATCATATAAACTTGTGCATTCTTATTTCACTCGAACTACTAGGCTAAGTTTACTGCATTAACACTTGTCATTAGGGTGGTCACACTTTTTTCCAAAAGTATTCCAGCCCCTACAAAATATATACCAGATTACAGAGAATATTGAGAGAAACATAAAACTGGTTGAATTGTGAAAATCGGACATTGCGTTACGGAATAATGCTTATTCAGATTTTTACAAAGGGGAGATAATTCTGCCGAATTACGTTATTGTTTATTTTTCAAAGAACTTCAACAAATTATATATCATTTTCAAGGTCTGAATGAGAGGAACTCAAAATTGCTTACGTTTTTAAAATCGGACATTTAATGAAATAGTTACACCCCTTTGAAATTTTACAAAGGATGAAATTATTCTACCAAACAATTTAGTTCTTCAATTTCTACCCAACAACAATTATTTAAATATTTGTTACATTATTTCAACCCTTCCCCGAACAAGACATGATTTTCACGATCATATATGAAAAGGTTTTGGAAAATATTGCGACAAAAGAAGAACATGCCGATAACCAACATTTTCTCCCTTTGCGTAAATATTTTCTGTGCTTCGTTGTGTGCATATCATTTCCGTGTCATTGCCTCCGATAAAAACAAGATTTTACGACATATAAAATAGGAATTTCAAACAAAAAAAAATCAAACTTTCAAGTGATCGATTAATAAGATTATATCTCTGGTTCGTGAAGAAATAGGCTTTCAAAACATTGACCCAAAAGAGCACCATACATTTGGACATGTCCATTTTGCAACCTCTAAATTCAATCTAACTTTTGGCTGCCTCACCCTTTCCCGAACAAGACCTGCTTAGACCTGGTTTTGACATCCTGGATTTTATTGAAGGTGAAAAGATTGAGGCGAAAGAATCTTATTTTCTTTTACACTCATTCTGTCGCCTGTCACAGCTTTCGAGTTGGATGACCATAAAGTTTTACTGTTTGGGAAAGGGTTAAATGGATGTTTAGGAAGCCCATGAGAAACGCCGATTTTGTAAATCCCTTTGGACTGAGCACGAAGTGCTCAAGATGAGCTATTGTGGTCACTCACCGTCCCCCCGACCGTCTGTTCACCCATAATTCCTTGAAACACCTCCTACTCCTTAACCATTGGGCTGATTTTGACAAAACTTTACAGGAATGTTCCTTGGATGACCATATTCAAAGAATGTTCGCGATTTTTTGATTTGTCAAAAAATATGGGCGTGGCAGGGCAAGGCTTATCGAACTTTGAGAAATCATGATATCATTCTTAAAAAATCAACCATTCGGCCAATTTCAACCAAACTTTGCAAGAATGTTCTTTGAGTCACTGTCGTCAACATTTATGAATAAATTTAGGATGAACGGAGTTTAGACAGAAATTATCAATAAATCACGGGGAATTGAAACACACTTCCCATTTTTAAAGCCTTTGCGCTTGAATGCGCTAAGCTAAAAGCACAAGATGTTTTATTATTTGAATAGATAGGATGTTGAAGAACGTATATAGGCTTTTCTAGGCTTTTCTGCCGCATAGTTTTGCCATTTGAAGCCGAGTAAAATGGCCTATTTTGAATACCTAATCATCGACTCATAGTTCATCGGTTCATCGTATTAACATACACGGATGAATAGATCTATTTTCCCTCTTTAATTTGATATAAGATTTATGAAAAACCGTTAAGAAATGGCAGTGCCAAAGCAATTTTATCACACATACCCACGCGTCCTTCTAAGGTAACGACCGAGTTGAAACAAAGAAACGCAGAGTTGACCCACTTTTTCAAATAGAGATTTAAAACGAAAAGAACGTGTATAAGGTAAAATTATTTTATCATGATAAAATATAACAATTTAGCTTTAAGTTTTTACACACTTTTTGGCAATTTAATGTGTTATTTAGACTGAAAATGCCGTTTGTAAATTACTCGTTTTTACATAGAATCCGATAGAGGCAGTATTTTTAAAACGAAACTGTGACCACACTATTGTCATTCTGTTTTGCAATCTTTGCACAACAATTAGACATCAATTACAGACTTTAAACCATTAACAGAAAGTCAAATTTTAGACTGGTCCAAATTCATAGATGATGCAAACAACAAATTTTAGTGAATGAAAATTTTTTTGGGGGGTCTTTTTATGTAGAAAACATTGTGGGAAATGAAGAAATTGCTTGTTACAAGCAATTTCTTCATTTCCAAAATGTTTTCCAAAGCCTTTATCTTGCAGCCAGGGCATCCAAGGGCGTCTCATGGTGGTATTGGGTTTTAGCAGCTTACCTGTTTTTCAGTCTGCACATCAGCAACAGCATTGTTATATTTTGTTCTCCATTCACCACATTCTTTCTCCAGTTTTCCGTTTTGGTCTCGCAATCTGTGAATTTCTGTTTGATAAATAATGAAAAAAGAAAATTTATTTCCTTAAGAACCCTTAGGCTCGAATGTTGAAATAGATTTTGCAAAAACATAACATGTTCATAACATGTTCAGTTGTAGATATATACCAAAATGTTTGATCAATATACAAACAATACCTTTTCCCAAAAAATGACTAGTGTTGACAATTCCTTTCATCTATAGATTAATTGAAAAACTAAAGCCCAAAAAGTTACGAAAAAAAGTTTGATCAAAGCATGATGAAAATCTAAGATTCCCCAAACATTTGCTCTACAAATGGGGCAGCCTATCAATTTCAATCAGGGATGGTTTCTTAAGTTTTGGATCTCAATTTATAATTGTAACCTGTCGCGCTAAAAGGGACCTTATTGGGTGTGTGAAAAATATCGACCCTAGTCAGTCTGCGCAGTCCGCGCAGCCTGACTAGGGCCGACACTTTTCACTTGTATGTATTTTTATGTCTGGAATGTTTTCCCTATCTTACTTTATGTTCAGTTTTCGAATACAGTATCTAGTTGACCTATGCTGAGTCTGAAAAGTTTGTCAAAGTTTGGATTTTTGGTATTCGGATAAGGTCCCTTTTAGCGTGACGGGTCACAATTATGAATTACCAAACTCTAGTACCTGTTTGTAATTCTTGTACCGTATTCTGTGTTTGTTGACTGGACTTGTTCAGGACTATCGGCAATGTCTGTTTTAACTGTGTGATTTCTGTAGCCAGACAGGCAAGATCATTTTTGTATACAAACACTGTGTCCTTTGGTATCTGAATTATAGAGACAAAACATTTGTATACTCCACCCAAATTAACTCGGGACAACTGAAATTTCATGTGCAAACTCTGTTGGATGAGCATCAGCCATCTTAACAAAACATTGCCGAAGTGAGGTCAAGGATTACATATGCAGATGTCCCGGGTTAATGTTGCTGGACTAAATATGTTTTTAAACCCATTCCCAATTCATGGTTCATACAAAAGTTTTATGATAAAATTCAAGGGCTTTTTAAGGGTTTTTCAAGGACTCAAACTCAAAAATTAAGGGCTACCACTCCATAATCTCAGATTTCAGGTATGTTGTTGGATTGCATACATATCAGGTAAAAAATGTAGGTCTGGTACATGAACCATTTGTTATTTGTATAAGTGTAGCTAGTTTGAAGTTGCTAGCACTTATGATTTAGATGTGTTCTGGACTAAAATGCAACCTTGGTAAAAACAACAAAGGGCAATAACTTTAAAAATGGGCATGGCAGAGTAAATTTCTTGTATATATGACACTTCCCCACAATAAGATCTATAAGTGTAGCAAGTTTGAAGTTGTAAACACTTGTGGTTAAGAAGACATGTTCCTGACAAAAATGCAAGGCTACAAACAACAAAGGGCAATAACTCAAAAAGTGGGTGTGGAAGAGTAACAATTCTTGTACATGACACTTCCCCACAATGAGATCTATTTATATAAGTGTAGCAAGTTTGAAGTTGTTAGCACTTATGGTTCAGAAGATAATTATGTTCCGTACAGAAACGCAAGGGTACAAACTACAAAAAACAAAGGGCAATAATTCAGAGTGGGCGTGGCAGAGCAAAGGTTCTTGCACATGACCATTCCCCACAATGAGATCTATATTAAAGTGTAGCAAGTTTGAAGTTGCTAGCACTTATGGTTTAGAAGATATGTTCCAGACAAACATGCAAGTGTACAAACAACAAAGGGCAATAACTCAAAAAGTGGGCATGGCAGAGTACCGGTTCTTGTACATGACACTTCCCTACAATGAGATCTATATTAAAGTGTAGTAAGTTTGAAGTTGCTAGCACTTATGGTTTAGAAGATATGTTCCAGACAAACATGCAAGTGTACAAACAACAAAGGGCAATAACTCAAAAAGTGGGCATGGCAGAGTAACAATTATTGTACATGACACTTCCCCAAAATAAGATCTATCTAGGTGTACAGCGGGGGATCCAGGATTTCTGTGAAGGGGGTTCGTTTTTATACAAAGGGGGGTTCGTTTTTTATCACACAATTTTGACTCAATTTCTGCATGAAAATGAAATTTATAATCAGCCTTCAGAGGGGGTTTCATTTGAACCCCCGAACCCCCTCTGGATCCGCCACTGGTGTAGCAAGTTTGAAGTTGCTAGCACTTATGGTTTAGAAGATATGCTATGGAGAAGTATTTTGTAATTTGTACACAGACAGACATACAGAAAGACAGGTTGATTCCAGTATACCCCCTAATACATTCGTTTTGTGGGGGTATAAATATGTTGCAGACAGCAATTTCAAATGAATCAAATTTTACATACTAAAATGGTGTTTTGGGGTAAAAATTATTGCGGGTAAAGGAAGAAATTGTTTCTCATGATAAGCAATTTATTCAATTTCCACAATGTTTTCCAAAGCTTTCATCTTGTCGGACATTGAAAAGCATCGCTGTCAGTGTCTGGTAATGGGTTTGATTTTTGCTGGACAAAACGGGGCTTTTTCGCCTATTAATTTAGGGCCAAAAAACGGCCCCATTCCCAATCCGAAAGGCCCTAATTTTTTTCCCAATCAAAAAAAAAAATAAATTAATGAATCCCAAAACAATGAATGGAAGATCTTGCTAGACCAACCCAATGCAAAATTAGATTACCTCTGGAAAGAATTTAGAGTAAGACAGACAAGAAATTTAGACATTTAAGCATGTCATATGTTGGAATTGTTCTGAATGATGAAATTATTACCGTTTTTCCAGTTTAAGATTTTCCCAAATCAAAGTTTTGTTGATAAAATTTTGTTTTCCTAATTTTAGGTCAGGGGCCTTTTCCCAAAATACCATGAAAAAGCCCTGCAAAAACAATTTAGATTAATTTACAACCTTTCATTTACCTTTCCCTTTGTCTTGCACTGTGTTGAAGTCCCATATTGAAAATCTTTCTTGAAACATTCCCATTCTGAATGTAGTTCTGCATAATTTTTCTTGATTTCTGCAGTGATTTTATCCTGAAAAAAAAAATCCACAGATGAATATTTATTTTTTGTGCGTAGATTACCATTAACTGGTCCCTAGGCAAAAAAAGGCTGTCATTAAGATTTTGTTACTTCACACTTTAAAAAATAGAAGGTTAAAATAGTGCAGGGTTAGAGACTAACTTTCCCAATCAAGGAGTCTGCCGGACTCCCATCCTGATAACCTTGGGAGTCCAAATAAAAATGAAGGAGTCTGAATCAACAGTTAACATTTCCTGTTACATTGTATGGCACCTATTGAAATGGTAGTCATTGTCATCTTAACCCATTACCAAACGGCAAACTTTTGGGGTGTTCCAATTTGAAAGCTGGTGTAGACAACATAATGGTTGTTTTTAAAGAAGAAAAATATATACAAAATAGCATAGAAAATATTGAGGCAAAAGTAGAAACTGCTGGTTATCAGCAGTTTCTTCTTTTGTCTCAATGTTTTCCCAAGCCTTTTCGATTAGGGACGTCAAAACCAGGTCTTGTTTGGGAAAGGGTTAACAGACTTTATGGAATACCAAAGGCGTTATACAGGACACATGATCCTGTAATTTAAGATGTAGGCCCCTTTTTATCATATTGCATCATTTTTAACAGGTATTTCCGGAAAAATATCTTAGGAGTCCGACAGACTCTCTGGGTATAAAATCAGGCAATATTTAGGGAGTCTTGGACTCGCTGACTCCCTTTAGTGTTGAACCCTGATAGTGTGACACAGGCCCGTAGGAAGCAATTTAATAGGGGGGGGGGGGGGGGGGGGGGGGGGGGGGCTAAAGCCCCAGTGTCTGAATATTGGGGGGCTAATTTGGGTTTTCCCTAATTTTTCAGTGTGCAAAAAGGAAAAATCATTTTTGGACAACTTTGGGGGGGGGGCTAAGCCCCCCCCCCCCCCTGTTCCTACGGGCCTGTGACATTTTGTTAAGATGAATTGTATGAAATTCAAAAAGTCCTCATAGAAATGAAATAAGGCATGATTATCAGCCCGCAGGAACAGGGGGCAGGAGGGGCTAAGCCCCCCTCAAAGTTTGCCAAAAATTCCGAAATTTCCTTATTTCAGACTGATAAGTTAGGGAAAGTCTGATTTAGAACCCCACCCCCCCCCTTCCCGGAACTTCCCCATAAAAAATGCAGACACATGGGGCTTGAGCCCACCCAATATGAAATTGCTTTCTACTGGCCTGGTTATAGAAGCCCCCCTCCCCCCTCCCCCCCAAAAAAATAGCATGTATATACATATACATGTGCAATAGGAGTGGACTGGCCCCGCTCGTTGATTTTTTATACTTCATTTTCTATCCTAGATCCAGCGCTGATATAATAATAATATAAAAGATCAAAATGGGTTTTTATCAACCGATCTTTAACCTCTTTTTTCGCCAAATTTCAGGGGGGGGGTGTCAGGCCGCATGGAGATACATGTCATACCACGAAGGACTAAATATTACGTTTTGACATTGTACACAGGGACGAATGACGCAGCGTATTTGGGACATAACCAGTATTCTTTTGGATAACCCCTTTTTTCACCAAATTCCATAAAACCCTTGTCCTGAATACTGAATAGGGGGGGGGGGGGGGCTTATTTGAATTTTCCCAAAATTTTCAGTGTAAAATTAAGAAAATTCAGCAATTTTGGCCAACTTTGGGGGGGGGGGGGCGCTAACCCCCCCTCCCCCCCCCCCCCTAGGCCCCTCCCTGTTCCTGCGGGCCTGTGCAATGAAGAAAATGATAGCAGTGGACTGGTGGCTAGATGATATCAATCTGACAACATGTCCATTTTTCTCTAGATTTAGTGGAAGCAGACAGCAAGAGATTGGAATATCATGGGATTATTCGATGTGTGTTTACAAGTCCTTTGTCAAAGGCTTTGATAGAAAAGGAGGGATTTGTGCTTTGCAAACATAAAACGAAAATAATCAAAGACTTTTTCCATAGGCCTAATTTGTTTACAAGTTTGGAGTTGTTGTCCATTTTGAAATTTCCCGCGCTGAAAACAAGGGAAGTAACTCACAAAAATACGTGCTGTGTAGATAAAGGAAATGAATACGACTTTATATTCGTTTATTTTGTAAAAGAGGGACGTAGAAACATTATTGAAAATCTATATACCGACTAATTTGATTTTTGTATTTTTCTTTCTTTCTTTTTTAGCCGAGGTTAACTTCAACAGTTCCGCGGTGAATATCACAACTTCCGCTAAGTTCCAAAACATTTGTTGGTAGCAGTTTCGGAATAACGATCAGTTTCGGAATTCCAAATTGGTCAACGTCAATTTCGAGATTGATCGTGACTTAATATCGAAGGTAAACACAACAGCAACAGTGTCATAACTTTCGATTTAAATGTAATACAAGTTATAAAATCGAATTTAATCATCGATATATGTAAACAGACTTTGATGATATGTTAAATAGGATATTTTTGATAGAAGGAAGCACTAAGTCTTCAATGGCAAGCGTGTCTACAGTGTTGACATTGATTAGCAGCTGATTAGGACTGCTGAGCCGAGGATGGCTGGGTGGGGCTGTGGTGCCTTCACCGGCTAAAAAATGGGGCGACAGGACTTTGTGCAAGGGCACAGTTTAAATGAAGGTAAAAATTAATCTTGGTTTGTAAATATGCGGTTAATTTTGATCTAGATCTATACAATGCATTTAAAAGAGAAAAATACTTCTGGATGTTTACACATGTTTTGGATGGAAAATTTAGCATTTCCCAAACAACAAAATAAAAGGTTGTACCGATTTGAAAGCTGCTGTAGATGACAAAATGGGTTTAACTAAAGATAATCTATCTATATATACTGCCTAACTCCCCTTTCGGGTATTATTTACTGGCAGATGAAATTTGTGATTGATAAAATATTGAGGCAAAAGGAGAAAATGCTGATTATCAGTTGTTTCTTCTTTTGTTTCGATGTTTTCCAAAGCCTACACTTTAAGAGACGTCAAAACAAGGTCTTGTGTGGCAAAGGGGTAAAACGCCGTAGTCCTATCAAAGTATTTTTTCCATACTACCTTGTTTATAGTTATGACAGTCACACCATACTGAAAGATTTGGGACATATTGTTTTACTTGTGTCCGTCTGTCTGTTCGCTTTGTCCGAAAATTTAACATTAGCCATTTTTGGGGCATTCATGTTTCACAAACACATCCTATTTCTTCAGAAGTTATTTGAACATATTTATTTAACATCAATTTGGAAGTATTTAGTAAGTTTATTACTTAGTTTCATCCCTTTCGATTCTGCTTCCTGGAAACCACACAGTCGGGGCTAGAATTTCCGTATAAAGTCAGTTGACTCGCAATTGTTTGCAAGTGGCTTTTTGAATCACTAGCAAAAAGATAAATACACTAGCAAAAAACTATGGTGCGCAACAAGGGTCTGATTAACAATTCCGAGGCCCATTTGCACCATAATCTAGATTCAGAGGATGGTATCTGATAGGAACTATCAGCCATCGCTTATTGGGGTTCAAACTCTGAACCTCTTGGTTGCAAGGCCGATGTTTGACCACAGACACCTTTTTATTTAGATAACAAATAATCAAAGAGTCCCCTCAATTTCTTGTCAAAGCTGTCAGAAAACATTTGTGAAAAGTGATGAATTTGCTTTTCATTATTTCAGCAAATACATAAAGTTTGAGATTTACTCAAAATCCAATGCAAGTGATCAACAGTGGTGTCTGTGGTCACAAGGTATAGTGTCAGCCTTACCACTAAGCGGTTCCTAGTTTGATCCCCTGTAGCGGAGGTAGTTCTTGGACTTTTCATGGGCCCAGGCATTAGGCGCAAGTAGGGCCTACTGGTACAATGTCAAGGAAGCAGTATTGCAAGGGATTAATCTAAGTTGTAAGAACTTGTTTCCCAATCAATGTAAAATAAGAACAGTCAAACAAAAAACTGTAAATAGAAAGATTTTTTTTTACTTCCTTATTAATTCTTCTTCTTCTTGCAAGTAAGACATGGGCGGATCTAGAGGGGGGTCGGGGGTTCAGAACCCCCCCCCCCCCCCGCATTGGCAGAAAATTAAATTTTTACTATATAAATTTAGTGTAGTGTTACATATTTATTACATTTTAAGCCTTAATTTGAGCTTGGAGGCCCCCACCCACCCTGGAAAAAATCTTAGGCTTGGACCCCCACTCCCCTGGAAAAAAATTCTGGATCCGCCCTTGTAAGAGTCAGGTCTTCAGAAGGGATTTGTTCTGTGTTTAATTACTGCACCCAGTAATGTTAAAAGAAACAACAATGCCCACGGAAGTCTCTATTTTAAATCTTAAAACTATGTTAAAATGATGTACAATCTATGAACTTGGTTTATTCCATAGGTGCACCACTGGAGAGCTGGATGCCAGACAGTGCCTGAACTCGCAATTATGTAGTGTTGATCAGAAATCCCTGATTGTCCTTGGGAAGTACGAGTCTCTGTAGATTGGATGGTTGGTTCCTTCTTGGAAGAAGCAGTGCTACTGTCACTAGCTTTGAGGTAGGCATTCTGGTTGATTGATGAACAAAATACCCAACTTTGATGGCAGGGTCCGCCGTTGTGTTTGGATGTCAGATGGGTATAATAATATGCCCATTTGTAAGCTTAACCCATTAACAAACAACAAAATATTAGGGTCATCCAAATTAAAAGAAGTTGCAGACAACATTTTCAAAGTAAAAAAAACTACTCTGTGTTAGAATGGGTTAAATGAATAAATCACCCAAAAACCTGCAATAGAGAATAAAACAAGGAAAATGGTTAGAACTTAAAAAATGGCATCTACTTATGCCTACTGTGTTTACAAGGCTGTATCTCCTTATAAAATAACTTGCCCAATCTATACACATTTTTAGCTTCTTTGTTGACATACATAATACACAAAGTAAAAACTTGACTGACCTACTGACTGACTGACTGACTGACTTACTGACTGACTGACTGATCTTTGGACCTGCTAACTGGCTGACCTACTGACTGAACTTTGGACCTGCTAACTGGCTGACCCACTGACTGACTGAGCTACTGACTGATTGGTTGACCTACTGACTGGCTGACCTACTGACTGACTGGCTGCCCTACTGACTGAATGAACTTTGGACCTGCTAACCTACTGACTGACTGACTGGCTGAGCTACTGACTGACTGGGTGACTAGCTGTCTGACAGACTGAGTGACTAGCTGACTGACCAACATACTGACTGACTGACAGATTGGCTGACCTAATGACTGCTGAATGACCTAATGACTGACACATGGACTGACTGACTGACTGACTGACTGACTGACTGACTGACTGACTGACTGACTGACTGACTGACTGACTGACTGACTGACTGATTGACTCACTCACTCACTCACTCACTCACTCACTCACTCACTCACTCACTCACTCACTCACTCACATACTCACTCACTCACTTACTGTGACTGACTCACTGACTGTGACTGACTCACTGACTGACTCACTGACTGTTACTGACTCACTGACTGACTCACTGACTGACTCACTGACTGACTGACTGGCTGACCTACTGACTGACTGAGTGACTAGCTGTCTGACAGACTGACTGATGGACCGACCGACGGACCGACCGACCGACTGACCGACCTACTGACTCTGACTCACTGACTGATTGACTCACTGATTGGCTGACTCACTGACTGTGACTGACTCACTGACTGGCTGACCTATTGACTGACTGAGTGACTAGCTGTCTGACAGACTGAGAGACTAGCTGACTAAGTAGCTGACTAAGTAGCTGACTGACTAGCTGACTGACTATCTGACTGACTAGCTGACTGACTGACTGACTGACTGACTGACTGACCGACCGACCAACCAACTAACTGACTGACCGACTGACGTACCCACCCACCCACCGACACACCCACCCACCGACACACCCACCGACAGACTGACTGACTCAGTGACTGACTGACTCAGTGACTGACTGACTGGCTCAGTGAATGACAGGCTGAGCAACTGACTGACCTACTGAGTGACTGGCTGACTGACAGATTTGCTGACCTAATGACAGACTGACTGACCCATTAAATGACAAATTGACCTACTGGCTGATCTACTGACCGACTGACTGATCTCTTGACCTGCTAACTGGTTGACCTACTGACTGGCTGACCTACTGACTGACTGAGTGACTAGCTGTCTGACAGACTGAGTGACTAGCTGTCTGACTGACTGACTGGATGACTAGCTGTCTGACAGACTGAGTGACTAGCTGTCTTACAGTCTGAGTGATTAGCTGACTGACCAACTTACTGACTGATTTACAGATTGGCTGACCTAATGACTGCTTAATGACCTAATGACGGACTGGCTGACCCACTGACTGACAGAATGACCTACTGACTGACTGGCTGACGTACTGGCAGACTGACTTACTGATTGATCGACCAAATGACTGACCTACTGACTGAGTGACAGACTGACAGACCTACTGACTGAATGACTGACTGACTGACTCACTGACTGACTCACTGACTGTGACTGACTCACTGACTGACTCACTGACTGTGACTGACTCACTGACTGACTGATTCACTGACTGACTCACTGACTGACTGGCTGACATACTGACTGACAGAGTGAGTAGATGTCTGACAGACTGAGTTACTAGCTGTCTGACAGACTGAGTGACTGACAGACCGACCAACGGTAAGACTGACTGACTGACCGACCTACTGACTCACTGACTGATTGACTCACTGATTGGCTGACTCACTGACTGTGACTGACTCACTGACTGGCTGACCTACTGACTGACTGAGTGACTAGCTGTCTGACAGACTGAGTGACTAGCTGACTAACTAGCTGACTGACTGACTGACTAGCTGACTTACTAGCTGACTGACTAGCTGACTGACTGACTGACTGACCGACTGACCAACCCACCGACCCACCGACCGACAGACTGACTGACTGACTCAGTGACTGACTGACTCAGTGACTGACTGACTGGCTCAGTGAATGACAGGCTGACCAACTGTCTGACCTACTGAGTGACTGGCTGACTGACAGATTTGCTGACCTAATAACAGACTGACTGACCCACTGACTGACAAAATGACCTACTGACTGACTGGCTGATCTACTGACTGACTGACTGATCTCTTGACCTGCTAACTGGTTGACCTACTGACTGACTGAGTGACTAGCTGTCTGACAGACTGAGTGACTATCTGTCTGACTGGGTGACTAGCTGTCTGACAGACTGAGTGACTAGCTGTCTTACAGTCTGAGAGACTAGCTGACTGACTGACAGATTGGCTGACCTAATGACTGCTGAATGACTTAATGACGGACTGACTGACCCATCGACTGACAGAATGACCTACTGACTGACTGGCTGACCTACTGGCAGACTGACTGACCGATCGACCAAACGACTGACCTACTGACAGACTGACCTACTGACTGAGTGACAGAAAGACTGACCTACTGACTGAATGACTGACCGACTGACTGACCTACTGACTGACTGACCTTCTGACTGACTGACGGTGACCTAAAGACTGACTGACCGACTAATTGGCTGGTCGAGTGACCAACTGACTGACCAACTGACTGACTGACCGACTTATTGGCATTATTACATGACATTCCAAATGTACTTCATTGTATTTGTTTTCATCAGAATTTCATTATGCTCATTGTGGTGTTATATTTTTCAGATGATTCCAGAATCCTACATTTTCAAGACATTATAAAGCAGAGCGGTCAGCATGGTACCCCTCGGCATCTGCAAAAAGAGGTTTCCCTACATGACGATAACAACAGTGAACAAGTTGTGCAGCAAAGCAGGGTGAAAGCCACACTTGGTTCTGATCATGTCCATATGGACACAAATACTCAATACAGTCTAGTACATATTCTGACAATTATCCTCTAGTGCCAAATTATGTGTTGGACAATGAATTTGATGGTAAATTATTCAAGGAATTTTGATAGGACCACAAATGTTTCTTTTCATAGATCCATTTTATTATCTGCATCCAGTCTCAAAGTGTTTACCATTCTAATGCTGTTTGTGCCATATTCCTGTTGTAACTGAAGATTTTGCTGTCAGTGTAGACTAAGATCAGCCTGCACATACATGCAGTCTGATCTTAGCCTACATTGCCTGCTATCTACTCAATTATGGTTGCAAAATCTTGAGATATACTACATGTATTAACCCTTTCCCAAAGCATAGAAAATTACAGTAGTCCCATTTGAGACCAGCTGCAGACAACAATATTGAATGGGGAAAGTAACCATTTGTTTATATTAAAGCACTGAATACATTGAGGCAAAGGGAGAAATTGCTGATTATCAGCATTTTCTTCATTTGCCTCAATGTTTTCCCAAAAGTCCATTTAGAAAGGAATTGCAGATAACAAAATGATGTCTACCAAAAGAGGAAATAATATATGTTACACTTAAAAAATATTCAGGGAAAAGGCAAAAAATGCTGACTATCAGCAATTTCTGCTTTTGTCAGAATGTTTTCCCAAATCATTTTAATTATGTATGTCAAAACAGGGTTTTTTTTTTTTACCTTCCTGCATTACAAGGCTTTAAAAAACACAAAATTAATAGAAATTGGGAAAATTCTGATTGCCATGAGAAATACAATATGATAATTATAATGACTGCATTGTTTCTATATTGATGAAGTATTTTGCTGCTATTTTACAGTCTATTAAATGCGCATAACTGTTTCTTAACTTGTAAAAAACTTATAAAAACTGTAAAACAAATATATGTCTTACTTGTTGGGTTGAAAATTTTAATACCTTGCTGATTATCCATCCCCTGCCCAAACGAATAAATTTTTGATGTCCCTAATTAAGGTAGTCCATCCTTAATGAGATTGCGCAATGTTGGAATGCATTGTGCTCTGTCTTAAACATTCATAATTTATCTGATCTTTATGGACACAATGTATGAGTTAGAATAAATTGATACTCTCCTCGCCAAATATTTATGACATCACCAAAAAACTCCAACATTGACTGAAACTCATTAAGGGTGAACTATGTTAACATAAAAAAATCTTGGAAAAAACATTGAGAAAAAGGACAATTTTGAAGATCAAAATGTGCTGAATTTGGAACAGACTAAATTTCTGACATTTTGGAAAGGGCTATCCAGTCATTACTTCAACCAAACAATACTGGGATTGCTGACATGAAAGGACATACACAGCAAGACCATCTGACTTGCTGTTATTGGCTGGTACATTTATGCATAGAATAATGAGTGGTACATGGATGAAGATTATTTGAATGCAGCTTTTAACGCCATTAAATTTTAGCGAGCTGGGACTTTATGTCAATGAGCTAATGTCAACAGCCCTAGTGTCAGTTTCCTTGTCACCGCTTCACTTGGAAAACTTTAGCCAGACATGCATTCTTTACAGCAAGATTTCTTAAGATGTTTTTGACTAGATCTGATAAAGCTTTTTCTGAGACTGAGATTGTAAGCAAAGTGTTCCAAATGCTCCATTCTATATACAAATGATGTCATCTTGACATCAATTGTACAAAGTATGTAGCATTCTGGAAAATGTGGTTTATAATTTATGGAGCATTCCGAATGCTTCATACTTTATACGAATGATGTCATCTTGACGTCAATTGTACAAAGTATGGACCATTCGGAAAACGACGGTTTATGAATTACGGAGCATTCGAAACAATTCGGATAATTATCTCTTATATTGTTTCTACAGAATTGACCAAGGGGTTTTGCAAGATGTATTATATTATAGAGGTCCTTTAAAGAAATCTCAAGATATCTCAAAAATCTTGCTCTAAAGAATGCGCCTCTGGTCTATATCTCATAGGCGTAGGAAGAGGGGGCCTGCCCCCCCATAATTCGGAAAAGGGGCCTGCCCCCTATGGCCCCCCCCATAATACACCCATATTTCCATTTACTTTAACATTTTCCACCCCACCCCCCAATATTATAAACCTTCCTACGCCACTGTATCTAAGGCACTATTGTACAGATACCAGTGGCGGATCCAGAGGGAGGTTCGGGGGGGTTCAAACGAACCCCCTCTGAAGCCTGATTATTTCATTTTCATGCAGAAATTCAGTCCAAATTGTGTGATACTAGTAAAACGAACACCCCCCCCCCCCCCCCCCTTTGTGTAAAAATGAACCCCCTTTACAGAAATCCTGGATCCGCCGCTGGATACAGCATTGGTATTTCACACATGGATACTTCCTGGGAGACCTTTCATTTGGGACCATGACCTTTGACCAAATGACCTTGGAGTTTGACCTGGCCTATATCTCATAGGCCTACACTAGATCTATTATTGATAGAGCCTTGATATTTCACACATGAATACAGGTCTCCTGCCAAGACCAAATTAGGCATTATTGATCTAGATCTATCTGATTTCGATAGATTCTATTGATAGACTAAACATTTAGAATTCATTAGATCAATTATTCTAGACAAGGTTTGGTGGTCGATTTCTTTTTTAATAGATCTAGATCTACTTCTTTTTATTAGGTTGCAGTGGCGGATCCATAGAGGGTTCGGCGTTCGTTTGGTTCAAATGAACCCCTGTCTAGGACCTGATTATTTCATAGTCATATAATTATTCTGTCAAAATGGATTAATAGACCTAGGCCTAGATTCTAGATCTAGATCTACTTGGAAAACGAAACCCCTCCCTATAGCCTATAGGAGCTGCCAGGCTATGACGATATGACGTCATTCACATACCTGTTCAATTTAATGGCCGTCCATCGAAAGCGCAGGTTAATTAGCCACTAATAAGGAAGGAATATTTATAGTCAAAACAGTTCAAACAATCTTACCAATTTAGCTCAATTTAGTCGTTAGATTGAGTTTGCTGAACTTTAAAAATGAATTTCCGATAAAATTATACTTTATTTGTGTACTTTTGTGCGTAAAACGGCTTCGTAATTTAGCAATGTATTGACAAAGAAAGTGCATGTATTTGAATTCCCGTAATAAATCAAGTGATAAGTTTTGCCTTTTTATCATGAAGATGTAATAAATCATATGTTACAACTGTGTTGTTGTATGAGATAAATCAAATAAATGTATACAGAGAAATATATTGTGCTTTTAAATTATTATTTGTCTGTTTGCGCAGGTCACAGTGCGAATACGGGGCCGATCTTAATACAAAAAATACTTACATTATTTACAAGACAATTGATATAAAATTTAAATCCAACCGACTCTTATTTCACGTTTTGTATATCCATTGTTTGTGATGAAGGAGACACATTTTTCTAAATCCAATCTAACACAAAATTATGACACAAGTGACTTCTTGAAAACACATGCCTCAAGAATTTAATGAACGCCTTGCTCTTATGATCTTTACCGAAGAATAATCCGTCACCTTTCAACAAAAACCTCGTAACGGAAGCTTAAAACAAGCTACATTTACGATTTTTTTGTTTTAAAGCATTGATTTCCGTCTTCGATGAGTCAACTCATCAATTGGATAGAATAATTTGAGATAAATCATAAAACGTGCTTTAGAAAAATTCTGAAATATCCCAAAAGATCTATACTTGTCTAAAATGTAAAAAGAAATAGTTTATTATGTCAGCTTTCATAAATTTAAAATAAAAAAATATTAGACCTCTTGCGCATCCTTGGTAAACAAGTCAATGATAAGATGCAGATTTAGATTTAGTTTTTTCTTCTTTAATTTTTAGCTGAATAAAACGTTTTGCAAATGAGGTTGAAAACAAGCCCTTTTTATCATCATCATCATTATTATTTCTATAAGAAAATTAAAATTTGTTGCAGACGTTAGGTTTTATTAGATCTTTTTATTTCACTGAAATAAGTCATTTTTATCCAAATTTAATTTAAAAAAAAAAAAAAAAACAAAACAAAAAAAAAAAAAAACAACAACACTATTTATACGGATGAATACATAAAATTTTGCGAGAAAAAGAAAAAAACTTCCTCTGTCAAGAGTCTTTAAATTCTCCTAACGTTTACCCGATTATAGTAAGTGACTTTCAAGTATGTTGTTTGGAAAAGTTTTAGTTGTTTGACTGTTATCTCAATCAATTTGCGGCATTCTTTTAATTATCTGACAGCCATATAACACACGTGACATTAACACCACACAGACCTTTTGAAATGTGTCAACACGAGAATCTAACTGAATTGATTGGGGTTTCACGCCTCGTTCAACTATCAACACATGATTATAGACACGACATCAAACTACAAACTGACATTATGTATTTCAGTGCTTATTAAACACCTAAAAGTTACTTTAAAATGTGATATATTAATTTGTCTTTGTGCTATATTGAATCATATTTGGAAATTATACACGAGCAAACAGGTATGTACACCAGTTGTCAATGTATAAAACAATTTCTAAGGAATAAATTATGTTGAAACACGTTTTTCGGTGTTTCTTCACAATCTTTGTCTGTATTATTGCAAGTGATTTGAATGTTCGAGAATACATTGTAAAAATGAAGAAACTGCTGGTGACAAGCAATTTATTCATTTTCCATAGTGATTCTTATCCCGTTTATCGACTGAAAATTATTTTCTGTTACATCTTTGAATAATCTTAAAATTGTGCCGTTGGGGAAAGGTTCACGCACATGTATAATGATGCTATGTAATGCCCGAAGGGAAATGCCTAACAACAACAAATATTCTGGAAAATGATTTTTTTTATTTTCCAATTCTTTTTCTACCCGGAACGACCAAAAAATGAAAGTTTCCATTCACTCTATTATACCTGAACAAATCAAGGTTTTGTCGTCTAGCAGCGCGTTAATACAACTTCTTACATCCTGACAATGATCCAGAGAGGGTCCTGTACATATTGAGATAAGAATTTGTGCAATAATTTCACTTTAATTACTTTTTAAAACCCAGTGATTGGGCGATTTATCTTTACATTCATAACACAGCTTATCTCTATTGACGGCCGACTGGTTTCCCGCTCTATTTTTAGCACCGGAAGTGCGTCACGAAAAAAGCTGGAATAGATGTTCGACCCCCTCCCTTCAGAAAAAAATCCTGAAAGCGCCACAGGACTGAGTTTTAACTTTTTGTTTGCAAATTATTCCTATTAGAACTCGTTTCGACGAAGATAAAGTCAAATCAAATCAATCATATTATTTTTGAGCTGTTTTTGAACTAGGAAAATAGCGAAGGAAAATCTCGAGATTGATCGCGCAACTTCGGAATTCCAAATTGGACAGCGATCAATTTAGAGATTGATCGTATTCCAAAACGGCTCGCAACACATTTTTGCGTCAAAATTTTTCTCTGACAGCGTTTTTGGAACAGTTTTGGGGAGAAAAATACCTAAAAGTCACATTTTATCGTTGGCAACTTCAGCGAATGAGGTAACGATGAGCGATTCACGCCGCAAACGCTACCCAGGACCACAGAAGACGAACGGAACCCGAGCGCAGGCGAGTTCTCACTCGCAGAACGCAAGAAGCCGACCGAACAGCTCTCAAAGTGGCTATGTAAGTAAATTCATACAGTATCACATTGACGGACGGTTTAAACATTTGTTTTGATTCATTTTCATCTGCTGACAACCGGTTAAATGGAATGATAGACCTGTAGAATGTGAGGGACATGTTTTGGCAAGTGGGACATGCTTGAATGAACACAAATGTAAACACAATATCTGGGTTGATGATTCATGATTAAGTCTTTATCATTTCTTTTAATAGCATATTTTGAGAAACTTCAAATTTTACCATAAATATTACTTAAAAAAATACAGTTCCAGATTATTGAATTTGTTTACACAATAGTGAAGGTAAATAAGATACAAGTCTAACCCAAAAATATACAATTTCATTGGCCTGCCAACATTTCATGTGGGACTGATGAGGTTGAAATAATATTTACATGCAGTGGCATATTCAGAGGGGGTTTGGTGGGTTTCAAACGAACCACCCTCTGAAGCCTGATTACTTCATTTTCATGCAGTAATTCAGTCAAAATTATAAAATAATATGAAAACGAACCCCCTATTAATTTGGTGTATATTTCAGTGGCGGATCCAGGATTTCCGTGAAGGGGGTTCGAATATACAATTTGGGGGGGGGGGGTTCGTTTTCCTATAATTTCTCAATTTTAACTGAATTTCTGCATGAAAATGGAAAAAAAAATCGGACTACAGAGGGGGGTTCGTTTGAACACCCCGAACCCCCTCTGAATCCGCCGCTGTATTTGAACCCACTCACAGAAATCCTGGATCTGCCACTGACATGTCCCACATAATGACAGACTGAGGGGCTGATCACCGAGGCCAGACATGGTGAAGAACAACAAATTTTTGTCAGACATTCGGTCTGACAGTAATGAGTTACCCGTCAGACCAAATAAAATTTTGTCAGTCCGAACTATCATTCTCCAGGGATTTTTTTCCTTCTATAACTAGTACCTGTAAAAGGAACCTTTCCCAATAAATTACTACAGGCTCTTCCCAATTTTAGCACATGCCGTTTCCCAATCTCCAAATCTACCGTTCCCAATGATCTTCTGTGCCGTTCCCAATGGCTAATGCATTTTGATTTGGCTGGAAATATCTCTATAAATGCTTAATTTTAATTGTCAATACATCCAAACACTGAGAACTTGAATTCTTTTTAGACAGATCCAAATTAAAAGTTCTAAGCAACAGACCACTTACATAATAGCTAGAAAAGATTGAGAACAAAGGAGCTTCAAGATCTAAAAGTGTTTTGTATTTTCCTCCCATTTTTCTTTAACCATTTACACAATGTAGTCTGGAATAATCAAAAATGAAAGGAACTTCCATGCAGACAGTTCTTTAAATGTAAGGCAGAATTTGTATATAACAACATCAAAAGTATTGAGAGAATTGGAGTGAATGCTAGATTTCAGCATATGTATAGATAATCATATGTCTAAAAACTCTTAAATATATGTTCACCAGTAGCTTCCTGTGAAAACCAAGACCTTACAATGGTTTGTTGTGCAGAATATAGCCCCTAATGATAGATAAGGTGCACTAAAAGATTCCGTATTCATTGATTTTGCAAATATTTTTTTCCCCAAATTGAGGATTTCGCGACTCGTTTTTTTCCCCAATTTTGAAGATTTCGCGATGCGAAAAATTCCCAATTGTAGGGGTACAGGTACCTTTCCCAATTGGCCAGAAAAAACGCTGTTCTCTAGCTTACAGGTCCTAATCGATGTCAGACAGTGTGACTGACATTAGCAAAAAAATTATCAGACCAAGGGAAATTTCATCGGACATGTCTGCCGGTCGGACGGTCTTCGCCATGACTGACCGAGGCAGGTAGCTGCGATATTCAGGGCTTTTCTTCCTAAAATTGGGAAGGGGCCCTGGTCAGTCATTGTGGGAAATTTTAGCGCGATTTTGGTCAAATTGGAAAAAAAATAATAAATGGAAATAAATATAGAAATGAGAATATATTTTCTTAAACAACACTTTACAAACAGAATAATTGAATTATAGAAGACACACTGCTTCTTTGTGACTTGAATTGTCAGTTGATAAATGATCATTATCTATTGTCCAAATTTTAGGAATTTTGGTTTTGAAAATTGGGAAATTCTTACTCTGAAATTGGGAAAAAAGGAGCCCTTTTCCGATTGGGAAGCCACCGAATTTCGGCCCCTATTATAGAAGGAAGAAAAGCCCTGATATTGCAGCTACAAACTTAATGATGGGCAGAGCTTCAGATTTATTTGAAGAGTGGTGGGTCGAAATGACCCATGGCAGGGAAATTGATGGGTCATTTTTGGAAATGATGGGCCATAGCAATGAAAATAAACATAGTGATATAAAAAAAATGTAAAAGCTTGGGCCACTTGGCCCTTAGTGTTGAAAAGTGATAGGCCATATTTGCAAATAGTGTGTCAAATTGTCTGATGGGTATTGTCGAAAGTTGGAAAGTCAGATCTAAATTCAAAAAGGTTTCGGTCACATTATTGCAACTGCTAGGCAGGGTTTTCCCTGATGCACAAACTTGTGTGTTTTGACACTTTTAACATTACCTATTCCCACAGTAAGAGTGAAAGGAATGATATATGGAAGAACGCGACATTTATACTTATGAATGGAATAGTAAGTGCCTATAATATCATGCACAATAATTGTACGACTGTGCTGCTGCGGATCCAGGATTTCTGTGACTGGGGTTCCAATTCACCAAAAGGGGGTTCGTTTTTCCAGATATAACACAAATTTGACTGAATTTCTGCATGAAAATGAATTATAACTTGGCCACAGAGGGGGGTTCGTTTTAACCCCCAAACTCCATAGATCTGGATCTGCCACTGTGGTGATACCTCAGCAGGGTTCTCCGCAGAATAGTTTGAAGCTGTAGTGGCAAATTATAAGCATAGGTAAATCTTCAAATGCATTCTGCTCATTCAAATAATTGCCAATAAAAACATAATGGGAAAAGAAGAAATTGCTCAATTTGAGCAATTTCTTCTTTCCCCATAATGTTTCTATACAGAATTATTACATTAAATTTTATAAGAAAGCATCATTTATCACTTTTTGACATGAAATGTCTACAAATCCCTCTATTTGATGACCTTTTTGAAGAAATTAAGCCACAGGCGGCAATCACGTGATTTTGTTATGATATATTTTCCTCACTTATGTAAACAAAAACACTCGGTAAGAACACATTTTCTTACATTTTAAATCAAATACTTAACTCTCAGAATTGAGATACATACCATTCGATGCGTCGTAATCTCCGGTTTATTTTGATACAAAGATCATCCCTCAAATCCATGTCAAAGCTGAGAACATTCGTGCAAAGTGCAAACATTTCTTAAGAAAATATATCACGGCATTTTGAAATACTTTGCACGAATGTTCTCAGCTATGACAGGGATTTGAGGGAAGATCTTGGTACCAAAATAGACCAGAGAATATGACGTATCGAATGGCATGTATCTCAATATTGGGTGTTAAGTATTTGATTCAAAATTTGAGAAAATGTGTTCTTACCGAGTGTTTTTGTTTACATAAGTGAGGAAAATATATCATAACAAAGTCACGTGATTGCCGCCTGTGAAGCTGTGGGGTAGTTTTGAAGCCAGGGCTTTTTTCAGGAATGGGTAGGGATGTAACGATACATCGGACTATCGATATATCGCAATAGTGACCTCTGCAATAGTGCTATCGTGATAGGTAACTGGCAATATCAATAGTATCGCAATAGTTGTTTCCACTATCGCAATAGTTTTGATAGTTCTAAAAATAGCAATTTGTCACATGACATTGTCTAATTTTAGCAAAAAATCTGTCTCTTGAATATCAGACATCAATTACAGGCTACTCAAATCATGAAATGTCACTCTCTTCCTTCAGATTATTTATTTAATGATTCTGCAAATCAATTCATTTATGTAATATATTCAGAAAATGTGATTTTTAATGAAAAAATATCCATTTATAGCACTAAAAATGTATAACAATAGTATCGCAATAGTATTGCAATAGCAACCTACAATAGCAATACTATCGTGATAGCAATTTGGTCAATAGCAATACTATCGCAATAGTCATTTTGGTCTGCAATAGTCATCCCTAGGAATGGGGGAAGACACAGGACGCTGGTAGAAAGGGGAAAAATCACATACCGCGTCCTAGTTTTGGGGAAAATTGTATGATATAGAAATGCTTACTTAATAGGCTAAAATCCTCTTATACCCACTTCTCTAGACTTGAGAAGCACCAGGGCTAGTTTGTAAAGCTGTAGAAGTTGTGGGAAAGGTTTCCTCTTCTTTTTATTTGGGTTTTTAGTGTGATTTGTAAAATATTTCCTGAGGGGAAAATTTATTTTTGGGGAAAAAAGTGTGTCATTTCTGGAGGGGAAGACGCTGGAAACCAGTGTCACAAATGACTTTCTTAAGGGGAAAACCCCCTGGAAGCTGTAGTGGCATTGCCCTAATTTACATGAAGCTGTAGTGGGGCCGATACAGCTTATTGGGCTGGGGAGAACACTGCTCAGTATTTAATTTAGCCTGGCTGTGTATGTGAGGCCGTAACCTTTTGTGAACCCGTTTCCAGACGGAAAGTTTTGGACTGTTCCTATTTGAAAGATATTGCAGACGACAATTTTAGGTTGATTTAATTTTCAGATGTTTGCATTTTGGATTGTAAAATATTGTGGATATCATAATGAAGAAATTGCTTGTTACAAGCTATTTTTTTCATTTTCCACAATGTTTTCCTTTGCGTTTTTAGCTCGACTTTTCGAAGAAAATGAGAGCTTATACTGTCACCCGGGCGTCGGCGTTGCAACAAAGGTTAAAGTTTTTTCAAACATCAATAACTTCCATACTATCAAAGGGATTCAACCCAAACTTGGAATACTTATTCACCATCACACCCTCTACCTTACTATCAGGGCCCATGACCCTGGGACCACTCTATTTGGAGTTATGCCCCCTTTATACTAAGCAACTTAGAAAGTCCAGTGCGCTGTCTTCGGACAGCTCTTGTTCTTGAGGGGCGTCGAAAAGCATTAATGTGTGCGAATATAATAGGATCAATTTAGCGTAAAATGGTCATTCTAATTTCTATTCAAATGAGTGCAGATCTCACAGTCATGGCAAAGATTTATAGATTGTCAGAGAAGTCTGATGAAATGTCCTTTGGTCTGACATTTATTTCAAGTCTGTCATTTCTTCTATTGATGCTTATTTTGAAACAATTATCATACACCGCCTAAGGCAGACCTATAATATTGGCATCATCTTCTCCATCTGTCCATCCGTCGGTACATCCGTACCTCCACTTTTATTGTGAGCGCAACTCCTAAGTTTCTGGCTGGATCTTTTTGAAACTTCAATTGTTAGATGTGCATGAAGGAAAGTTTTATGGTTCATTTATTTTTGCCTGAGTTATGCCCCCTTAAAAATTAGTCTCTGGAAGTGGCTGCGTATATTGTGACCATGGCACTCTTGTTTTTCTATGAATTCATAATTTATATGTGTTGGACTGAATGTCTGATTAAAATTTCCTGTCTTTTGCCATGTCTGATCTCATTCTGGAAAAAGGACTTGTTAGTTATTACCCAATACCAGACAACAAATTTTGGACTATTCCATTTCAAAAATGATGCAGATGACAATTTCTGACAATTTCAAGTGAATTTAATTTAATACTTTTTGGTCTTTTGGGGTAGAAAATGTTGTGGGAAATGAAGAAATTGCTTTACACAAGCAATTTCTTCATTTTCCCAATGTTTTCTAAAGCCTTTATCTCAAAGGGCGTCAAAAAGTGTCAATGTGTGGGAATGGTTTAAGATCAGCCTATATTTTAGATATATGTACAGGGTTGCCACGCGTCAGGAAATGTCAGGGAAATTTAAATTTTTTCAAGGTCAGGGAATTGTCAGGGAATTTTATGAACTGTCAGGGAAATTTGAAAATACAGGCAAATGTCAGGGAATTGTCAGGGAATTTTGAAAAAAATAAAATGCATTGCCTCATGATTAATGATTTCAACGTCGCCTTTCAAAATTGTCTCAAAATGTCGCGAGTTACTGCGAAATTACCGCGTAGAAACATGTCACAGAATTTTTCAATTTTGTCAGGGAAATGTCAGGCAATTGTCAGGGAATTTTATTTCCACTGACTGGTGGTAACCCTGATGTAGGCTTTTTCCTGTTCCTACTTTACCTATTTGTCAGCATGACAAGATCTCCTTATTTTCCTAATCTGTCTTTTTTCGAACCTCAAAAAGGTGAATGATCATAAATCACATTTAAATTTTAGTATAGAACAAGGGAGATAATAAATCAGCACTCATGTTATAATTTGGCACAGATAGTCTCCCTTCCATTGATTTGGATATTGGCGTGAGAAGCTCTTAACCCTTCTCCAAACAACAAAGTTTTTAAGTGGTTAAATATGCTGTAAGAAAAACAAATATCAGCATTTTCTTCCTTGTATTTAGTCATCTGCAGTAGTTTTCGAACATGAAAGTTTAAACATTCTAAATTTTTGCCACTTGGGAAAGAGTTAAGTAGCTTTCCACTTTCATGTAGTGACTGAGTAAATAATCCAGGGAATTGTTTTTGAAAAGGTTAAAAGAATCAGTAGTGGTATGCTTTGTCAATTAAGCCCTGTGGAAATAATCACTCATAGGGAATATCAGTAACATGCTGACATACAAGTAGTGAGTAGAAACTTACAGAATCCCATCTATAGGTGATTATTACCTGTCCTGGAGGTATAGCCCAGCAAGTTAGAGTGTATTATCAAAGGTCAATTTAAAAGGTATATAGTGCAATGGCAAAGAATTTCGTGCTAAAAATAATCTGGGTTTACCATTATGTATTGATAGACTGTCGGTGTTGTTATAAAATCTTGTAACTACGGCTTGAATCAAACCGTTGTTACGAGATTTGCCAGTATCCATTCTAACATTTGACAAAAGTCATGTGTCTCTCACCAATGGGTGTGAATAATCTATGTGAGAGAGCAGCTGGAGGCTCGGTTTGGATATTGTGGTTGTACTGGTGCGAGAAATACAGGAACCCACGGTTAGGTGCTCCAGTCGCCGTGATATGACCATAGAATTTGAAAACAGTGTAAAACCCCAATAAAATCAAAAGTATTCACAAGGCATGGATCTGAGAAACATGCACTTATCCAACTGGCTTCCATGTATTTACATTTAGTGTAAGTATAAACAGCCAACATGAAAATGGTTGCAAAGGACCAATATTTGATAATGCTATTGAGTATTATACTCAAAATATAGACATCCTCCTTCAATGTTTCTTTTGGGTATATCAAAAGCATGTTTTGTTAGGGAAAGGACTAAGAGAGTGATGGAATCAATAGGGAACGATTTTATCCAGTAAATCGTGACGTAAATTCGGACAAACAAAACAGTATTTCGTAGGTGTTGTTATAAAACCTCGTAACTACGGCTTGATTTAAGCCGTAGTTACGAGATTTTATAACAACACTGACGTTTTATCAAAACATAACGGTAAACGTAGTCTATTGTTAGCACAAAATTCTTTGCCATTACAAGGAATATGCCATGGTTGTAAGCTAGAGCTATGAATATCTGCATGTATTCATGTACATTGCACTAAATACCTGGGTTTAATTAGCAGGATATTTCACGGGATTACAAACTTTTAACCTTTTCCCAAACAGGGATCCATATCAAAAGCAATAATTGTTGAGGAAAGGGCTAATAGAATGCTTGAATCAGCTACAAAGAATGTGCCATGATTGTAAGCTGGAGTTATGAATATGTGACTCGTCGCGCTAAAAGGGACCTTATCCGAACTCCAAAAATCAAAATTTTGACAAACTTGTCATACTCACCACAGATCATCCAGATCCCGTATACGAAAAATGAACATATAGTAATATAGGGAAAACATTCCGGATTCAGAAAATTACATAAAAGTGAAAAGTGTCGGCCCTAGTCTGGCTGCGCGGACTGCGCAGACTGACTAGCATTGATATTATTCACACTTCCTATAAGGTCCCTTTTAGCGTGACGGGTCACATATGCATTCCTGCATACATTCATGTATATTGCACTAAATACCATGGTTTAATTAGCGGGGTACTTCACTGGATTACCTGTCAAGGTAGAAGCTTTTACAAAAGTAATATAAGTCTGAGAGTACCAAGAGCTGAAAAGCAGCTGATTTTGTGTGCCTGCAATCTGTTATTGTATGTGGTTAATTAAGACATTAAAAAATGCAGGATTTCAGCATTTTCTTTATTTTCATTAATTGCAAAGCCTGTTTGACAATGGACATTAAAACCATGACATGAACTTTGCATCCTGTAAAGCGAAGCTGAACAAATTTTCTTGTGTTCACATTAGCTATCAGTTTGGAAATATTTAGTTGTCTGGTAAAGGGTTACCTGTAAGTTTTTTCACCTATCAGTATCATGGCAGTATGTACAGGTAGTTCGTAAGTTTCCCTAGAGACAGGGTGTAGGTAACAGGTATACTGATCAAGAAAATTTAAGGATCAACATTTCTAGTTTGGATATATATAGATATAGACTGGCTCCCAACTGACTGATCTGGTCCTTTGACCTTACTTAAAAAAAGATGTCAATATATTTTTAGCTCGACTTTTCGAAGAAAATGAGAGCTTATACTGTCACCCGGGCGTTGGCGTTGCAACCAAGGTTAAAGTTTTTTCAAACATCAATAACTTCCATACTATCAAAGGGATTCAACCCAAACTTGGAATACTTATTTACCATCACACCCTCTACCTTACTACCAGGGCCCATAACCCTGGCTCCACTATATTTGGAGTTATGCCCCCTTTATACTAAGCAACTTAGAAAGTCGAGCGCGCTGTCTTCGGACAGCTCTTGTTACACACAGCTATACTCTCTACATAATTTTGAGGTTCTAACTTCTAACCAAGGAGGTAATAAGTTACTTTTATGTTCTCATGTCCATGCCATGGGAGCCAGGCTAGGTTGTACTACAGTACAATGTAAAATTAAATTGATCTCTATACTCTGGTTGTACTTTTGATACCTAAAAATTTTTTATGAGTCTACAGCTATTGCACACTGACAGTTAACAGTGCATTAGACTGTTGCTCATGAGTGCGATGGTTTGATCCGTGGCCATGGCAAATATCCTTTCTTACATTAATTAGTTTCTTGCAAATGGGTTGTAAATATTGAATTATTTGTACATAAATGTGATGTACAGCTTTTTGTCAGTCTCCAAATTTGAATTTTTGCCACCTTGGAGAGGATGGATCATTTTGAGAGAAGAGGATTATTTATTTTGAGCAGTATACAGTACTCATTGACAGAGAAAGTGTTAGTTGGCAAGATGGATTATCGGGTCATCTCAATGGATTAACTCTTAACTCTTGAGAGAGACAATAAAATTTGTTGACGTGTTGGACTTGAAATTATTTTGAGGATTTACAGTAATACAGCAGTAAGTACAAAATGCAGGGAAAGCTTAGACACAGTATGAATATCTCAAAGTTACTTTTAAACCTTTTCCCAAACGGCAAAAAATTAGGGACATAATGGAATTTTTTAATGATAAAATTGTGTAAAATATGGCATAGAAAATATTGAGACAAAAGGAGAAACTGCTGGTTATCAGCAGTTTCTTCTTCTGCCTCAATGTTTTCCCAGGCCTTATCTAATAGGGACGTCAAAACCAGGTCTTGTTTGGGAAAGGGTTAAGATCAAAATTTGACCAGAGAGTTATAGGGTTGCTATATTTCAAATGTAGCTGAGCCTGGATATGTCTGTCACTGTTGGTAATGTCAGAGTCTGTCAATCCAGCGGCCGAAATCTGACTTGGCCAATATCCTTTCTGATATCTGAAAAAGTAATTTGCAAACAGTATATTAGCCTGCTCAAAATTAGATCAGTGAAAACTCTGATCAATATAAAGCAAAGTGTTTGATAAGAAGACACTTTATTTATGGATGGAAATGTATACAAGGTCTGTTTGTTTGAATTTTGTATCCTTTGCCAACTTTAAATTTTAAAACAAATGAACAGATCTCTTAGTTGTTTTCTCCTGCAGAGGTCCCTTTCATATATTTTCTTTGCTACTAGATACACAGGCGACAATCATGTGACTATTTGTTATGATATGCTTTCCTAACTTATGTAATCAAAAACACTTAGTAAGTACACATTTTCTCAAATTTCAAATACTTAACTCTCAGTATTGAGATATGTTACATTCGATACATCGTAATCTCTGGTTTATTTTGATACCAAGATATTCCTTCAAATCCCTGGCAAAGCTGAGAATGTTCGTGCAAAGTGCAAACATTTCTTAAGAAAATATATCACGGCATTCAAAAATACTTTGCACGAATGATCTCAGCTTTGACAGGGATTAGAGGAAAGATCTTGGTATCAAAATAGACCGGAGAGTACGACATATATGTATCTCAATATTGAGTGTTAAGTATCTGATTCAAAAATTGAGAAAAATGTGTACTTACCAAGCGTTTTTGTTCACTTAAGTTAGGAAAACATATCATAACAAAGTCAAGTGATTGCTGCCTGTGAGATAAATAGATTTGAGTAACAGCCTTGCAGATTGGGACTTTGGGACTTTGTACAGGTGCAAGACATACCAAGAATGCATGGTTAGATTCACATGTTGTTGTAATTGATTGAAAATATATTCAATGTGGTGAAAAAGATCTTAATCTTAACTCGAATCGTTCTACATATTGTTTTGGAAAGAAGTTTTAAATTATCACAGATGACCAAAAAAGCAGCACAGAAGAAGCACAGACTTGGCGAAAAACCAGAAATCTTTGTCAGACATTCAGTCTGACAGTACTGAATAATCTGTCAGACGGTCCAATAAAATTTTGTCAGACCAAACTCCCATTCACTATATTGACAGATCAAAAGTAGTGTCAGACATTTGGACTGACAGTAGCAAAAAAATCATCAGACCAAGGGAAATTTTATGAGATATGTCTGATTGTCAGACTGTTTTCGCCATGTCTGGAAGCATTTTGACACATTCTAGGGCTATATTATTTTTCCCCCAAACTCTTGATTAGCCAAGTGCCTGGTATATATCAAAGGTGCTTGTATACTCAATAAATGTCTGAAAGTTATGTTAGGCAAGAGATAATGACTGAGTACAAGTTTTACCTGGAAAATTGATATTGCTGATTGACATATACAGATATGTATACTGGTTACAAAGCAGCTGAGAATTATGATAAAAAATAAGTAAACAATAGATTTTGTTATGTTGATTCTTAATTTATTTGACTGGCTGTCTGCATAGACAGATGACTTAACCCTTTCCCAAACAAGACCTGCTTTTGATGTCCCTTTTTGAACTGGCTTTGGAAAACATTGAGACAAAAGAAGAAACTGCTGATAAACAGCAGTTTCTCCTTTTGTCTCAATATTTTCATGCCATATCATACACAAATTCTATCTTAAACAAAGCCCATTTGTCGTCTGCAGCAGCTTTTGAAAAGGAAATTTTTAAAATTTGCCGTTTGGGAAAGGGTTAACCCAATCCCATATGAGGATGTCTATTTATGCCCCAAAGGATTATGCATGTAGTCTTTAGAAACCATTGTGAAAAATGAAGAAATTGCTTGTGACAAGCAATTTCTGCATTTCCCACAATGTTTTCTACAAAGAAAGACGAAAAAGCTCAATTTTATTCACTTGAAATTGTGATAGACTGCAACATCCTGAAAATCAGACCTGTCTAAAATTATACTCTCTTAACGTAAAAAAAAATCAACCCTAGTTTGTTGTCTTGTAAATGAATTCTACTGCTATCAAATGTGTGAATGATATATCGTTGGTGGGGAGTCAAAACCTCGTAACTACAGCTTGAATAAGCTGGAGTTACGAGGTTTTGACTTCCCACCGACGATATACCCCTACTTAGTCAGATTAGTTGGGTTTGCATAATGTCATAAATTATTCAGTGAAAGTGGTCTGTAATTGCAGGATATCAGATCTCTGAGCCTTTCTTCATGCATATTATTCTGACTGAGGTGATTTTAGCTTCTCTTACAACCTGTTGTGCATCTTTTTAAATCATACAATTTAAAACTCTGCAAAATCACACGATTTATAAAGACGCACGACGGGTTGTAAGAGCGCCTCAAAATATGTACATTCAAAGCAGGTCAACAGTATGAATCTCTTTCTAGAAAAGTACGCATTCTTTGTGAATTTTCTGGAATTTCAGTATATTGTTCCTTGCGTCACACGCACGCCTGTCGTACGTGCTCCATACTTCTGTCTTGGGTGCTCCTGGCGTTCTAAAAGATGCTGAACGGTCGTAGCAAAGAATTGTACGGTCAATTCTTTGCTGCGTGCAGTCTGCATCGTGGTTGCGTCCACCAAAATCATACGTTGCATGTGCGTGCATCACATGACTAAATGTACGTTTTAGACGCAGACCGCACACAGGAGCACGTACGATCGGTTGTAAGAGAGGCTTTTGTTTGGGAAGTTTCACCTACATTATATAACTTGTATTTTCAGCATGGCTATGGTAAAATGAATGGTTCAGATCGTGTAAAGAAGATTGTACAAGAAGAGGGGAGGACAGCTCGTAACCTTGTGTTATATCATGTACCTGTACAGAGTAATGCTCAATATCCAAACGGTAGGTCTAGTTTGTCTTGTCTAGTAGATACAAAATGGTTCAGATCGGGTAAAGAAGATCATACAAGAAGAAGGGAGAACGGCTCGTAACCTTGTGTTATATCATGTACCTGTACAGAGTAATGCTCAATATGCCAATGGTAGGTCTAGTTTGTACTGTATAGTAGATACAAAATGGTTCAGATCGTGTAAAGAAGATCATACAAGAAGAAGGGAGGACAGCTCGTAATCTTGTGTTATATCATGTACCTGTACAGAGTAATGCTCAATATGCCAATGGTAGGTCTAGTTTGTCTTAATTATTAGATACAAAATGGTTCAGATCGGGTAAAGAAGATCATACAAGAAGAAGGGAGGACAGCTCGTAACCTTGTGTTATATCATGTACCTGTACAGAGTAATGCTCAATATCCAAACGGTAGGTGTTAAGTTATTCTACCTCTAATGAGATTCCTATTACATCGCAATTATTCATAGGACATTGTAAACAATGGGCAGTAGAACATTGCACTGCCAAAAGTTTACAACATCTCCCTATCTGTAATGAATGTTAACAAGGCTGTGCAGGAAAAACTCCGACATAGTGTGAATCTCACTAGGCATGAACTTTATGTTATTGCAACTTTTAAAATCTATGCCTTATTATGTGTTATTGTTCACCAACAGTCTTATTCCCAGGAAGAATGTAGAAGTACATAACAATCAGATTTGGCTGAGCTCGGATGGTTCAGTCGGTAACATCGGAGCCTGTCAATCCAGGGGTTGTGAATATGAATCAGGCTTGGCCTGTAATCTTTCTGACATTGATGCACAAACATGTAAAAAAAAAAAAAAAAAACAAAACCCCCGAAAACTAATAGCTTGACGATTTGGAAAAACAAATTCAAAAATTTCGCTACAAAATTTTATTTAGAGTATTTTGCTATTCAACTTTATGTCTATTTAAAATGTACAATTTAATAACCATTTCAGATCGCTCAAGACCGAGACAGATAAGAAAGAACAACCTAAAAGACTCAAAAGACGACATCAAATCCTTATCCAAGTCTGCAGATCTTTTGAAATCCCCGAAGACAGACGGTTCAAAGAAGCCAGATTTACGAGCGAGATATTGGAAGTTTTTGTTTGACAACTTACAAAGAGCCGTAGATGCCATTTACGAGACTTGTGAACAAGATGAGAGTGCGCTAGAGTGTAGGGTATGTCTAGCTTATTGTCAGCTTTGTACTAGACTGGGGTTCTGAAATCCATTGTCCAAGATGCTAAGGTTGTGCCAAAGAGATTACGGACAATTTGATTTTGCCAACATTTTGCTCTTTATTGTTCATAATGACAACTGACATTTGTCATACAAACAAACATGGACAAGTAGCCAATTTAAAGATTTCAGAACTCCTGTACTAGATTACTTGAATAAGCTGTAGTTTCAAAGTTTTTATACGCCGCCAGAGGCGGCGGTTATATATTGGCGTCATCTTCTCCGTCTGTCTGTCCACCCGTCTGTCCATTTGTTCGTACATATGTATGTCCACTTTTCTTGTCAACGCAACTCCTCCTACGTTTCTGGCTGGATCTTTTTGAAACTTGGTCAATGTTATCACCTTAATGGGTAGATGTGCATGAAGTAAGGATCTTATGGTTCATTGATTTTTACCTGAGTTATGCCCCCTTAAAACCTAGTCTCTGCGGCTTATTGAAACAGCCTTGCCGACTTGCCGTGTATATTGTGACTATGGCACTCTTGTTGATTTTAGCCAACATTATGATTTTCAAACTAAACCTATTTTTTCTCACAAAACTATTGCTTGTAATATAATAGTAGATACAATGTGGTATTGTTTTAGAGCTGTTGACAACATTTGAGACTTTTGAACAAGATGCTCAAGAGTGTATTATATTAGACCATTTTACATCTTTTTCAGGAGGTAATCATGATGTTAGAACACAGTACAAAAGACTTTCAGTCTCTAATAGACAGACTACATGTACAGAAAGAGTATGAAATAGCCACAAAGGAAGGGGATAGGTATGTTGGATAAAATCATTGTTACCCATTAATTGTATGTATGCCATTATAGGGTGAACTTACATTTTTGAGGTGGTAAACATTCAATAAGGCTGAAAAAAAACCAACCTTTTAGTTGCTTTTCTTCAAAAACATCACAAGTGACGATCCGATTGTCTTTGTCATGTAGGCAAGTATTTATTCTTAAGGTTTACGAACTGAGAATGAAAACACTTTCTAGCCATACGAAATGCATCAAATTTCACACACATGTAAATACACTTCACACAAGTTGATTCACCAGGCCGGATTTCAAGATTATGCTACAAGAAGATAATAATTTACAAATATTGTTTTACTCTATTTTCATATGCAAGGGAGGTTATTCTGAACATTTTGGTCAAATATTTCCATAAGTATGCATTAATTCAAGATTCTAATCCATACAAAATGCTTATATTTGTATTTGGAAGGGAATGTAACACAGATTAGGAATTACTGGCACTTTTCAAATTTCATCTCTGGTTCTGCATTTCATTCTCAGTTCGTAAACCTTAAATCTGGGAAACTTCCCAGCTCCTTTTGAATATGGGAATGGATAGTACTTGGTATATTGGTAGTTTTTCCTAAGCAAGTATGTTTGCGCAATTTCTTTGGGTTGGCTAGGTTTTGATTAAGCTCTTGTCTCGTTGCATAAATTATCTTTTTGCAGACCAACTTCCATAGCTTGGGAAGTATGCAAGATTTCGCCGGGTAAATCACCAAATGGTATGGGACATCATGGACACACATCACCTAGCTTTAATTGCTAGAAATCATGGAGGGAAAAGGAGAAAATGCTGATTATCAGCATTTTCTTCTTTTCACTCCAGGGTTTCGAATCTAATATCCGATGTGTCATCAAAACTTGGGCATATTTGGGAAATGGTTTATGAAAAAATGTATTTATTGTATTGCAGGCCCACCTCTATAGCATGGGAAGTACGTAAGATGTCACCCGGTAAATCCCCGAGTGGTATGGGACATCATGGACACACATCACCTAGCCCTGCACAGAGAGTTCTGAACTTCTCACCACCAGAGGAAAATGACAACAAGGCTAATATACCCAGGTACGAGGGTCATTTCAATAATGTCTTTTCAAAGAAAGTATAATGGTGAAAATATCTCAGTCGGTAATGTCGAAGTCAGTCAAATCTGAGGTAGAGAGTTTTAACCCAGGCGGGGCCAATATCCATTCTGACATTTGACAGTCATTTGTCTATCCCCAATAGGCGTAATTCATCTATGTAAGAGAGCAGCTGTTTGGATATTGTGGTAGTAATGGTGAACGAAATACAAGGAGTGCATGGCTAGCTCCAGCTGCTATGATATGACCTTAGCAGCTAAAAGGGGTGTTTAACCCCAATCAATCAACTGATATTTCTAACTGTCCATAGAAGATTTCAGAGCTGGAGATTGTCTTAACAAATTAAGATTGAGAAAAATCTCTTCTTGAAAAGTAGAAAACAGTCTTTTCTGGCATTCACTTTCTATTGTTTTTTTTCAGAGTGTCATCATCTGTTATTAACCCTTTCCCGAACAACAAAACTTTAGGGTTGTCCAATTTGAAAACTGCTAAATATGACAAAGTGCATGTTAATAAAGGAAAGGATCGTGTTCAATTTAGCACAGAAAATATTGAGACAAAAGGAGAAACTGCTGGTTATCAGCAGTTTCTTCTTTTGTATCAATGTTTTCCCAAGCGTTATCTATAAAGAACTCACATCCTTTGTTGTTGTATAAAATTATTCTTTCAGTAATTTATCTTACATACTTTATCAAAACTTCACCATTTCGATTCAGCAGGCCCCTCGTCAATGGTAACAGTTGGGCAGACAGAGTGAGGGGGGTGAAAGTAAGAGCCACTCTACAAAGGGAAGCTACTCTTGGTAAAGAATCTCATCCAGTTCTTCCTGAACCACCAGTTCTCTCCCCTGTCCCTTCTTCACAGACAGAGTCTGACTCTTATAAAGAGGCTAATGGTAGGTAGAAAATAGAGGTATTCCATCTATCGGTAGATACCAAACAATTCATGCAAATTTTTGCGTCATCAGTGGCGACGGAAATTGACAAGGGTATGTCATCATCAATTTCCGGTGCAACGGTTGACGCCTGAAGTTGCATGAAGTGTAGGTATCTAATGATAGATGGAAGATGGGAGCAGGCATTGTGTAACAAGATCAGACTGCACAGTTTTGTGGTGTGATCTTATTCTCAGCATGCCAATGGTTTTCTGTTGCATTTCAATGAAGGTATAACTGTTTCGCTGACAGATGGAGGAGATGAAAGCAAGACCTATGCTTCTGAACCCTTTCGCAAAGGACGAAATTTTAGGGTGATCCACTTCAAAAACTGATACAAAAGAAAAAATGGATGTTATTAAAGATAGGATTTGTGTAAAATATGACACAGAAAATGATAATACAAAAGGAGAAACTGCTGGTTCTCAGCAGTTTCTTCTTTTGTTTCAATGTTTTTCCAAGCATTTTCGATTAGGGATGTCAAAACCGGGTCTTGTTTGGGAAAGGGTTAAACAAAGATCCATGGAAAAGTTCAGCACTTACACCAGTCATTCAGTAATACATCAATGGTATGACTTTATCAAGGGAAATGAAGAAAATGATAAAGAGCACTTGTTGTTACCAGATTATAATCATGAAAGCATAGAAAGTTAAGAAAAAAATGAAGACAATACATGTACTGATAAACAGAATTTTCTACATTTCCGTAAATTTTCAATGCCTGTGACATTCAAATTTTCTATGATATTGTTAAATGTAATGGCCTCTCTATTGGTCTAGATATTTCTTTCATTAATATATATTCCTTCCAAATTTTAGAATCTGAAGAATCTGATGGCTGGGAGACAGTACAAAGATCTGGTAAAACCAAGTCTTATGGTTCACCCTCACAAAGATCAATGGAAAATCTCAGTACTTGCTCCAGTCAGTCAGGGGAGAAACACAAACTCAAACGCTCTGTCTCCGACCCTAATGCCGCTGTACAGAAGTTTAGAAGGCCGGGTCATCGAGGTAAACATGGCAAGAGTCCGGACAAAGAGATGAAATCAGGGTCCAATCAGAGTCTGGCCTCTCTAGAGGAGTGGAGACCCAGGGCTGATAGTAAAGATAGTGAAAAAGAAAACAAACCAACTGAAAAACAGAACAAACCAAGTGAAAAAGGGGACAGACCAAGTGAAAAAGGGGACAGACCAAGTGTAAAAGAAAACAGACCAAGTCTAAAGAGTGCTTCAACCATTCCAGTTGTGAATTCCGTTAAGAAAAGTAACGATCTAACTGTAACACAGAACAAAATGACTTCAAAATCTGACAAGGCATTAAATGCTGAGTCGAGGAAAATCAGTGATAAAAAGTCTACTGACTCTAAAAGTGTGAGGTCTAACAACAACAAAACTGGTTCTGACAAACAGAAAAATGTGAGAGCTAGCTCTGGTACAGCCAAGAAGTCTGATTTAAGAGCTGCAGCAAAAGCTGCTCAAAATGACAAAGATAAAGAGAAGAAGAAAGACACCAAAGTGACAATGAATGGTGATATAGGTGATAATAAGGCAAATGCTGATGTGAAAGTTGAAGATATAAAAGTGGATTTAGCTCCAGTGAAGGTAGATGTAAACACAGATAATGGCAAGCCAGATAAAGCAGATATAGATCAGTTAGTGGTTGTGAAGATAGAGCCGACTACACCAACTGATGTGAATCCTGATGTTGATATTAAATTAGACACTGATAATGATACCATAGAATTGGATAATGTAAGTGTTGTAACCCTTTCCTAAAACTGTTACTGAATTTTCAATTTAAGCTGGTCAATATTGTAATTTGTTTCAGACTACAAATAGGAATGCTAATCCATGCAGAAGCCTCTATATTGTAGCACAGAAAACTTTGAGGGAAGCAGTATTTTCTTCTTTGCCTGAAACGTTTTCTGAGCCGATATCTACTATGACCAAAGCACTCAGTATTTGGAAAACAGTTAAATGTCCTGTCTCCATATGATCTTAGCTATATTGACAGGGATGTAAAACACAATTTATTCCAATCTGGTTATGGTTACCAAGGTCCCAAATTTTTTCAGGCTCTGGCCTCAGTTTTGGATGTAGAAGACAGTTTGACTGTTGAGTTAGAACAAGAACAAGAACAGGCCCTAAAATCTGCCATTCAAGAAGAGGAAACCTGGCTTAAAGAACTGGCCAAGGAAGAAAACACAGTGATTGAGGTGGAAACGGAGACAGAGGAGAGTGAACTTGGGGTGAGTCAAATTTTTGGATGTCATTAAAGATATGATTTGTGTAAAATATGGCACAGAAAATATTGAGACAAAAGGAGAAACTGTTGTTTATCAGCAGTTTCTTCTTTTGTCTCAATGTTTTCCCAAGCACTTTATATTGGGGACATCAAAACCAGGTCTTGTTTGGGAAAGGGTTAAAGAACTGGCCAAGGAAGAAAACACAGTGATTGAGGTGGAAACGTAGACAGAAGAGAGTGAACTTGGGGTGAGTTTGTTTGTTTTCTAATCGCAAAAATTTAGATTCTTTCAGCATAAATGTGGCTGTGTTAGACAAAGTGGATGTGGATAAGAATGTGAAATTGTGATTGAATGGCTTGGAAAATGTTGAGAGAAAAGAATAAAATGCTGGTCCTCAGCATTATCTTCTTTTCTCTCAATATTTTAAAAAAGTTTCTCTGAGATTGTTTGGAAATATGTGAAATATACTAGACCCTGGCTTAAAGAACTGGCCAAGGAAGAAAATACAGTGATTCAGGGTTCACTCTGGCTCTCAAAAAGTTGGGGCCATCACTTTCGCCAAATGAAAAAAGTTTGCGCCAAATTCAAAACGTTGGGGCCAGATTTTTAAAAGTAAGGGCCACACTTTATTAACCCTGTCCTGAACAAGATGACTAAATGTTTCTATTGTTTAAAAAAACCTGTTCTTGTATTAGATCTACATAGATCTATTTACACATAGAATGTTCCTTTGGGTTTTTTTTTTTTTTTTTTTTTTTGTTTTGTTAGTAGAGTCTATGAAGTCTGGTGCGCATTTGATTTTTTGTCGAGCCCGCTTGCGGTGAGCTCGACATAGTTGTCACAATGGCGGTTCGGTGTATGTGCGTTAGTGCGTGCGTGCGTTAGTGCGTGCGTGCGTTAGTGCGTGCGTGCGTTAGTGCGTGCGTCCGTCCGGATGGAGCTTGTCCGGGCCATAACTTCACCATGGATGGAGGGATTCAGAAATAACTTGGCACAAATGTCAAGCTCAGTAAGGCGGAGTGTCGCGTGCAAGAACCAGATTCCAAGCTCAAAGGTCAAGGTCAAACTTGGAGGTCAAATGTCAAAAATGAGAAGATTTTTGCTTGTCCGGGCCATAACTTCACCATGGATGGAGGGATTCAGAAATAACTTGGCACAAATGTCAAGCTCAGTAAGGCAGAGTGTCGCGTGCAAGAACCAGATTCCAAGCTCAAAGGTCAAGGTCAAACTTGGAGGTCAAATGTCAAAAATGAGATGATTTTTGCTTGTCCGGGCCATAACTTCACCATGGATGGAGGGATTCAGAAATAACTTGGCACAAATGTCAAGCTCAGTAAGGCAGAGTGTCGGGTGCAAGAACCAGATTCCAAGCTCAAAGGTCAAGGTCAAACTTGGAGGTCAAATGTCAAAAATGAGATGATTTTTGCTTGTCCGGGCCATAACTTCACCATGGATGGAGGGATTCAGAAATAACTTGGCACAAATGTCAAGCTCAGTAAGGCGGAGTGTCGCGTGCAAAAACCAGATTCCAAGCTCAAAGGTCAAGGTCAAACTTGGAGGTCAAATGTCAAAAATGAGATGATTTTTGCTTGTCCGGGCCATAACTTCACCATGGATGGAGGGATTCAGAAATAACTTGGCACAAATGTCAAGCTCAGTAAGATGGAGTGTCGCGTGCAAGAACCAGATTCCAAGATGAAAGGTCAAGGTCAAACTTTGAGGTCAAATGTAAAAAATGAGTTGATTTTTGCTTGTCCGGGCCATTCCTTAATTTGGCACAAATATTCTTTGGATGGCCCTCTACCAAGATTGTTCAAATTATCTCAATCCGTAAAAAACATGGCCACGTACAGCTACGTGCAGCTAATTTTCGTACTTCTCAGAATGTTCAAATTATTCCGATCCGTACAAAAAATGGGTGCCAGGGGGCATGGCTTATTTTCCTTATATGTGACCCGTCGCGCTAAAAGGGACCTTATCGGATTTGTGAAAAGTATCGACCCTAGTCCGTCTGCGCAGTCCGCTTAAACTTTTCACGTTTAAGTATTTTCTGAATCTAGAATGTTTTCTCTACCTTACAATATTTTCGTTTTCCAAATACGACATCGGATGGACTTCTGCTTGGTCTGGTATATTTCTCGGAATTTGGTTTTATGGACTTAGCATAAGGTCCCTTTTAGCGTGGCGGGTCACATATGTATACTCAAATTAATCCATTCTGGTATCTCGTTATAAATACATAGACATGTAATATTTTGTGAACAATAAACTGTCTCACCATGATCCCCATCATTCCAACTTATTTTGTCCCCACTTTTACAACGCCATTGTAATGACAGCTGTAGACATAGGTATGGTCTTCTTTCTTCAAAATGAGCGGGCTCGACATGTTGCCCTTCGGCATCTAGTTTTCATCAGTTCTATGTAACCCCCCCCCACCCCCCCGCACACACATCCGTGAGTGCCGGAAAATTCGTATGTTGTCAATAGAATAACATGTTTGGGAAAGGAGAAAAGACTATCATCTGGGTCCTGTTTAAATTTCGTATTACGCAGGAATCATAACTAACTTTTGTTGAATTCTTTGAAATTCGCTGTGACATGTTTTCTCACGATAAAAATCATAAAACAAAAATCCTAGTTTATTTCACAAATTTTATGCGATCAAATTACCTGAAGCATCGAAGTTCAGCAACCGCTATAACTACGACAATCTGAACAATTATTTGCTACGAAACTGGCTTCAAGCAACTCCATTTCGCGTGAAATATGTCGTAAGGTAAAGGATTAAGTAGGGGATATTCCGATAACTCGACCCGTCAATCAAATTAAACCAATACCGAAAGTACACGCCCAAAATTATGCAGACTTGTGTAACGCTCTATTGCACACAAGACTGGTATCCGCATATTACCTAATTGTGTAATTATCGATTTTTCCATGGCCTTGTCTATGTCGCGTCATATGTGTTTGGACTATCAATGGCGATTAAAAGGTAAATTAGCAGTTATGTGCAAGGTGCTATTTGTCATGTCGCATGCCGAGCATTATTATCGTTGGACAGTTACATTCAATAAAGCTGTAACTACAGCTTGAATTAACATATACATGCGGTTGATTATATTGGCAATGACAGAATTTAAATGCGACGGCGCTTGATATTTTTTGGGGCCACTCGATATTTGTTGGCGCCAGGCATTTTCGCCAAATGAAAAATTCTTGCGCCACTTTTAATTTTTTGTCGCATTTGGCGACAATGGCGATGGGCAGCGCCAACCCTGAGTGATTGAGGTGGAAACGGAGACAGAGGCAAGTGAACTTGGGGTGAGTTACATCTCTCCAAAATTAAAAGAAAAAAAAAATCATAAACACACACACGTTCACAAATTAATCATCAAAAAATCTCATCTGAAAATATATAGTTCTGCAAATGAGAAAGTGGGTGTGAATAAGAATGTGATATTGTGGTTGTATAGTTTTTGAATTGTTGAGGGAGAATAGGATAAAATGTTGGTCATCAGTATTTAATTCAAAGGAAATTGCCTTATGTACTATAATTTTCTTTAGTGCTTTTCGGTGGATTATTGGGAAATAACGGTAGATTATCATTTTGATAAACTCACCGCCTATCCAGTGAAATTATCAAAAACTTGTGCCCCGCTTTCGTTCATTTCAACCTATCTGGCGTTATGTAAACTGGGCCAAATAAGTGACGTCATCATAAGCGTTGCATAGCAGTCACGTGCAAAATGACGCGCTTTACAAAAATATGTCATAAAATGTTTGCATTTTGTCTATTTTTTGCATTAAAGAAATAGAATAATCGTTTGTTTTTTTGTGTAAGATCGATTGATATTTCATTTCGTGAACAACAAAAGCTACATTTACACTTGTGGCTTTGCCACTCGTGAAAATAAAGCTTTTGTTGTTCACTCAATGAAATATAAATCAATCTGACACTGAAACAAACGATTATCCTCTATATCATGTAGTTGAAATTTGTTGGAAATAGTACTGCAAATAAGAGATAATATTTCAAGATCCAAAAACTGTTATCTTTTTGTTCCAGAACACAATGAGTACACTGGATACCTCATGTCCTACAACGTTAGACTGGGACAGTATGGTGGCTGAATATGATGGTAGGTACTTGTATGTCTTTCCATCTAATTGTTGCAAAGCCGAGATAGTGAAGTCAGTAATGTCATAGTCTATCAATCCAGTCTTTAAACCTGGGTCACCTTCCTACTGATTTCTAGTTTTGATACCCCAAAAGAAGATAGCTTAGGAAAACAATGAAAAGAAGAAAAAAGAAACTAAATATTGTTAAAATATGTTACTGTTTGCAAGCATTAACTCAATCATATCTTGAATTTATTTACTAATCTGTAATTGTTTTAACATTAAAAGTTCAAACTTAGGCTCTTTGGTAAAGGATATAAGGAAGAAATTTAATATGGCATGTGTATTTCAAATTTTGATAGCTGCAGAGCAAGCCGGTATGACGAAGAACTGGGGAGAAATGGTAGAAGAGGCAGAGACCAGAACCCCTGGACATGCAGTACAAATGCATGAGAAATTGTCTTCACCATCTAGAAAAAGGTAATTACAGAAGTGGAACGGAACTTGTCAGTTGTACAATATTTATCAGAACTTGCCAAATGTTTCTCCTATTGAAAATTCCTAAGATATACAAAAAAACACACTAGAAAACCTAATTCCCAATCATTTCATTCCTACTTAAAATAATGCAAAAACTACCAAAATTCTACTTATGTTGATTTCAGGATGTTTCTAAGCTGTATTCTTATCCATGATTGATATTAAAATTGATGTTAATTGAATGCCTATTATTGTAGATCTCCGACAGAGTCCAAGAAAAGACATGAAGAAAAACAGGCCAAGGCACAAGAACTAAGGGATAAACTGATGTTGGAAAAATCAGAGAGATTGAAAGTTCTAGGGAAAAAGGTATTTCGTCCCTGCCTATTTCAACACTAAAGTAGATATAATTGGAACAAAAAAAATTAACCAACAATTTAAGAATATTTTGCACTACAATAATTGTTTGACAAAAACTCAACATGTTCATATCATCCTAGACTCCTTCAAAGTCTTCAATGCTGCTTTTGAATTTTGTTAAATCAGACTTTAGAGAAGTATCGTGGTTTTATGTTGCAGACAATACACATAATATTGAAGAATTAACTAAAAAAGACATTCTGTCCAATGTCACAAAATAATACATATCAGCAATATATTTATGTTATTCTAAAATGAAATAACTACAGATTGAATAGTCTGTGGTTATAATGTTTTTGAATGAAGAAGACAAATAGTGTTATGCATTCTTTTTCTAATTGTTCAAATTGCAAGGAATATTTTACCTGCAGGTAGAAGAAGTGAGGGCATGGAAGGAAGAATTGATGAAACAAAAGAAAGAAATGATAGAGAGAAAGATGCAGCAGGCAGAAGAAAAAAGACAAATTATGTTGAAAACCAAGGCACAGAAAGCTCATGATGAAGAAGCGAAGGTTAGAGTTTTGAAATCTTTAATTTTTAGCTTTGTTTTGAAAGTTACTGTTATAAGTATTCGATATATTTCATTCTTTTCTCTAAAACTATTTAACCTGTTCCCAAACAAGACCTGGTTTTAACGTCCCTTGCAGAAAAGGCTTAGGAAAACATTGAAACAAAAGAAGAAACTGCTGATAACCAGCAGTTTCTCCTTTTGTCTCAGTATTTTCAATACCATATTTTACACATATACTATCTTTTATAACATCCATTTTGTCATTTGTGGCAGGTTTTGAACTTTTGATCACCCTAAAATTTTGACGTTTGGGAAAGGGTTAATGATTAAACCATTCTGTTATAGACTTAGTGTCATGAAACAGAAAGATAAGTGTTTGTTTCTTCTATTTTAGGCAAACGAAATAGCCTTCATCAACTCTCTGGAGGCTCAAAACAAGAGGTTAGACATTCTGTCCAAGCATCAGGAGTCTGAGGCCAGACTGCAAGATATTCAGGTAAAGACTTTTTCTTAACACTTTGTCAATCAAGCTAAGGTTTTGATGTCCTTAGTATAAAAGGCATAAGGAAACAATTTGATGAAAAGTAGGAAATGCTGATAAGTTTTATTTTATGTGCTATATTGTACACAAATTCTATCTTAATCAACATCCATTTTGTTCTCTGAAACAGCTTTCTATTTCAAACTGTTTGAATTTTCCAATTGCTTTGGTTGTCTTTGTCATTTCTCATAGCTTTTGAACAATAAAAGATAGAGCTTTCATATTTCACAATTTTACCGCTCATGATGATACCATGTCTATGATACCAAAGTCAAAGTCTTATATGAATGCCTTGTTTAATACATTGATGTTGTGAGTATGTTTTCATTTCATAACCCCATATGATTAACCTTAACATAATTACAATTTAAGCCCAGTGTATGAAATATTTTGTGAAACTAGGATGAGCAACTTAGAAAGCATGAAGAAAAGTTGGCTAAGGAAGCTGCAGTAGAAGAAAGATGGAAGACTTTACAGGCAGAAAGACTGGCAAGATTGCAAGAGATTCAAGCTAGAAGGAAAATTAAAGATGCTCAAGTGGAAAATCATCTTGTCTGACTGATCCCAAAATATTTTTGGCCTAGCAGACAGCATAGGATAAGATCAGCCTGCACAAATGTGCAGTCTGATCTTATTCTATTCTGCCTGCTTGAATGATGAATTAAATTTTTTGTTTCAAATGTTAACACTACCTTTTACCTGTTTTAAACCTTTCCCCCTCAAGGATGAGCGCCAGAGAAAGCATGAAGAAAAGTTGGCTAAGGAAGCAGCGGTAGAAGAAAGAAGAAAGACTTTACAGGCAGAGAGACTGGCTAGATTACAAGAGATTCAGGCTAGAAGGAAGATTAAAGATGCCAGAGTAGAGCAGCATAAGTTTGAGAAGGAGACAGAGAGGCAGGAGGCCTTTAGGGCTAAAGAAAAGTAAGTGGTATAGTGATAAATATAGTGCTTGATTTAAGCCTTTTCAAAATAATGCTTGGTTTTGAAGTTATTAAGAAAATTGGCATGGAAAAACATGAGGCGATCATCGTGTTTTCTGTGCTAAGATTTAGACAAATTATATAGTTATCAACATCCGTTTTGTACTCTGCAACAGCTTTCAAATTGAACTATCCTAGAATTTTTCTTTTTTGGGATAGGATTAATCTAAAGCTAAATGTATCTAGTTGAAACTTACCACACAATTTCAAAAGTAGAAAATCTCGGATTAGTATTCACAAACCTCTTCAGTTCCAAATCAAGTTCTAAAATCATACAACAATGAAACAGATATGCTGAGATTACTGGCGCTCTGTCTTATACAACTCATATAGGCCATTGTTACTATAAATAATATAATAAATATCTAAATGAGTCATTATAATTGGGATCAGTGCCAATGGCTGAGATATATTGTCTCTGCTTTATCTTGCCTGGTAAGGAATTGATCATGATTTTGATTGTAAAGTAAGATATAATTATAAGAAAAAGCTGTTACCACTGTTTAAATACATGTTCATGTTGTATTTTCTGGTTTATAGAGACAGAGAAGAAAGATTGGCAGCTCTAAATGCTCAACATGAACAACATATACAAGAACTGCAGAAGAAAATACAACAAAAGGTTGGTTAGTCGCTTAACATGCAACTGCATTCTCTAGCATTGACCAATTACCAGATGGCAAATATTAAATTGGACCAAAATGAAATATGATACAGACCACAATTTTAAGTGAATGAAATTTTACATATTTTTCTTTTTCTGGTTCAAATTCATTTGGGAAATCTATTAATTGCTTGTCACATGTTCTCCAATGCTTTGTGGGTCATCAAAAAGCATCATTATGCTGGAATGGTTTAACTTTAAAAGTCATTATGCGCTTGTCAAAAAAGGTAGTGACTGTAAATGATTTTTACATCAGAATATTTACTTCATAAATCTATGGTGTAATCAGGACATTAGTGTGTATCATTTGTCCTTCATGTACTGCAAAATTTATTCTGTATATTTTAAAAATGGTTCCAAAGCTTTAGTCCATCAATGGTTTGATATTGTGAACCTATGTGGGGGAGCAGCTGGAGGCTCGATAAGGGTGTTGTGGTAGTACTAATTTGAGAAACAACAGGAATCCATGGATAGGTGCTCCAGCCACCGCGATATGACCCTGGTAGTTGAAAACGGCGTAAAACCCTAATAAACTCAAACCATGGTTAAGTGCTCCAGCTGCCGCGATATGACCTAAGTAGTTGAAAACGGTGTAAAACCCCATAAACCAAAGCCAAGCCGTAGTACATGTATCCCACACATTTATATTTTGAATGATGTAACATATTTAACTTCCATTTACAGCAAGACGAGAGTTCCCAGCGTCACATGGAAGCGTTACGACAAATCAGAGAGAAGGCGTTTGAGATGAGTGTACTCAGACATTCCACTGAGGATCATAATGATGCACCCAAACTTACACCGTATGAGAGTAAAAAGATGTGTACTATATGTAATGCACTGGTGAGTTATCTTTTTCCAAACAAGGAAAATTTAAATAATGTTTGTGTACAATATTGCACAGAAAATATTGAAGCAAAAGAAGAAAATGCTGATTATCAGCATTTTCTTCTTTAGTCTAAATGTTTTTCCAAGATTGTTTTCACCTCAAAGTTTTCCAAAGCGCTTTCTACTAGTTATATGCACTATATACGCTTCTTTCGCAAACATTAGAACAATTATTTCTAAGCATTTGGATATCATTGAAGGCTCTTGCAGATAACTGCATTGGTATGATCATACATTTTTGGTTGCAATGAAGATTCTTGATATGCAACTACTGTCACAAATATTTCTTTGGATTTTTTATGAATACTTCAACTGCTGACATAAGTTTTATCAATTCATATACATATAGACTTTGAAAATATTGTCGAAAAATACAGACTAGCATATTCATTCATCTAAACCTGTTCTATATCTTCAAACCATATGTCTCGCATTTAATCAACTGAACTCTACATTGAATACTTCTCATAATGTGACATTGATTTTGCTTTCAAATTTAATATGTTGAATTGTTTTTGTCTCATAATTGACCCATGTCTATTACAGATAACGTCAGAAGTGTATCTACAGAGTCATTTGAGAGGTAAAACTCATCAACAGGCATTGAAACATAATAACAACGGAATGTCCATGTCTAAAGAACAAATTGTAAGTAGAATTTGATGTGTACTATGCCTTTAAATTTTAGTCTTTATCTATGCAATAGTATTTATAAAGAGGTTGTTTCCACACTGTTTCCATATCTTGACCAAATTTAGTAGAGTAAAGTCATCAAATCATGCCGTGTATTTATCGCTAATTGACAATCTGTGTTAACTTAATCTATGTTGAATGCAAATTTGAGAGCTTTGATGGGGCAAAATCCTTCTATTGATGTTAGAATGCAAGTCGAAGTGAGTGCAAAAGTCTTCAAAAATAGGAATAGATATTGAATAGATTTTACTGTAAAACAACTGTATGTTTTCCCTTCCAATCATTACCTCAATCTTTCATGTGTTTGTAAGCCTTTAGACAATTATAAGTATCAATTTTGATTGCAGGAAAGTTTCAACTTGAAGCATATTGTGACAGCTCCTGACAATACAACACATCCGAAGATTGTGTCAGAGAAAGAGAGAATCAAGTCCATGAAGAAGAGATGTAAAAAACTGAAACAAAGGATGAACTCTAGGTAAGATTGGTATGGATATTTTAAAAGTTAGTTTAAGCAATTTCGACGTAATGACCCTTTTTGATTCCCCGCAAGATAAAAGCTTTAGAAAACATTGTGGAAAATGACGAAATTGTTTGTCACAAGAAAGACAAAAAAAAAATGCAAAATTCTGTTCACTTTAAATTGTCATCTGCATTTTCTTTTAATTTGGGTCTCTAACAACTTTTCATCTTAGTTACCTTATGAAAATTGAGTTGAAATTTTGTCTTTTAATAGATAGTTCCCTGGCAGCCACAGCTCTCTGGCTTTCAACTTGTGCAAAAAAAGCAATTTCTTACACCTTTGTGAAGATAAGGCGCAAGGGATAACACTTTTGCTCAGAAAAACAATATTGGTGGGGTTTTAAAGTGACATTTCAGAATTTTTTGTCATAAAATTTACTTTTATTTTTATCTGAAAGAGCATATTTCCTTATGAAAATTCTGAAAATTTCAAGCCAAAATATTGCGCCGTTTACGAGAAATCTATATTTTTGTATTAAAATTGAACAAATTGTTGTGGACAACAGTTTGGATTTATATGCAATTTATCGATTATGTCTCAACTTTAAATGCGTGTTTCTCGCTTATTTGCAACAACTTCAAAAAACTAATAGTAATTATACTCATTAGAATAACCAATCTTGGCATCAAGACATACTTTAAAAAATTGAAATTGGAATGAAATGTCCCTTTAAGCCAGAACATTTTGGTCCTGAGAATTTTTCAATCAAGCAAGTTTTGGTAGATATTTGACTTGTAATGAACACATTATTTTGTAATTTCAGAGGACTTGAGTATGAAAGTACTTTAATAGGAAAACAAGTCAGCCTGGACTCTGCAAACAAAGCAAAGTAAGATATATCCTATTATTACATTCCTAGCAATCATGCACTTAGATTTCTCACTCAAATACAAATTGATATTTTTACTGGATTTCTTTAAGCCTTGATTGGAAAAGAAAAAAATGCTACAGAATAAAATAAGCTTATAAAATATCAACTATTGTGAAATCAATAGGTAATAATCATAGTTTGTAAAAAGATGTTCTTTGGCATTGCAATTTGAGCTTCATTCAGTTCCTAATTCTTGGAAATTTCCCCATGAAAGGGTTATTCAAGGATTTTGTTTGTCTTTGTAGAATGCAAAAAGTGACAAGAGACCTAAACAAATGTCTGCAGATACAAGAAACAGGACCCTGGTCACAAAGTCGTGTTTCACAGCTAGATAGGTCCCTCGGTGAACTCAACAGGATCTTTGATAAAAAGGTAATGTACTGTAGTGTCTTTAATCTTTATAGACTTAAGTGTAACATATATTTTGAAATTTGGCATATTTTAAGGTTGCAGTTGAAGCAGATTTGATGCAGTGGTAATGCCGTATTCAAACGCAGAGGTTGCTGGTTCAACTCTGTGTTACTCAGGTCCATGCCAAATACACATAGATCTATTCATTTCCAGACAGCAAAAGTTTAGACTTTTCCAACTTCAAAGATGCGGCCGATGACAATTTCAACCGATTGAATTTATATGCCCCAGCATCGAAAGATTGGGGGCATATTGTTTTACTCATGTCTGTCCGTCTGTCTGTCTTGTCTGTCCGAAAAGTTAACATTTGCCTTTTCTCCAATAGCATTAAACATACAAAGCTCAAATTCGGTATGTAACTTCTTTTCAATGCTATCTATCTGTTCCAAGAAATATAACCTTCCTCCATGAAATCCGTTAACCCTATCAACTCTTTACACGAAAACTTAACATTTTAGAAAAATGGCCATTTCTGGGGTATTCATGTTTCAGAAACACATCTTGTATTTTTCGTCTTTTTGGATAGAAAACATTGTTGGAGCTGAAGAAATTGCTTTTCAAAAGCAATTTCTTCATTTTCCATGATGTTTTTTCAAAGCCTTTATCTTGGAGAGCGTCAAAAGATGTCACTGTGTGGTAATGGTTAATGACTTATTTCGTTGTAAAGCTCAATTTTAACATGACTTGTTACCTACATTATATAGGCTATAAATGACTCAGCAGAATAGCTCAACTTGTAGATACAGCAAATATACAAGCTACCCCACCCATACCTAGTTATTACATGTATTTTGTATATTATATAGGCTATAAATGACCAGGTGACTTTCAGACATCTTGGAGGCCTAACTACACTCAGTAGAATAGCTCAACTTGTAGATACAGCAAATATACAAGCTACCCCACCCTTACCTAGTTATTACATGTATTTTGTATATTATATAGGCTATAAATGACCAGGTGACATTCAGACATCTTGGAGGCCTAACTACACTCAGTAGAATAGCTCAACTTGTAGATACAGCAAATATACAAGCTACCCCACCCTTACCTAGTTATTACATGTATTTTGTCTATTATATAGGCTATAAATGACCAGGTGACATTCAGACATCTTGGTGGACTAACTACACTCAGTAGAATAGCTCAACTTGTAGATACAGCAAATATACAAGCTACCCCACCCTTACCTAGTTATTACATGTATTTTGTCTATTATATAGGCTATAAATGACCAGGTGACTTTCAGACATCTAGGAGGCCTAACTACACTCAGTAGAATAGCTCAACTTGTAGATACAGCCAACATACAAGCTACCCCACCCTTACCTAGTTATTACATGTATTTTGTATATTATATAGGCTATAAATGACCAGGTGACATTCAGACATCTTGGAGGCCTAACTACACTCAGCAGAATAGCTCAACTTGTAGATACAGCAAATATACAAGCTACCCCACCCTTACCTAGTTATTACATGTATTTTGTCTATTATATAGGCTATAAATGACCAGGTGACATTCAGACATCTTGGTGGACTAACTACACTCAGTAGAATAGCTCAACTTGTAGATACAGCAAATATACAAGCTACCCCACCCTTACCTAGTTATTACATGTATTTTGTCTATTATATAGGCTATAAATGACCAGGTGACTTTCAGACATCTAGGAGGCCTAACTACACTCAGTAGAATAGCTCAACTTGTAGATACAGCCAACATACAAGCTACCCCACCCTTACCTAGTTATTACATGTATTTTGTATATTATATAGGCTATAAATGACCAGGTGACATTCAGACATCTTGGTGGCCTTACTACACTCAGTAGAATAGCTCAACTTGTAGATACAGCAAATATACAAGCTACCCCACCCATACCTAGTTATTACATGTATTTTGTGTATTATATAGGCTATAAATGACCAGGTGACATTCAGACATCTAGGGGGCCTAACTACACTCAGTAGAATAGCTCAACTTGTGGATACAGCCAATATACAAGCTACCCCACCCTTACCTAGTTATTACATGTATTTTGTCTATTATATAGGCTATAAATGACCAGCACCCGATTGTATAAAGTTTGGTTAGCGCTAACCAAATGGTTAAATCACCGTTTTGGTTAAATATTCCGATAACTCACCTAAACTCGATTGTATAAAAGTTTGGTTATTTTTTTAACCCAACAAATTCTAGTTATATTTAACCCACCTCCGGTAGCTTGGTTAGCGATTTAACCAGACTATTTTTTGTTTTGGCCGCCATATTGGATTACCGCTTCAAAATTGAAAATGTGTTTGGGAAGCATTTAAGACGATTTCAGGGCTGATATTCGGCGAAAGATATTATAAATGTGAGTGGAAGTGTTCTGTGGTACTAGAAATGGTGTAAACAAGACATTTAGTGCAGAAGGACCAAGTTCAGTGTTTCGCACCATCCAAGTTTCGCACCTCGACTGCCATTATTGAATCATAGGACTGACTGAGCTAAAATTCAATGGAAAGCGTGTAACCAGACGTCAGAATGGAAAATATGGAATTGAGGATTTATTATTGAAGCTCCCATGGGTGTAAACATTCTGCATCGATGATGTGTTTGTCTCGTAAGTTGTTTTTGCCCCCCCCCCCCTCTCGGATATTTTTTGCTCGGCGATTGAGCTATTGCTAATATTTACTTATTCAACAGACAAACACCTCTATTTCAATGGCACTTGTAAGAGCTAATAACGCATGGCAAAGGATTATTCATATGAACTATGATTGTGATTTATGAGTCCTTTTAGCACCTCAGACAGTAAATACATCTAGATCAGCCTGTGCCTTTGTGAAGTCTGATCATGATCTATGCTGTCCAGCCTGTCCTCTTCAAGCTCTTGTGGTTTGCTTTATTTTATGAACTGCTATTTGAGAACATCATGATTATTGAATCTTAATCATATTAAGTTTGCATAGGCTGATCTAGATCCATGACATTCTCAAATGAATGAGATATTTTCAACCTTGAAAGTCAAATACAATTTATCAACTGTTGCAAATCATTTATACAGGGTTACATAATGTAAGACATTTTTTTCTCTGACTGCTCTAGTATTTTTTAGCTTTTAATCTAGCATAAGTTACAAATAAGGCCTTAGACTAAGACACTATTGGTGTACAGCCAGTATCAGTGTCTAGTATTGGCATACAGAGATTAGAATTATATTAAAAAAATTGTTATGCCTAGCCGTTTTCCTAGTATCAGTGTTGCACAATTTTGACAGAATTTCTACATTTAAATAGAATAAATCAGGTTAAAGAGCGGGGTTTTAATTCCCCTGAACCGCCACTGGTTATCGGTTATTTTTTGCATGTACATACATTATAAATGTAGCATACTTAATTAATTTAATTCAGGGTTCTCCGCAGAATATTTTGAAGCTCTAGTGGCATTGGTAAAGCTTGAAAATACATTGTGTTCATGCAAATAATTGTAAATAAAAACATAATGGGAAAAGAAGAAATTGCTCAATTAATGTTTTTATACAGAATTAGTACATTTTAGTTTGTAAAAATGCACCATTGATCAGTTTTTTACCTGCTTCTGTGACCATTTTAAAGAAATTAAGCTGTGGGGTACTTTTAAAGCTGTAGGGGCATTTCACTGAATTACATGAAGCTGTAGTGGGGCCGATACAGCTTAATGGGCTGGGGAGAACACTGCTTATATACATGTATAACAATTTTCCCCAATTTTAACTTAATTAAGTGATCATTCTTTCTTCTTTCAGGTGTGAAAGTTCAGAAATGGGGTAACAGAATGCTGAAAATACTAACAGAAAAAAGTGGTTAAAAACTTTAAAAGTGATATTGATGAGAAGATCAAACATTTCGTGACTTACTACAAGTGGGGCGAGCTAGAAGTGGTGAAAGAACTCCAGAAACAAGAACGGAACAATTTGATGACTGAGCGCAAAATGGTTGTAACTGCCTATATAAATCATTATAGGCAGTTACAACCATTTCACACTAAGCCATTGAAATTCATTATTACAAATGAAATAGATTTTTTTATATTCAAGTCATTGGTATAATGAAAGTAAATTTCAATCATGCTATTTTAAAATCTTTAATCCTTTCCACAAGAAGACCTTTCCACAAGAAGACCTGGTTTTAATGTCCTGTCCTTAATAGAAAAGGCTTGGGAAAACATTGAGACAAAAGAAGAAAATGCTGGTAACCAGAATTTGCTTCTTTTGCCACAATATTTTCTTAGCTCTGATGTTAGCAAATTCTATATCAATCATTTTGTAGTCCTATCATTAACACAAATTCTGTGGTCTGCAGGTTTCTCTGAATTTGGACCGCCATAAAAAGTCATTTTAGAATGGAATAAGCTTTTCAGAAAAATATAAATAATAAAATAGATAAACACTGCTTCAATTGGAAAAAAATTGTGCAAAACGTTAAATGTTACTCAAAGTAATTTGTGTGAGAAGCTGAACAATAAAAAATATTGATAAAAATTAATTATACTATATATTTTTTCTTGTTTCTTTGTAAAATTTTAAATATAATTAACCCATTACCAAATGACAACATTTTGGGGTAGTCCAATTTGAACGAAGTTGCAGACGTCATTTCAATGTGAAGAAATTTTGAAATTTTATAGCTTTTCAGGTAGAAAACATTGTGGGAAATGAAGAAATTGCTTTTCACAAGCAATTTCTTCATTTTCCACAATGTTTTCCAAAGCCATTATACTGTGAGGAGTCAAAAGGAGTGACTGTGTGGTAATGGGATGTACTAGTTCTGTGTCATAGAAGAAAAGCATTTGCCATATTTTCTGAAATCATTTCCAAAGAATAAACTTCTTTACTACCCATATTATAAATGGAAGCTTTGAAGGAAAGGGAGAACTATGGATAACTACCACTTTCTCCCTTTCCTTTCTATGTTTTCTACCTTTGTATTGTTAAAATTAATTTTGTCTTCTGCAACTTCTGAAAGTCATGGCGCAGTTGGAAGCGCATCAGACTATTACTCGTGAGGTCCTGTGTTCGATCCCCAGTGGCAGTAAATGTCCTTTCAGAGAAAAATTATCTCCCACCCATGGTTTGATATCTTTAACCTATGTGGGCGAGTTGGGGCTTAGTTAGGATGTTGCGGTAGTGCTGGTATGAGAAATGACAGGAATCCGTTGTTAGGTGCTCCAGCTTCCATGATGTGACCATAGCAGTTGAAAACTGATTTAAACCAAAATCAACCAATCATCTTCTTTAAATTTGGATCAGTCTGGCACTTTGCACCTGTCATTTTGGAAAGGGTTTGACAGTTTCCCAATCAATTAGGCCTATGCCTAATTTTACATTTACACACCGAATTACAAATTTTTTGGAAAATATTGAGACAAAAGAAGAAAATTCTGATAAACAGTATTTACCATTGTTGTCTCAATATTTTTCGAGCTTGAATGTACAAAAGTCATATCTTTACCAGAGCTTGAATGTACAAAAGTCATATCTTTACCAATTCAAATTTGGGTCTACAGAAGTTCAGAAGCTCCAAATTCTTGCCTTTTGGGGTTAGAGTTAAAGGATACAGGCAAATGTATCAGAATTGTTTCTCAAACTAGACCTGCTTTTGACGTCCCCTCTAGACAAAGGCTTAGAAAGCATTAAGTTAACCCTTTCCCAAACAATATATTTAGACTGTAACGATCTGAAAGCTGAACCAGACAGCAAAATGGAATCGAACCCAATTTGTGTATGATATAGTACAGAAAATGCATTTTCTTCCTTAGCCTTTATGTTTCCCAAGATCTGTCAGAGGGACCAAAACCAGGTCTTGTTTGGAAAAGTGTTAAAACGTTAGAATCTAAGTTCTACCATATTTTACAGAGATAGATGAATCAGCATTCCATCATATGGTGGTACAATTAAATGCATGCATTTGGAAGGTTTGTCTCGATCATCTCCAATATTCGTAAATATTGCGGGAAGCAAAGAAAATGCTGGTTATCAAGGGCGGATCTAGGTGTGGGGTCATGAACCCCTCCCGGAATTGACTGAAAATTGAATTTTGACTATAAATTTATTATAATTTAACATATTTAACACATTTTATGCCACCATTTGGGCTTTGACACCCCCCCCCTGGAAAAAATCCTGGATCCGCCCTTGGTTATCAGCATAAATTTTGCATAATTTTTCCTCTACGATGAATAGAGATAGATCTAGTAGAGATCATAAAACGAGGGATTGTTTGGAAAAGACTTTATCTAGATCTAACTGGAATCAGAAAGGAAAATATTGTGGTAGAGGAAAATGTCTTGAAGGTCTACCAACACTATTGCACCATTGTTCTAAATGAAAAAGCGGAATAAACTTCGTGAGAAAAGTGGCTGATTATGATACTCCTCACTACCGCTATGCCGAGAATCTAAAAATAGAACAGACTCGTCAATACACATTTGCATACAACGTGTACAGATTTATCTGCATAAAACACAGTCGGAAAAGAAAAGAGTTAGACGGTTAACAGAATTTATAACTTTGGGTAGGCCTGTCGATATGCAGAATCTCGTAATCTAAACAAAAGGCAAGAGTTGGAAAACTGTGAGAAATAGCGTAGATCGCTTGAATATTTTAAACCCTTTGTCATTTTTAAAATCCTCTATTGAATTCGGCGTACATTTTCAATCTCAATGACGCGTTTTTGTTTTGCTATTTGGTAAGATATTCTTAAACATTTATCGCGAATTCCTCTCCTTGCAAGTTTTCATTTTCGGATGGTGCAAATAAGTTGACAATTTACGCGAAAAAAGGCAGGAATCGGAACTGATGAGAACAGTGCATGACGGGAAAAAAGCAGTGGAATTTAGACTAGAAGGCTGACCGTTTTGGTTAAAAATTTAACCAGACTTAGCGAACTTAACCACTTGGTTAAATTGCTTTATACAAGCGGTTAACCATTTTGGTTAGTTAACCAAACTGGTTAGGATTTAACCGCTGGTTAGACACTAACCAAAAGCTAACTTAACCAACGTTTATACAATCGGCTGCTGGTGACATTCAGACATCTTGGTGGCCTTACTACACTCAGTAGAATAGCTCAACTAGTGGATACAGCAAATATACAAGCTACCCCACCCATACCTAGTTATTACATGTATTTTGTATATTATATAGGCTATAAATGACCAGGTGACATTCAGACATCTTGGTGGCCTTACTGCACTCAGTAGAATAGCTCAACTTGTGGATACAGCAAATATACAAGCTACCCCACCCTTACCTAGTTATTACATGTATTTTGTCTATTATATAGGCTATAAATGACCAGGTGACATTCAGACATCTTGGTGGCCTTACTACACTCAGTAGAATAGCTCAACTTGTAGATACAGCCAACATACAAGCTACCCCACCCATACCTAGTTATTACATGTATTTTGTCTATTATATAGGCTATAAATGACCAGGTGACATTCAGACATCTTGGAGGCCTAACTACACTCAGTAGAATAGCTCAACTTGTGGATACAGCAAATATACAAGCTACCCCACCCATACCTAGTTATTATTACATTTATTTTGTATATTATATAGGCTATAAATGACCAGGTGACATTCAGACATCTTGGAGGACTAACTACACTCAGCAGAATAGCTCAACTTGTAGATACAGCAAATATACAAGCTACCCCACCCTTACCTAGTTATTACATGTATTTTGTATATTATATAGGCTATAAATGACCAGGTGACTTTCAGACATCTAGGAGGCCTAACTACACTCAGTAGAATAGCTCAACTTGTAGATACAGCCAATATACAAGCTACCCCACCCATACCTAGTTATTATTACATTTATTTTGTCTATATTATATAGGCTATAAATGACCAGGTGACATTCAGACATCTAGGAGGACTAACTACACTCAGCAGAATAGCTCAACTTGTAGATACAGCCAATATACAAGCTACCCCACCCATACCTAGTTATTATTACATTTATTTTGTCTATATTATATAGGCTATAAATGACCAGGTGACTTTCAGACATCTTGGAGGCCTAACTACACTCAGTAGAATAGCTCAACTTGTAGATACAGCAAATATACAGACTACCCCACCCATACCTAGTTATTACATGTATTTTGTATATTATACAGGCTATAAATGACCAGGTGACATTCAGACATCTAGGAGGCCTAACTACACGCAGTAGAATAGCTCAACTTGTAGATACAGTAAATATACAAGCTACCCCACCCATACCTAGTTATTACATGTATTTTGTCTATTATATAGGCTATAAATGACCAGGTGACTTTCCGACATCTAGGAGGCCTAACTACACTCAGTAGAATAGCCCAACTTGTAGATACAGCAAATATACAAGCTACCCCACCCATACCTAGTTATTACCTGTATTTTGTGTATTATATAGGCTATAAATGACCAGGTAACATTCAGACATCTAGGAGGCCTAACTACACTCAGCAGAATAGCTCAACTTGTAGATACAGCAAATATACAAGCTACCCCACCCATACCTAGTTATTACATGTATTTTGTGTATTATATAGGCTATAAATGACCAGGTGACATTCAGACATCTAGGAGGCCTAACTACACTCAGTAGAATAGCCCAACTTGTAGATACAGCAAATATACAAGCTACCCCACCCATACCTAGTTATTACATGTATTTTGTATATTATATAGGCTATAAATGACCAGGTGACATTCAGACATCTAGGAGGCCTAACTACACTCAGTAGAATAGCTCAACTTGTAGATACAGCTAATATACAAGCTACCCCACCCATACCTAGTTATTACATGTATTTTGTGTATTATATAGGCTATAAATGACCAGGTGACATTCAGACATCTTGGAGGCCTAACTACACTCAGTAGAATAGCTCAACTTGTAGATACAGCCAATACACAGGCCACCCCACCCATACCTAGTTATTACATGTATTTTGTGTATTATATAGGCTATAAATGACCAGGTGACTTTCAGACATCTAGGAGGCCTAACTACACTCAGTAGAATAGCTCAACTTGTGGATACAGCAAATATACAGCCTACCCCACCCATACCTAGTTATTATATGTATTTTGTCTATTATATAGGCTATAAATGACCAGGTGACTTTCCGACATCTCGGAGGCCTAACTACACTCAGTAGAATAGCTCAACTTGTGGATACAGCAAATATACAAGCTACCCCACCCATACCTCAAAAGTAAGTACAAATATTTTTCTTACATAAGAAATAAGTTGATGCCACTAATAAAGCCGATTTATGTATGCTTAATTTTTTCCCATCCATAAAATTGACTGCAGAATTTCAGTTCAATTAAACAATTATTATGTTTAAAAAAAAAAAACACACACACACACAAAAAAACATGGGTCATTTGAAAAGATTGAAAAAGGCAAGTGTCTTGGACTAACTCCGACATTTATATTCCTATTTCTCAAATGGAGAATTTAAGTTTAAGTATTGGAGATTGGTTGTTTCATCTACGACAAAGAGGCAAAGATTTAAAATGTGCTGTAAAATTCCTTGTGTTTCTTGAAAATCATATTGTATTTGTCAAATAAGTGGAAAAAATGCAGAATTGCTTCTTGGTAGTCAACCTTTGAAGTTTATTGATAGGGTTTGCGACAGTTTTGTCAACTGAACATGCATATTTTCTATTTCACAGGTCACTTGTTCTTGTATGCCAGGTGTTCAAACAAGCATGTAAACTCAACTTTGAGAACAGTCATTACATGATGTTTAGCAACAAAATAGGACTTCTGATTGACCTGTGTATACACCAACTTCTGGTAAGTAAAATACAATTATTAAGCCTTTACCAAATAACAAAATGTCTGTAGATTACTGGTATAGCTCATGATAATTGACCTGGTAGGGCATCTCTAGCTTACTAGCTAGAGATGCCCTGCCAGGTCATTTATCGTAAGACAAGTTCATGATAATTGACCTGACAGAGCATCCCTAGCTAATAGCTAGAGATGCTCTGCCAGGTCATTTATCGTGAGCTATACTTGTATGCCAGGTGTTCAAACAAGCGTGTAAACTCAACTTTGAGAACAGCCATTACATGATGTTTAGCAATAAAATAGGTCTGCTGATTGATCTCTGTATTCACCAACTATTGGTAAGTGAGAAAGATTTGTTTTAGTCTTAAGAATACCTCTTAAAATGAGATAAATAAGGGTTTTCCTGGGCATACGAATATGGGGGTCATCATGACCCCGTTGCCTCTAAAGTTGGGGTCATTTCTCCAAATTCATGGGTCAAATTTCATAAATGCCTTAGGTCTTAGGCCTCATACAAACATCTTAATTTTATAACTTACATTATTAATGACCCCCACGGTAGATTTCTAAGGTGTCATTTGTTTAGAAACTGCGACAATTTGTGTGTCATGGAAAACTGTGAGGAATTGATTAAGTGTGCCTAAAAAGGCCAGATACATTACAATTTAACATCTAGCATATATCACAAAAATATGGCACCCAAAAATTATTCAGTTCATAGTTTGGGTAAGTTTATTTTCTTGCATTCCTTATTGAACCCAGCCTTAGCACAGTTGGTAGCGCATCTGACCCTCATTCGAGAGGTCCCGGGTTTGATACCCGGCCGCGGCCAATACCCTTTCTGACAAAATTGTCACCCACCAATGGGTTTGAAATCGTTAACCTAAGTGGGCAAGCAGCTGGAGGCTCGGTAAGGGTGTTGTGGTAGTACTGGTTTGAGAAACAACAGGAATCCATTGGTAGGTGCTCCAGCCGCTGCGATATGACCCTGGTAGTTGAAAATGGCGTAAAACCCCAATAAACTCAAACTCCTTATTGAACCTTTTTCTATCAAACTCCCGTATGCCTTTCAGCTAATGTTACCAACAGACCAGATATATGTAGAAACTGCAACCGGGACAGAAATACCCAAACTACCTCACAACTTGCTCGCCATCAATCTCATGCAATTGATCACAACAATATTGTCTTGTCTCGCTAAAAACAGTCCCTGGTTAAAGTCGAGTGATGCGTCACAGGAACGGATGAGTAAAACACTGGATGCCTTTACGAGTCGGGGGAATGATGTCATCAGGTAAATGTTGTTTAGTTATTGTATCTTTTGCCAATGCCAGATACCTCAATAGCATGATGGTTAATCACGTGACTTAGGATTTCAGAAAATCGTCAATATTTTTGTCAATACTTGACCAATTTGAATTCAGTTTGAAACAGAGAAGTTCGGAAAATGTAAAAAACAAGCTGGGTGTGTTAGATTTTTGAAAAGTCAACTGATGAAAAAGTTATTGAAGATAAACCAACATTTTGGTTTATCTTCAATAACATTTTTATCAGTTGATTTTTCAAAAATCAAACACATTCATCTAATGTGTGACGTCTGTCCACCTTCTCTGCTTCAAACCGAATTCAAATCAGTTCCAAAATCATGGAAGATTTTCTGAAATTGTTACATCATGTGATTATCCACCGTGAATAGTTAACAACAGAATCTATCAATCCAGCATTTTTCCACTAACTTTATATCCTTTGGACATTTTAGAGTCATTTGTCTATCACCAATGGAGGTGAATCAAATAAGTGAGAGTGCAGCTGGAGGCTCGGATTGGATATTGTGATGGTTCTGGTGAGAGTTATACCACAAATTCATGGTTAGCTGCTACAGCCGTCGTGATATGTTCACAACAACGAAAGTGGCGTTGAACTTAAAACCATCATAGACTGCAGCCAATAGATTTATGATTTGATTTTCAAAATTATTATTATTATGTCGGATAAATCATTATATGTTTTGGTTACCAGAGAAAATTACAAACTACCAGCAAGTTTCTTTAGTTCTCTTAACACTTTCCCAAACGACAAAATAGTTTATCAAGGGAGACAACTGGAAACCCAAATGACTTTAATGTTTTGTTGCTTGCTATGAATTACTTCCCGTAGACCATTGATAATGGAAGAACATTTTATTAGTTGAAAGGTGGATGGTATTGCCCATTCCCTGAAAACCCAAGGAATAACTTGTTTTGACTTCCCTACCATACAAGGCCTCGAAAACTTTGAGGCAAAAGAATAAAATGCTGATGATTCCTATTTATTTTCTCCTTTTGCAATTATGTTTTCTATGCTATGTTGTCCACAAATCTCACATTTATCAACACCATTTTGTCATCTGTGGCAGCTTTTAAAACAGTGGAAATTTCTGTTGTTTTGGAAAGAGTTGATTACTGGTCCCAATTGAAATACTTGTCATTTTCTTTGAAAGTTTGCATAATTTCTCTTTTGATTACATCAAAACCCAGAATTGTATCTGAAGCAATGCCGGGATTTATCATCTACATCAAGAAATCATGGTTGCAAAACAAAAAATAGTAATTGTATATCTAACTTGATCAAGTAGGGTTGTACAAAAAAAGCAGTTACAACAAGAAAAAAAATGACCAACTTTAATGTTGTAACTCTAACTTTAATAAGCTGTGGCTAAAGCATTTTGTTTGTGCATTGACAAATTTAAAGTCTACTTGAAATCTATTCAAATCTAATCTAAACATCCCCTGCCTAATATGTCATCTTGGATTTCAAAGCCTAAATTATAAATCATGGAACCATTTACGAGTACTCTTAATTTATAAGCTTATGTATCCATTGAGAATAAGGTGTCTTATTTTCCCTTTCTCAAGATGTTTAGACATCCTCTATCCAAAAAGCTTTTAAAAGACATTTTGAGAAAAGAAGCAAATGCAAGTTATCGGCATTTTATCTTTTCTTTAATTGCTTTTCCTTGTCTCAATTAAATATATATACTTGTTGAACACTTGGAAACACATGTTTTTTTCTGCATCATAGTTATCCCATTACCACACATTGATGCTTTCTGACACCCTGATAGATAAGACTTGAAAAATCATTTTAGAAATAAAGAAATTGCTCCCACAATGTTACCTACCAAACTAGACCAAAAAATTGATAATAAAGTTTTAATCACTTTAAGACCAAACATTTGTCGTGTGGTAATGGGTTAAGTTCAGGAGTGGAATATACTACAATGAGTTATATTTTGTAACATCTTTTGCATCAACAATATTTTTGATGGCAACAATAACATTCTAAGTTTAAACCAACACTCTAAATAAAGCTTATACAAACTGTAGTTAAGACGTTTTTGTCACAAATTTGTAAATTCCAAGTCTCCTTGAAATCTGTCCAATATCATGTATGTACTTCGTCCCCGCCAATATTTTTCCCCTAATGAAATTTCATCTCGGAGATAAAAGCGGAAATCTGAGTCAATGGTGGTCCTTTCAATATAATATGTCAACTTTGATTATGTCGAGTTCCAACAGATTTGGCAATAAAATGTTATCAATTTTATCTAAACCCGGGAGTTCTAGACAGAAAAATATTTGATGAAAAAATAGGGGTTTGTACTAAGGAATTCATAAGATAGTTCACAAAGATGTTATGTAAACAATTTAGTGTGGTACCTTCTTGTCCAACATGGCAAGAATTAAGAAATAATTTTGTCTGAGATGTTTATGGAGTTATGAAAAAAAAATGAAGAAAACAATTACTAAGGTATTAACCCTTTGGCAAACAATGGAAAATCCTGAAAACCATCTTTTTCTACTTTTCTGCAAGGACTTCTGTGGAATTTTTCAACAAAGTTCCCTATTCTAAATGTCACAATTTGGGATCTGCATTAAATATTCAGTTTAGACTAGTCTGTTTGAGAAAAGGTTAAGCTAGTTTATGCAGAGTCACAATATAGTTGTGGACTGGTATCATTTAAGTGTATCAGAGAACAGGAAGTCCCTCTGTGACTGTATACAGACCCACTTCCTGCCCGTATCAAAATTGATGAGAGTTTGTCCTGTCTGTGCTACATTAGCCTTTGTTTAACCCGACTCTGCCCTAATGACATGTCCGTATTCGTGACATGGACCCCCTAGTGATAAACGCAAAAGTTGTCTGACATTACAGAAATTTCTAGAATTTCACAAAAACATGCAGAAGAAAAATGATTTTTCCAATAAATTTCAAGATCATGGTTTGTAAGATACATTTCTTGTTTCTCATGATTCTCACAAACATTTTGTGATGTGTCTTTCTGTATTTTTGTTTTGCTTTCATTTGGTCTTTTAACCCTTTCCCAAACAAGACCTGGTTTTGAAGTGCCTAGTAGAAAAGGCTTGGGAAAACATTGAGACAAAAGAAGAAACTGCTGATAACCAGCAGTTTCTCCTTTTGTCTCAATATTTTCTATGTTATATTTTACACAAATCCTATCTTTAATAACAACTATTTTGTCATTTGTGGCAGTTTTTGAAGTGGATCACCCTAAAATTTTGTCGTTTGGGATAGGGTTAAATTCCCAAAATTTTAATAAGACATTGGGTTTGATGTTCGTAATAGATAATGCTTGGGGTAAAATTTAGACAATAGAATTCAAGAAAAAGGCTGATGTGATTGTCCAGCATTTCTTCTTCTGCCCTCGGCAAGTATCCATTCTGACATTTGACAAAAGTCGTTTGTCTTTCACCAATGGGTGTGAATCATCTATGTGACAGAGAAGCTGCAGGCTCGGTTTGGATATTGTGCTTGTACTGGTGCGAGAAATACCAGAACCCACGGTTAGGTGCTCCAGCCGCCGCGATATGACCATAGAAGTTGAAAACGGCGTTAAACCCCAATAAAATCAAAATCCTTCTTCTGCCTCAATAGGTTATTAGCTTTATTGTATGCTAATCTGCTCCTTTTCAACATCCATTTTCTTCTCAAAAGTATCCTTCAAAATTAAACACTAAAATATGGGCGTTTGTGAAAGGTATTAACCTTCGTGCCTAAAGTTTCAGTCATTCTACATCTTTTGATGGTCCTGGATCTTGTAAAGGGAAAAATGTCACCAAAACAATTCTGTTGTGTGCCTCAAAAGTATCAAAGCATCACTCTTACAGGGTCATCAAATTTTTATCACCACCTTTGATGGACTCAAATACGCAGATCATAATTTTGAAACTGTGGACAATATGGTGGTCCCACATCATTGCAGTTTAATGACATTGTGATTTTTACACCTCGGGCAATCTCTTTATGGTTTGATGTCTTTTTCACGAGATTTGCATGCCTGATAGCCCATGCTATTATTGAGTGTTTATGAGAAGCAAGGAGTAATACCTCATTTGAAATGTGTCCGTTGAAAATATTTTGACAAACAATGAACTATGTTTTAGTTGTCAATAAATATGTCCTTGTCTTTGCTTTTCAACCCTTTTGAGATTTGACTGTGCATCTTGTGCTTTTCAGAAGAAATGGAGGTCTTTGATTAGGTGTTTCTCTTATTAAAACTGATCAAATAAATAAACAACTTTTTAGCTCACCTGAGCACAAAGTGCTCAAGGTGAGCTATTGTGATCACTTTTTGTCCGTCGTCTGTCTGTCTGTCTGTCTGTCCGTCTGTCTGTCCGTCCACAATTTCGTGTTTACACTCTAGCATCTACAAATATAAGCCAATCTTGACCAAACTTGGTCAAAACATGTATGGCCATAAGATCTCGGATGAGTTTGATTATGGGTCAGATCGAACCAGAAAGTCAGGAGTTATCTGCCCTTGAATGCGAAAAATACCTAGTTTTGACATTGTTTACACTCTAGCATCTACAATTATTGATCAATCAAGACAAATCTTGGACATAATGTTGCAGACTATAAGATCTCAGATGAGTTCGATTTTCAGTCTGATCTGACCAGAAAGACGAGAGTTATGTGCCCTTGAATTTGATAAAATTGCCATTTTCGGCTGTTTTTGACCTTGTTTACTCTCTAGAATCTACAATTATTCATCAATCAAGACAAAACTTGGACACAATGTTTGGGACCATGAGACCTCGGATGACTTTGAATTTCAGCCTGATCTTACATCAAAGTCGAGAGTTATGTGCCCTTGAATTTGATAAAATTGCTGTTTTTGACTGTTTTCGACCTTATTTACATTCTAGAATCTACAATTTTTTCCCAATCAAGACAAATTTTGGACAAAATATTGGAGACCATAAGATCTCAAAAGAGGTTGATTTTCAGTCGGATCTGACCAGAAAAATGAGAGTTATGTGCCCTTTAATTTGATAAAATTGCCATTTTCGGCTGTTTTTGACACAGTTTACACTCTAGAATCTACAATTATTTATCAATTAAGACAAAACTTGGACACAATGTTTGAGACCATAAGATCTTGGATGAGTTTGATTTTCAGTCCCATCTGATTAAAAAGTCGAGAGTTATGTGCCCTTGAATTAGACAAAATTGCTGTTTTCGGCTGTTTTCGAACTTGTTTACACACTAGAATCTACAATTATTGACCAATCAAGACAAATCTTTGACACAATGTTGGGTATCATAAGATCTCGGGTGAGTTTGAATTTCAGCCTGATCTTACCACAAAGTCGAGAGTTATGTGCCCTTGAATTTGATAAAATTGCCGTTTTCGACTGTTTTCGACCTTGTTTATACTCTACAGAGTGTCAAAAAAAAAAAAAAACGGAACCCAATTTTGAAAGTACATTTCTCATGTGTCAAATAATACTTCTCAACCAAATTTACATATGCAATAGCTACGACAGTTTTCTATTAGCAGTTAAAATTTGGTTGAAAAATAATGATTAGTTTTGAACATATTGACTTCAAATGAATATACCCAGAAAACCATTTTAACACGATATCGATCTTTTCGTTTTGCAGCGCGCGCCTACAGTCATTGAACAAATTGACGCTATATGATTGGTTAATATGTATTCAATACAATACAAAAATTATTTTGAAACATTGTATTCATAATAGTGTATTTTCTTTTCAGATTTTTTGCTAATAAATTAACTGTTAATGCTGCGAGCAGCGATGTAACTAAAATGAATACAAACAAATTATCCAAGTGCATCACAGACTCATGGATAATAATCATAGGCACTTATTTCATTTCTGACCAACATGCCGGTCACCGCTCAATTGAAAAGTATTACACTGACACTGACCTTTATGCAAAACACAAATAACAAATAATACAAAATTACCCAAAAAGAATTAAATCATAATCCACAGAAATGTATACTATGCAAGAAAATTAAGACTGGACTAATTTTAGGAAACATGTCAAGCTTGTAATTTATGAAAATAAAAGTTAAAACTGCGCCATGTAAAATGAATCACATAATAATTTGAAATTAATTCAAACAACCACCCTATGGACTCAATTTGAATGTACACAACGTGTACGTATTAAATTTTGAGAAAATCGGTTCATACATGTACAACGGTATAGAATTCAACAGCTGACCAAAAGTGCGCTTTCACGAACAAACAAGAGGCAAAAATCAATATCATGTCAGATTGGTTTTTTAGTGTCATTATTAATTTGCTTATAACTTTTGAACCAATGCATATTTTTAAGTGAAATTTGGAACACAAATGCAAAATAAATGTATCTTTAGTACTGCAAATTCAAAAATTAGATCTTTTGCTTACGCTTTTAAATATTTGACTTTGAATTAGGGTTCCGTTTTTTTTTGGGACACTCTGAAGAATCTACAATTATTGATCAATTAAGACAAAACTTGGACACAATGTTGGGGATCATAAGTTCTGTGATGAGTTTGGTTTTCAGTCTGATCTGATAAAAAAAGTTGAGAGTTATGTGCCCTTGAATTTGACAAAATTGCTGTTTTCTGCTGTTTTCGATCTTGTTTATACTCCAGAATCTACAATTATTTATCAAACAAGACAAATCTTGGACACAATGTTGATCACCATAAGATCTTGGATGAGCTCGATTTTCACAAAGTTATTGACCATAAGTTCGTTTTCAGTCTTAAAGTCATGAATATTTATTGAATTGAACAAAAATGTTGCTCATATCATTTTGGTTCAGGTGAGCGATATAGGACCATCATGGTCCTCTTGTTTATTACAATAAGCAAGAGTGAAAGGGATCTTTTTCAAAGTTTAAGCAACACACTGACTGAATGTTACAGGCCTTAGCAAGAAACAATTTTTAGTTGAAATAAAAAAGTGCATTCTGATTATGATAGGTCATGTTAACTTTGTGCAAAGATGACATGTAGCTGTGTTTTGTCCACAATAAACAGAGGTACTTTTGAGCTGTGACAGAAAGTGTTCTTTGCATCTTTAGCTCCTTTGCTAGCAACAGATCTAGATTGAGCTTGGATAGAAAGGGATGAAAGGGACTGCTGAAAATATGACTATGCCCTTGTGTGCATATTTGTGACATATGCTAGAGTGTGAACATGAAAATTAATGGCCAATGATTATGATTTAGTACTGCTTTAATGTCTGACGGTGGTATTTCAATACTTAATATCCGTCCAGCATGGTACTAGTGTGGGTTTTATTGCCAATGTGCATTGTTTATTTGAATTGATGTTTTGTTGGGCATTAGCTTACATGTCTGCTTTCAATGTCTTTAAAACTCACTAGAGATTAGCTAATCACCGGACAACAAGTTTGAATTGACAAAGGATGCAGAATGAAGTGAATGTAGATTACCAGCAATCTACTGTTACATGGCTAAAATGTCTTATTATGTTAACACACTCCCACAGTTTTCTGTCTGTATGTCCATCTGTCCTTTTCTTATGGGAATAACTGCATCTGTATCTCTGGTCAGTTTAGACATAAGTGTTAGTTTTGTTCAATTGAATGTCTGAAAGTGGATCTTGGCATACCTTTTTGGTAAGATAATGGTTTATTTCCCCTCTTTACTATTAAAATATTTATGGTATGTTGTACTATATCATTTCAGTTACATTATCAGCGTTGGAATTGTGGACAAACTGACTCAGTATTTACGAATGGTGCAGGGACCAATAGATGAGGATAAGGATGCTTCTGAAGTTGTGCAACATGGTCTGGGCCTACTGATCGCCATCACAAAGTTTATGTCTAAAAGGTAAGATTGAAAAATGTAAATGAGCATGATTGTGAGAAAGGGTCGTTTCAGCATTGGAGAACAACATGATGATGAATCCAGATCAACTTTGCATAAGCACAGTATGATCAGGATCATCATCCATGATACAGATACATGATCATTGTCCTCCCCAGCCCAATAAGCTGTATCGGCCCCACTACAGCTTCATGTAAATCAGAGTAATGCCCCTACAGCTTCAAAAGCACCCCACACAACTTAATTTCTTCAAAATAGTCACCAAAAAGAGAGATTTTAGGTATTTCATGTCGAAAACTGATAAATAATGCATTTTGATAGTAATAAATATAATAATTTTGTATAAAAATATTATGGGAAGAGAAGAAAATGCTAAAAAATAAGCAATTTCTCCTTTTCTTATTATGTTTTTATTCACAGTTATTTTTTCTAAACATCATGCATTTCAATGTTTACTTATTTGCCACTACAGCTTTAAATTATTCTGCGGAGAACCCTGCGTGATATAGAGACAACATACGAGGGCTGATCAAAAAGTTCGTATAATTTGTTCATTAAATTTTAATTGATAAAGCAAAGCCTTTCATTTTTTGATATGTTCCAGATTCATTTATTTCAAATATTTGTTGAAAGTTTCAATGAGATTGATTGAAAAATGATGTTGTTATGGCTCTTTCAAAATAGGAGGAATCGGGTACCCGGAGCACTCCCTGACGTTAACGTCATTTCAGCAACGTCGTTTGACGCTTCATGATAGAACTCTTTATAGCACACCGTTACTGTTCCTTTGGTTTGTGCAATTGTTTTGTTTATTTTTCAAAAACAAATGGACTGTTAAAAATATTCGCCTTTTAACTGATCAATATGTAGATATTAAATTGTCCTTGTACCAGATCTATTCAGTGAAAGAAAGGTGTTTAGATGCTTTTCTCTCTAAATCGTAAATTTATCCGAAAGGCGTATTATTGTGTAAAAACTTTCTTAGCCATACCATTTTCCATTCCAAATTACACAGACTTACAACAGAATTAATATGTACAAGATGAAATTCATATAAAAATGATATGAATTATTGAAAGTAAATGAATAACGAAGAATAATAATTGCATTCGCAAGAATCCGAATTAAAGATCGGTTTGTAATATTTGACTATTGGTGTTCCTCATCCGCCCTAACCTACGTAGAGAACAAATACATTAAAATCACCCATGAAGCTCCTCATATTAACATAGAATTTGATTTCTCGTATAAAAAGCCGAATTAATTTATAATGCATTCTCTCATATACATGTAGCGACAGATTTTCTATACGACGTCGTTGACGAACGTCGAAATTCATTTACGTATTTCTTGCGCATTCACTCACTGGATGGTCTTTTCGATTCTCTTTCTAATTTATATAAACATTTCATGTTATCATTACAGACTATGATTTGTTTATGATTTCAGCCTTGCAATATATCTTAAATTAACTGCATTTGAGTTTGTGTATGAACCGAAAATAACAAAACTGATTTGAACAACCAATTTTCTGAACTTCACGGACTGCCGTTTTTTACTCTTTTTTCACGTCGGCGCGTCACACCATATCCCTCGCTAAATCATTGTTTTATAATATTGAGCCTTGAAATTTCACCAAGTATCTGATATGATGTCTTTCCTCTAGTAGATAAAATATCAGAAGTTTTGCTTGTGTACGTTTTGAAAAATAATCGTTTTGCGGAACTTTACAACTCTTCTTTTGCGGAGTGCTCCGGGGTAGCGTTCCTTGACCCTTTAAAGAGGGTGACAAATATCGTTAAAATTAATTGACACCTATAATATTTTGTCAGAAAGTCATTGATATAATAAAATTACACATGTAAAAAAAATAAATGCAATCGGATGAATGGTAAAAAAGAAAGAAATTATACGAACTTTTTGATCAGCCCTCGTAATGTCTCTATAACGTTAAGTATGTAGCAATATCAGCAACGTCATCTACCACTTGGTCTAAAAATAGTAACCGGCAGCGCCGGCAACACCCCCGTAAAAGGGGCAGCATCTCTAACAAATAGAAAACTGGCAACACTGGCAGCAACCGGCAGCAATGTGTATATAAAGGGTGCGGCGAGCATTCTAGCTCTAACCAAAGTAAGACAATAATCTTGAACAGTAGGACAAAATCCTCTGAAGACTTCAAACAATCGAACGAAACTGGTCAGGATGTCTAATCAACATGGAAGCAGCTCTTCCTCCGCCCCCAACCAGTCATTTTCTGCAATATCAACATCCATGTTGTTTTCCAGCAGCTTCTTTGTGGCTTGTAGTAACCTAAAGGTGGCAGCATTGATCTTGATAAGAGAGCATTGGCGTTCAAATTGATATTGATCCTTGGTGATCTAAAATGCTATAAGGCATCGTTTTCCAGATCCTGGCTCAAATCTTACTTTAACCCTATCCCAAACAAGACCTGGTTTTGACGCCCCTATAAGAAAATGCTTGGGAAAAAATTGAGACAAAAGAAGAAACTGCTGATAACCAGCAGTTTCTCCTTTTGCCTCAATATTTTCTTGGCTATAACATTAACATTTTGGCCTTTTGTGATCATTTAGTTTATACTCTGCAGCAGTTTTCAAATTAGACCACCTTAGAAATTTGCAGTTTGGGAAAGGGTTAGGATAGTATCTCTCACTTATACATTCTGCCGCAGGCATAGCTTAGTTGTAGCGCATCAGACTCTCACTCACGATGTCCCAGGTTGGATACCCAATCGCAGCAAATATCTTTTCAGACAAAATTGCCTCCCACCAATGGTTTGATATGGTTAACCTATGTGGGCAAGCAGCTAGAGGCTCAGTTAGGATGTTGTGGTAGTACTGGTATGAGAATTGAGAAAGGACAGGAATCCATGGTTAGGTGCTCCAGCTGCTGTGTGATGACAATAGCATTTGCAAACAGTGTTTAATCATAATCAACCAACCAACCATATACATCCTGTTTTCCTTTCCTAGTAGAAAAATTTAGTCCAGTTCAAATCTGCTGCAAAGCTTCCTAAATTGTACTCTTAAAAGAATTTAAAGTGACATTTCAGAATTTTTTGTCATAAATTTTACTTTTATTTTCATCTGAAAGAGCATATTTCCTATGAAAATTCTGAAAATTTCAAGCCAAAATATTGCGCCGTTTACGAGAACTTTTTATTTTTGTGTTAGAATTGAACAAATTGTTGTGGACAACAGTTCGGATTTATATGCAATTTATCGATTATGTCTCAACTTTAAATGCGTGTTTCTCGCTTATTGGCAACAACTTCAAAAAACTGATAGTATTTATACTCATTAGAATAACCAATCTTGGCATCAAGACATACTTTAAAAAATTGAAATTTGAATGAAATGTCCCTTTAACTGTTTGGGATGACTTTATTTGTCTTGCATCAATGATCGCACTCTGCTTTAGAGATGATTTATTCCAACATTAGGATGACAAGCACATGCTGCAATATAAAAACAGTGAATATAATCAAGAAAAAAATGAAAGAAATACATAATTAAAGCATTTTCCTCCTCAAAGCTTGTATTTCCTGGCACCATTTTGCTCTATTTCATCAGGGGGATTCAATGCCGAGCACATGCTTATACAATGATAAGTAAAAAACTGTAGAAATGAAACATTTATGGTAGATCATATTTTCCTGAATTTAAAATTACATTGTGAATTGTACATTGGGCTTCAAAGAGAATTAACCCTTTCCCAAACAAGATGTGCCCTTGATTTTACTAATAGAAAACTCTTGGGAAAACATTGAGGCAAAAGAAGAAAATGCTGATAACCAGCATTTTCTCCGTTTGCCTCAATATTTTCTAGGCTATTTTGTACACAAAAGACTACATTGTGAATGGTACTTTGGACATCATAGAGAATTGATAAAGATATCACAAATCTTTGCTTTTCAGCAAAAACCTTGTAACTGCAGCTTGTTTTAAGCTGCAGTTACGAGGTTTTTGCTGAAAAGCAAAAAAAAATATTGTTCCTGGTATTCTGAAGCAGATGTTCATGAAATGTTAATCTTGTCAACGGTGAAATTAACACGGGTGTTATTGGGAAGGAGACACGGAGAGGCCGTGCTAATACCCAGCCTCCTTGTGTCAATCAAGGCGGAACGGTAATTTACACGGTAACCGAGAGCCCGTTAAATTCGTCACCTGACCCAGTGGAGTGTCACTAAAGCATTATGGGATTGCAATGAAATCGCACATATGGAGCGATCGAGGTGTAAATAAGATGTTTGTATTATTTGATAAATACAGGGTTTCATCCGTTAAAGCATCTGTCTGAATAAATTCATTAATCTTGTCTATTTTCATGTAGAAAATGGTCTTGTGTTTTTGTTATTTCTTCATAAATGCTTTTTCATTTACATTCATTTTGTCATTTGCAGCAACTTCCATTTTAGCCTACCCAAACATTTTGTCCTTTTGATTAGGGTTAATGGAAAGAAAGTTGGTGGAAAATAATTCCAAGATTGCAATTCTGAGTGAAATTCCATACAAAATCTAGTTTTGCTGTCCCTGATAGAAACAGATTCTGAAAACATTTAGGTAAAAGAAGATAATTCTTATATAGACAGAATCTTATCCTTTTGCTTCAATATTTACATAACACTTTTGCACACAAATTCTCTTCCTTATCAACTTCAATATTGTAATCTGTAGCAGAGTGTGGGCTTTTTATATGACTGCCATTTGTGAAGGAGTCAAATTGAAAGTCAAGGATAACAAAACAAATTGTTATTTGATTATTGAATTAACTTAGTTGTATTTCTGTTGTTTTGGGGCTGGAAGCTTTTGACACCTAGCTCACTAGGTTGGTGTAAATCAGTTAAGAGCCAATAGATCATCCATTCAGTGTTGACTGTTATTAGGACATAGGCTATAAATTTTTGATGAAGTTAAAAAGTTTTATTTAATCATTTGGTAAATTGTTTTAACAATTAGAAGGCCACAGAAATAATGGTTAGAATGGTCGAATGAATGTTTAGTTAATTGTATAAATGTTGACAAAACTAGATTTAAAATCTTGTTTTACTTTAAGGGATTTATTTGGTGTCTTGAAGAAGCTTGAAAAAAAACAATGGCTGATTATTCTTCAAAATAATAATGTAAAACAAATAACAATTAATTTGTTACCAATAAAAAGGAATAAAAAGTAATAAACCTAATTCAATCATAGAAATAAAAGACAAAACAATGACTCAATAATGACAAGAGCTCTTGACCCCCAACATCGCCAAGTCCGAACTAGCGGACCGCAATAATTGAGCAGCATCGAGGGGACAATAGAATTCTCTTTTATATTAATGCCCCCCTCTCAGTTATCCCTTTCCCTAATAGGGCAGTGCTTGGTTCAGCAATACTATTACTGACTTGTTACTTTGGGGGCCGTTTGCTCAATCTTATAGGCTAATCTATATTTGTAGACGAATCTTTAATCTAATGTTCTGATGCCATATGACTAAAAAAATGGTAAGTCAAGTAAAATTTCATTCAATCAATAGGGATTTCTAAAAAAATCTCGAGTATGGACATGCCTAAATAAAATGAACATCTTGGTCTTTTGCAGTAATTGCTTTTGGAATTTGAGCAGTTGAAAATAATATCATCTGTGAAAAGGATTTCTCTACTGCCCCCTTGTGGCTATAATATGATAAGGTCAAAGGGCAGGTAATTGTGTTTTCATCATTCCAGTGGTCAGAGTGATTTATTAGGGGTCAGAATTGGCCCCTATTGTTAGCTTTATGGTCTGCAAACCATAAGCAAATAATAACTGCAACTATTTTATGGCTATGCCCATTCAGTAATTAAATGTTTTTATTGCAGCCTTTTTGGGATGTTTTGGCTGTTTTTGTTGGTTTTTGTGAGCTGATGATGGAAATTTGTTTTTTTATTTTCTTTTCTTTTATTTATTTTCTTTGTTATCTTCGTTATCATTTCTTGTAATGAAAGTAGTTGAAGCTTTCATTGCGAAACTTAATAAGGCAGTATTTGAAGATTACCAAATAGAAAAATCTCTTAAGACTTTCACAAATGGTGGGATTTTTCCCAAACTATTTCTATTACTTGTCTTGTTTTGGAAAGTGTTAAATGCATTCAAGAAATTGAATTGTATGTTGATAAATAATCTGAAAGTCTTGACACAAATGTGCATAAGTAAATATAAATTACAACAACAATTTGTGGCTTTGTCAATTGCATCTTTAGCCATTGGGCCAATTTCATAATAAATTCTAATGAGAGTCAAAATCCTTTCTTATGGTAAAATTAAAAGTTTTTGCTAAGCCCTAAAGAAACAACATTATTCTGTTACTCTGATTCCTCTCCAAAAGGGCAAAAAGACAAACAAAAAAAACTATTTTGAAAGTCAAAAGTTCTGCCAGAATGGAGTCGTATTTCCCGAGGCTGTTCGTCTCGTTGAATAACCATAAAAGCCCTAATCAAATTGTTTCTTGAGGGCCATTCTATGGTTTCAGTAATTTACTTATTAACCCTTTTCCAAACAAAATAGGAAGAAAATTAAGACCGATCTAATTTCAGAGGTGATGCAGACAACAAATTATTGGCACTAAATGTTGGATATGTGTAAATGTGTACTATATAGCATGGAAAGCAATTGAGGGAAAAGAAGAAAATGCTGATAATCAGCATTTTCTCCTTTTCCCTCATTGTTTTCCAAAGTATATTGACACAAATTAAGCAGGGATTGTTCTGGAAAGGGTTATGCTGGAATGATTTCTTCACCAAATTGTCGCCAGCCGTCAGTCTCTTTTTCTTCTCATCAAAAAATTACTTCCCTTTTTGAGAGGCTTTTAACCCTTCAGGCTACTCTTGATTTCATACCATATTCAGAGAAAAATTTTAGGCATAAGTATGCCCAAGAATTAAAAGGTTGTAGACAATACCAGAATCCTATAAAAGAGTATATAATGATTACCAAGGTAACCATAAATAAATAGTTTGGGAAAAATTAAATATAGGTAGTAGATGAATTTAATTCAAAATTGTTCAAAACAAAAAGGTTTAGGTCGTCCGTGGCCGAGTGGTTAGAGTCGCTGACTCAGGATCACTTGCCCCTCACCTCTTTGGTTCGAATACCGCCTGGGACATATGAACTTTCATGCGAGGAAGTTATCCTGCTGGCTTGCGGAACGTCGGTGGTCCTCTACCATTCAAAGCTGGAAACAGGTCAAAAGAAGGGAGTTCCTTCCTGGGCATGCCCAGTCTACTACTCGGTCATATGGAAATGTCCGGCAACCGAGGATAAATAACCTAAAAACACACAAACAAAAAGGTGGTAATCACAACAATGCCGGCACCAACTTTCAGCTGAGCTATGCCCAGATAGCTAATTTGGTAACACCAGAGATCTGTCTACAGATGTCAAAACCAGTGGTACGTTCTTTAGAGCAAGACTTCTTAAGATATCTTGAGATTTCTTAAGATAATTTAGAATAAAGTATTCTACAGAGCAAGATTTTTAAGATGCTAAATGAGAGGGGATATATCCTTTACTTCTTGTGGAAGTCCTCTATCAATTCTGTAGAAACAATATAAGAGAGAATTGACAGAGTTATTCCAAATTCATAAATCGCTGTCTACTAAATGCTCCATACTTCATACGAATGACGTCATTTGTATAAAGTTTGGAGCATTTGGAACATCTCGGTCAAAATCTCGGTCTTTAGAACGCAGCTCAGGACTTGTTTGTGAAAGTGTCAAGGATGCACTAAGTCTCTTCACCCTAACTTAATAATACATGCTTTGGGGTTGTCCACAGATTTGAACATCATATCATGGATATCACTAGGTCAAAATTTCTACTTTTCCCTCAATGCTTTTCAAAACATTCTCTATAATATAATATCAAACCAAGACTTGTTTTGGAGTAATCCATTTTCATATATTGACGCTTCTTGATGCCCCACAAGATAAAGGCTTCGGAAACATTGTGGTAAATGAAGAAATTGCTTCTGATAAGCAATTTCTTTATTTCCCACAATGTTTTTTGACACTGAAAGACAAAGCAGTGTAAAATTTAATTTTCTTGAAACTGTCGTCTGCAACATCATCTTTGAAAATTGGGCTAGTCTAGAATCTAGCCATTTGGGAAAGTGTCAAGGATGCACTCACTAAGTCTCTTCACCCTAACTTAATAATACATGCTTGAGGGTTGTCCACAGATTTCTCAAATATCCCGGAGAATCTTTGATGATACAAATTATAACAGACAAACACTATAATGGATTAATTTGCTTCTCTCAATGATTTCTACCATTGTGGACTAACCCTTACCCAAACTACAAACAATGGACTGTTGCAATTTGAAAGCTGCTACAGATGATAAATTGATGTTAATAACGATAGGATTTGTGTGAAATTTAGCACAAAAACTAATCACACTAAAGTTGAAAATGGTGATTATCAGCATTTACTTCTGTTGCCTCAATGTTTTGCCAAACTATTTCTACTAGGGACATCTAAACCTTGATTGGTCTTGTTTGAGAAATGTTAAACCCGAATAATCAGTGGTTCTAAGTGAACATTTGATTTCCTAGAGGAATGAAATTTTGGAAAGTAAAAAATGATTATATTATAAGCATATTCTCCATTTCTCCAAATGTTTTGTAAAATACAAACTGATGTAGATTTAGACCAGTGTAAAATTTTGTGTGGGTAAGGGTTAGTGGAATGTTGCGAAAAATGAGGCAACTTTTTCTCCGAGAATTTTTAAGACTTCCTAAATGGGTCTGAATGCTACCCATATGGTCGAGAATTCTTCATCAAATTATTTGAGTAATTTTATTAATTTGACGATTGTCATTTGCGGAAAGATTTGTCAATAAAAATGCGGCTGTATTTATTTTACTAAAGACAAAAAGATGAGTTTTTCTTTGTCAGTTTTTATGGGAAACCTTTTGAATAAGTGATTTTGGTTTGGGATGTAATTTAGATGAGAGACAAAGTAGAACATCTAGAATTTAGATGGCTTTGTATCCCTTCCCAAACAGCAAAATTGTAGGGTGATCCACTTCAAAAATTGCCACAAATGACAAATGGAATTTGTGTACAATATAGCATAGAAAATATTGAGACAAGAGGAGAAACTGCTGGTTATCAGCAGTTTCTTCTTTTGTTTCAATGTTTTCCCAAGCCTTTTCTATTAGGGACGTCAAAACCAGGTCTTGTTTGAGAAAGGATTTAACCCTTCCCAGACCACAATACTATTCACTTTCCCAAATTGTGAGTTGCTGCATACAAAAATGGATATCTGTGAAAATGAACATTTTAAGCACTGAACACATTAACTGAAATTTTAAAATGATGGTTATCAACATTTCACATGCTTCTCTGAAAGTCATTTTCCGAGCTCTCTCTGAAAAGAAATGAACTCAAAACCCAGAGTTATTTAAAAAGGGCTATGCTATTCTTCATGAGAAAATAAGTTGCTTTTGCATAGCGCTGACTGAACTTTTTCCCAAACAAGACTGGTTTTCGATGTGGTTAGAAAACATTAAAGGAAAAGAAAAAAATGTTAATGACCAGCATTTTCTCTCTTTACCCCAATATTTTCTGTGCTATATGTTGTTATATTTGACATGAATCCTATCTTTATCAACATCTATTTTGTAATCTGCAACATCTTCCAAATAATAATAATGTTACTGTTTGTCCATCTGTCCGTCCATTAGCACTTTCTTGTGTGCGCAACTCCACCTACAGTTTTAATTTGAAATTGATTAAACTTGCCTCAACTAATTTACGTGGTGTCTAGTTGTGCATACCGCTTATTGCATTCAGATAACTCTTTTCATTCTTGTGCCCTTGAATTAAAGAAACACCATTTATCTTGTGTGTGCAACTCCTACAATTTCAACAAGAATTTAATCAAATTTGCCACAATGAATCTATAATGTCTGATTGTGCACACCGTTGACAAAATTTAGATAACTCTTTTCATATTTGGATTATCTGCCCTTGAATTGAAAAAAAATGGCCAATTTTACTGACAAGCCCCTCTTGGGTGTATATGCACGGCTTTGCAAGGCTCTTGTTGCCATTTGGAAAACTGTTAATAGTATTTTTGCATTATAATTACTCTTAAGCATTGTTGATATATATTTTCCTGGTTTCCAGAAAACCCTCCATATTTGACAAGAAGAAGTTGGAGGACCCCACACAACTGATCTCAACGTTTGAAGTGACTGAACTTGTCGGTATCGTATCATTACTCTACGGCATGTTACTTCACTCGGGTACACCTAGTCGCGGGGATGTTGCACCACCAGAATTCCCGAGTCACACTCTAGCTATAGCCACTACAGGACTGAGAATGCTGAACCATATGGCTACACTAGATCTGGATATGATGCAGGTTAGAGGATATTTGATATGTAGATGGGGTCAAATTAGAAAACACTGAAAACTTGAAAACAATTATGTCAATAGAAAGCTGAAAATGCTTACATCATGTTATAGAAAATATTAAGGGAATAGAAGAAAATGCTGGTCAACAGCATTTTCTTCTATTCACTTAGTGTTTTCCAAAGATTTTCTCAATTTTGATCAGAGAAAGACAGGATTTAGCAAAGCATATAAATCTCAAATGGGGTACTGTTGCACCACCGGAGTTCCCGAGTCACACGCTAGCTATAGCCACTACAGGCCTGAGAATGCTGAACCATATGGCTACACTAGATCTTGATATGATGCAGGTTAGAGGATATTTGATATGTAGATGGGGTCAAATTAGAAAACACTGAAAACTTGAAAACAATTATGTCAATAGAAAGCTGAAAATGCTTACATCATGTTATAGAAAATATTAAGGGAATAGAAGAAAATGCTGGTCAACAGCATTTTCTTCTATTCACTTAGTGTTTTCCAAAGATTTTCTCAATTTTGATCAGAGAAAGACAGGATTTAGCAAAGCATATAAATCTCAAATGGGGTACTGTTGCACCACCGGAGTTCCCGAGTCACACGCTAGCTATAGCCACTACAGGCCTGAGAATGCTGAACCATATGGCTACACTAGATCTTGATATGATGCAGGTTGGTGTACTTTGCTAGACAAAATATTCTTTACAGAGTTTTATTTTTTGTAAGAACAATGTTTGCAAAGTTCATTGAATTTGTCAATCAAAGGAGTTGACAAATATCAGTATCTCACTATTAATCCAGGGATTTTTATGATTGTTAGTTTGAATCCTAATTTGGCTAATAACTATTTTAGTTATCAGACCTAGGTCTCAAAGAAGGACTTCAACTTGTGACTGAATAATAATATAAAATACTGCCTTGTTTCAGTGGGTCCAGAAGGGACGTTGCTAGAATTCCGGCACATCACTAGCAACCTCATCTGGTACTGTTCTCATCGTAATGGCTACACACAACTAAATATTGGCCTCCTTGTTTCAGAGTACCATGGGTCAAGAAGGGATGTCTCTAGAATTCCGGCACATCGCTAGCTACCTGATCTGGTACTGTTCTCACCACAATGCTGAAGAACTGCTACATGAGATTATACTCTGTGTTGGATATTTTACTTTACAGCATACAGACAATCAGGTACAGTTTATTATTTCACTCAAATGACCAAATTTTATACCATTCCAGAGCTATGCGCAAGATGGTGTGATGGCTTTTCAAAATATTCCACCAAATGTTTATCAAACCCTATGTTGTTGGTGCTCTTTGCAATTGTCTCGTCGAGACAATTCAAATGAGTACCAAAAACATGGTTTTTGGATTTGAAATAAAAAATTAAAATGTCTTCGCCCCCTCTTATCTGTTGCTCTGCATTCTTATTTTAACCCTTACCCAAACGGCAAATTTTCAAAATTTCCATTTCAAAAGCTGCTGTAGACAACAAATGGACCTTGTTTAACCCTTTCCCAAACGCCAAAATTTTAGGGTGATCCACTTCAAAAACTGTGACAAATGATAAAATGAATGTTATTAAAGATAGGATTTGTGTAAAATGTGACACAGAAAATATTGAGACAAAAGGAGAAACTGCTGGTTATCAGCAGATTCTTCTTTTGTTTCAATGTTTTCCCAAGCATTATCTATTAGGGACGTCAAAACCAGGTCTTGTTTGGGAAAGGGTTAAGATAGAATGTGTGTACAATATAGCACAGAAAATATTGAGACAAAAGGAGAAACTGCTGGTTATAAGCAGGTTCTTCTTTTGTCTCAATGTTTTCTCAAAGCTTTTTTAACGGGGACGTCAAAACCAGTTCTTGTTTTGGAAAGGGTTAAAGTTGCTTGCATTTAGAAAATAATAGAAAGAAAGGATTTGTAGATGATTTAGCATAGCTTAGATTAGAAATCTTTAATAAAAGAAAAGATATGGAAAAGAAAATGTGGTATGTAGTTTGTAATGAAACATCCTATTTTCAAGGCTAATACACAAATTCACCCTATCCCAAATGACAAAATATAAGGGGGTCCCATTCGAAAGCTTCTGCAGACTACAAACAAAATAAATAAGATTGAATATAGAAAATGTGTGTTATAGAATAGAAAATATTGAGGGAAAAGGAGAAATTATTGATAATGATTTATTTTCTCCCGCAATGTTTTCCTAATGTATTTCTATCAAGGACATCAAAAGCAGGTCTTGTTTGGAAAAGTGTTAAGAATTATTTGATTCATGATGCTCATCCATCAAAATTGATTGAAAAAATATGTAACAAAATCATCTATTTTCGTGATTTCTTAAAAGTGCAAATTAGTGATTAAAAACACATAACTCATGCAAACCAACAAAACTTTCATTTCAATATACAAAATGGATGTAGATGAAGAAAGGATTTGTGTAATTATAGCACAGATATATTGAGGTAAAAAGAGAAAAAGCTGGTAACCAAAGTAGGACTTGGTTTTAAAAAAAATGTCAAAGGGGAAAAGGTATCGGATTAATTTGATAATATTGTATTAACTGTCCCATCAGTTGAAATGAAGTCTTTATTGTGCGAGTTTCGCCTCGCGTCTAATCAGCTGTAACGAAATTGAGGCAATTTTTGTCGGGCTCCCCACGCAACAAATGTTCTTATTACGTCCTGTGGTCGTCCTGCGACTTGAATTAATCGGGAAATGTTTTAATTAAAGTCTGGAAATCAAGTGTCGATAAAAAGATTGACAGATTTGAATAAGATTAACCCTTTCCAAAACAAGACCTGATTTTGATGTCCCTAGTAGAAAAGGTTTGGAAAAACATTGAGGCAAAAGAAGAAAATGCTGATAAACAGCATTTTCTCCTTTTGCCTCAATATTTTCTTGGTTATAATATACGCAAATTCTATCATTTTAAACATCGATTTTGTTGGGTGCAGCACCTTTGAAACTGGAACAGTCCAACTTTGTATCGTTTGGGAGAGGGTTAACCCTTGCTGCCCTTGTCATGTTTATAAATACATTACTGATTGTTCATTTTACAAACCCAGATTTGATTTCTTGTGAATTTTGGCTATAATCTGGAAAATATTTGTATTTATGGTCTGTCTTAGGGCAGGAAGTATAGATCTAGATCAGACTACACTTTTGTGCAGTCTGATCTTGGTCTATACTGTCTGTATAAATCAACAAATTTTGATTTATTGGGACAAGGATTTGTGATCTGAGTTTGAATAGGCCCTTTGATAATCCCCTTTCATGTTTATTATGTGAACAGATGATCGAAAAAATATTAGAATCATGAAAGTTGGGTATTTAGCTCTCTCTTTTGATTGTTTTTCTGGTCTTTCACACATTGCGCAATATTGTCTTCTGTCGATAAATTCATTTGTGAATGATCCTTGGTTTTACAAAATCTGCAAGTGACATGACTTTGAAAAAACAAGCTTCATTATGTGATACAAAGCAAAATTAAATGGAAAAACAATTTATAAAACAGCCATGCAATTTACCCTGAACATGTGAGCTTTAGCAAGCAAAAAAGAACATGATCAGTCAGTACATATGTTGCTTGGTTGTTTGAATCCTGCTTTACAAAGGTTAGCATATGCTCTCAACACCCCCCACTCCCCCACCCCCCCAATCATACATACACAAGCATACTAACCCATCACAAAAAGTACCAAAACCAAAGCCACCCTATGGTATCGCAATGCTGCAAACATATGTAATTATTTCTGACATCTTTATTTCCAGGTCGTAATTCAGTCCGGTCAGCCACCAACGGTCCTACAGCAGTTGTGTTCACTACCGTTCATGTATTTCTCTGATCCGAGGCTGGTCGGAATCCTGTTTCCAACTCTGATATCGTGTTGCTACAATAACCAGGGTAATAGAGAAATTCTTGAACAAGAGCTCAGCTGTATACTTCTATCAAATTTTGTGGAGGTATGTACATCATGTATATTATTGAACTTCTCAGAATATCTTCAAACCCACCTTGTACTGCATTGCTTCCTTTGAGTATCCATGTAGCACAGCCCAGATAGCTCAGTATGAAACCCACAATTCTCAACTGGGCCCATATCCTCTATGACATTTCACATTTGACAAAAATCATTTATCTCTCAGTGAGTTATGGATGAATTGTTTATTAATCATCTTGAGCAGCTGATAGCTTGGAGTAGATGTGTTTAGTTTTGGCGTAAAGGTAAGAAATACCAATAACAAGTTGTTAGGTGCACCAGCAAATCCCCATTCCATTTAATCATATCCTATGTATTTTTATGCTCCCCGAAGGGAGAGCATATAGTCGCCGCTTTGTCTGTCCATCGGTCCGTCCGTCATTCCATCCCTTCGGCCGGAGTGATTTCTCAGTAACCCTTGGGCCAAATCAAATGAAACTTACCATGTGAACTCCCTATGACATATTGCTGATGTACTTTTTCCCGGTTTTTGGATTTGAGGCCTCATCATGGGAAAAGGGGACTTAGGGTAAAATACAGTTTTTCTCTAACTTCTCCTAGTCTAATGGTCAGAATTTGATGAAATTTCATATTTGAGTTGTAAATCAGATGCCCTTGACAATAAACAATGTGAAATTTTGGTATAAAAATTATGTCATGCAAAAAGGGGGCTTAACATTTTGTTAGCTTTATGTTAGCTCTGCATGGCATACATTTATTGTGACAATGCCTTATTCGGGGAGCATTGTCAGTCTCTGATGGCTCTTGTTTAAACAAACAGCCTCTTATTAGACTTACAGAGACATTGAATAAACCAACTTTTTTTGGAAAGGGCTTGTTTTATTCTACTATCTTGAAAAGGGACCTCGAGCTTGAAACATTGTAAAAATAAATGTTTTGAACATAGGGAAGTTTTTAGCTCGACTTTTCGAAGAAAATGAGAGCTTATACTGTCACCCGGGCGTCGGCGTTGGCGTTGGCGTTGGCGTCGGCGTTGGCGTTGGCGTTGCAACCAAGGTTAAAGTTTTTTCAAACATCAATAACTTCCATACTATCAAAGGGATTCAACCCAAACTTGGAATACTTATTCACCATCACATCCTCTACCTTACTATCAGGGCCCATGACCTTGGGACCACTCTATTTGGAGTTATGCCCCCTTTATACTAAGCAACTTAGAAAGTCGAGCGCGCTGTCTTCGGACAGCTCTTGTTTACTAAAGGAATATGTTTTGTAATTGATGACTGAGCTAGGATATCACACAACAAAATTAATGAACCCATACATGTCAAATCATCTTTCATTTGATTAATTATTTCTTGACAATATTTAACAAAATCAAACCCAGATAATTTTCTCTCTAAACATATCTTTCAAGGGTCCTATTCATCAAAATGTAATTAATCTATGGTTAAGGGTGGTTAACCCTTTCCCAACAATACCACCTTTTGACACTTCTTTAAGGAAAGGTTTCGGAAAATGGAGAGGCAAATGGAGAAAATGCTGATAACCAGCATTTTCTCCTTTTGCCTCAATATTTACTGTGCTATATCACACTAAAAATGATATTTGTCAGCACCTATCTTGTAATCTGCACCAATATTTGAACTCGAAAAGACTGAATTATTGCCATTTAGAAAAGGCTTATTTCAAACTTGGTTTTTAGGTCACCTGACCGAAGGTCATGGTGACCTATTGCGACCGTGTTTCGTCCGTCGTCGTGCGTCGTGCGTCGTCCGTCGTCCGTCGTCCGTCGTCCGTTAACTTTTAACATTTTCGACTTCTTCTTGAGAACCATTGGACGGATTACAACCAAACTTGGCAGGGAGCATCCCCATGGGAAGCCGCTTCAGATTTGTACAAATCATGGAGTTATCTCCCTTTGGGGCCCCATAAGGGGCCAAAAAGGGGTTAAATAGGGTACATCTTAAAAAATCTTCTTCTCATGAACCGGCTGTTGGATTTGATTCACATTTGGTATTTAGAGTCTTTAGGGCAAGGACAACAAAGTTTGTACAAGAGAAAAAAATCCGTCCAGAAATGGCCGTGCTGGGGATGGGGCATGGGAGGGGGGGTCGCGTTATTAGTTAACTTAATATTTTCGACTTCTTATTAAGAACCATTGGACGGATTTCAACCAAACTTGGCAGGAAGCATCCTAATAGGAAGCAGCTTCAGATTTTGTACAAATCATGGAGTTATCTCCCTTTGGGGTCCCGTAAAGGGCCAAAAAGGGGGTAAATTGGGTACATCTTAAAAAATCTTCTACTCATGAACCGGCTGTTGAATTGGATACACATTTGGAAGTTAAAGTCTTTAGGGCAAGGACTACAAAGTTTGTACAAGAGAAAAAAATCCGTCAATAAATGGCCGTGCTGCGGATGGGGATTGGAGGGGTTCGCATTATTACTTAACTTTGAACATTTTCTACTTCTTTTTGAGAACCATTGGACAGATTTCTACCAGACTTCAGATTTTTACAAATCATGGAGTTATCTCCCTTTGGGGCCCCAAAAGGGGCCAAAAGGGGGTAAATAGGGTACATATTAAGAAATGTTCTATTGTTGGATTGAATTCACTTTTGGTATTTGAGTCTTTAAATAAGTTTGTACAAGAGAAAAAAAGACATTCAAGAAATGGTGGTGCTGGGGGGTTGTGCTATTGGTTAACTTTTAACATTTTCCTTAACTGTTTCTGCTCATTTGTTTCAGGTGACCGATAAGGCCCTCTGGGCCTCTTGTTTTGGTGGTTGGGATTTAGGCGGGGGGCCAGTGGGGCCTACCATGCACCCCCCCCTAGACTTTTTGCCACTGGTGCCAAATTGTTCCTTAGGTCCTACTTGTTGAAAATCAGAGGTGCCCCCAAGAAAAAACTCATTCCCGCTATATGAAACAGCGCCGTTTCCATGGCAACCCTTATGCGCTTTTGAGAAAATGACAGTAGTTGAAAAAACATCAATATCTCTGCTTACAGATATAGTAGATCAGTACTTTTGGTATCAAAATGAAGCTTAGACATTGCCCTTGAATTTGGTATGGGCATATGCAAATTAGCTAATTTGCATATGCATGATTTTTAAGATTTAATTAAAAAAAATTGATGAAATTTTCGTCGTTTTTTTAAAATATGATACAAAAATAAGCTATTACTCACTTAGTTTGTTGGTTATAGTAACAATTTTGGTATAAAATTGAAGCCTAGACATCCCTCTTTAATATACATTAGTCAAATAAGATATTTTTTGCATGCATGATTTTTAGTGATTTTTTGAAATTTTGCCGAAAAATTCGCATATTCATGAATATTTGATATATGTAGTTCTTTCAAGCCTTATAGAAGGACTTACTTACTTTGTATATAAAAAAAAATCATTAACAAAGTAGAATTAGGCATTTTAATGTCATTTTACTGAATCAGAGTGTATTAAATCATATTTTGGGTTCGGTTTCCATGGCAACATATCTTGAAAAAACGGATTTAAATGGTATTTTAGGAGAAAGAGCTTTTGTTCACTAAGTCCTTGATGTAGACTGACAATTAATGTTTTAGATTGATGTTTAGACATCCATCTTTACTTTTTAGAATAGTTATGCAAATTAGCTAATTTGCATATGGATTATAATGAGGAATTAATTAGAATAATCAATTTAATTAACATCATTTTTCGCAAGTGGAGCTGGAAAATCAGATGTAGCTCTCACAGTTCTGAATATATATTAACACTGGTATCAAAATAAAGCCTGGACATTTCTCTTTATTTTCCAATGCAGTAATGCAAATTAGCTCATTTGCATTTGTATGATTTTAAAGATTTAATTAGTATTTTTAATGATTTTTTTGCAATTTCTATTAAGAATAAAACAGAAAAATAAGCTTTAGCTAATTAAGTTGGTGGTGTAGAGTTATAATTTGGATATCAAAATGAAGCCTAGACATTTATCATGGTTTTCAGTGATGCAAATTAGCTTATTTGCATATGCACATTTAAAAAAAAAAATACTTATAAATATTTCACCAATTAGGGAATATCTAATACACACAGCGTTTTCAAACTGTATGGAAAGACTTTATCATATTTTTATGTAACACTACATGACAACAAAATGATTAAGCATTTTGAGGCTTTTTTACAGAATTAGTTTGAATTACGATACAGAAGGCTTAGTTCAAAACTATTTTAACTATGCTTTGTAAAAATTTGCTATAATAAGAGAGGGGAAAAATAACAAGTTTCTTAAAATTAAACATTTAAAACATTTTTTGAATTCTAAATAACTTTTTAATTATACAGATTTGAAACACAATATTAGAACACACTAATTGTATTATTTCTTAGGCTTCAGAAAATTATAAAAAGGAAAATTCTCAAAAATGCATTTACTATAGTTTTGCATTAGGCCTGGATATGCAAGAAGGTGTCGTTTCCACGGAAACATGTTTTCTTTCAATTTAAACGCAGTTAGGTGTAGCAAAAGAAAAAGCTATAACTCACCAAGTTCTTGGTGTAGACTTACATTTTGGGTATCAAAATTAAGTCTGACCATCTTCTTTTTAGCATGTATGCATATAAGCTTACTTGCATTAGCTATATTTCAAATGAATTTAAACAATTAATTTTTACCCTTTTTAATGAAATTGACTTTAATTTGTGGATACTTCTGAGATAAACAAAGAATTTAAGATTCAAATTGTTGAATGACTTGATTATATTGAATATATCATGCAGCCCTAAAGTCAAGTATAAATAGTTCATATATTAATCTTTTTATATTATTTTGCTTAAATTTAGTAGGTACATCCCACAAACAATCACCATTTAGCACCAAAATAAATGGTATGAATGTCAAGGTCATAAACCCAGGTCCCAACAATTGCCCCAAGGTCCTGCATTGATACAACAGTGTTGCATCTTGTGAAATGGAAATTGTGCATTTTTTCTTTATTGAAGGAAAGATTAATGGGACAATAAAAGAATATCTTTAATTTACTTAATAAAACCTTTCAGTCTTTTTTCTGTGTTTGATAGGGTTTCTCGTAATAAGAATATTGAATGTGTTCTTCTCATGCAAATCTCCAACATGATTACCCGATATTGCTTTCCCGTATGATGCCTACAATCGTTTATGTCACAAATCCATGAAGTGCAGATGTCAAAGTGATACATTACAATATCATGAACCTCGTAATCCTGGCTATCTCTCAAATGTTGGTCAGACTTCAACTTCTTGTCTCTCTTAATCTGAATTTGTATCTCTCTTATGAGATAAATCCTCTGTCTAAGACTAAAAGCATATTCAGTCTCAGTTACAACACTCATAATGCTGTCTTCTCTTTCATTTTTGCTACAAAATTTCAACTATTCATGATTTCTTGTCCAGGTTTGGAATACAACCCCTACAAGTAGGACTTGATTGAGTCCTTTCAGATCAGTAGTAATCTTTTATAGGTACTGTGATTCAATTTTTTTTACTGTGATTCTACTTTTTGACGAAGCAATTGTCACACTCATAGTCTTCATCGTCTACTAACTTAACAATAGTCTCAGAAAAATCTGTTTCTTTACATTGTCAGACACTGTCATCTCTCTAGGACCTTTTATCCTAATCCCTTCTTTCATTTAAGATAAGGAATTTCCATTCATCTGAGTCGCATCATAGTCCTACTCAGACCATTACTTGGCCAATTGATCCCCTTCTCTCTAAAAATATGAAACTCTATGATTACTCTATGATCTCTAATATCTTTTATAAGAATTAGTTTGATGGTCGAGATGGAAAAAATAAGTTAAAGGTGCCAATTCTCCTGCCTCATACAGCCGATTGTCTTCTCCTTTTACACAGAATGACTTCTCAAACTGTATACATAATCCATTGTTCCTTGAAAAAAGTCATACTCTTGACATGTTATGAAATTCCTAAAAGCACCAGTCTTGTCTTTGCACATAATTTCACTCACTCATTTCCAAGTTTCGTATTTAACTTGCAGGTGTAGAAGCACTGACCACTTCAATGTGCTGCCTTCCAGCTTGCTGTCTTGCTGCACATGTATGGCTGTTCTCACTCCGTTCTTCCATTTACTTTGCATGGCCGAGATAGCTCAGTCGCTAACGACCGAATCTATAAATTCATGGGTATTGAGTTAGAATCCCTGCTTGGCCAATTCACATTCTGACATTTGTCTCTCACCAATTGGTGCTAATCATCTTTGTGAGACAGCAGTTTGAGGCTCCGATTCGATATTGTGGTAGTACTGGTGGAAAGAAATACCTGAAATCCATGCAAAGGTGCTCCAGCTGCTATATGACCATAGCAGTTCAAGTGGTGTTAAACCGCAATCAATCAATACATCAATCCAATTGTTCTTTTCATATGGGTGGTATATTCCTTTCTATAAGACCCCTCTCTGACAGTTGCTTCCATTTCATCTAAGTCCTCCCTCATCTGCGCGTACCTGTGACCTGCATGTTGTACTCTGTTTTATTGCCCCATTGGATCTCTTAGCATGTTCATACCATCTTATCATCCTTTCCCTCAAGAGGGGTTTCTAAGTCTTCGAGACCATGCTGTTTGCGTAGCTCGCTTGAGCTGGTATTGGAGATATCCTGTGGTTGTATGTTGCTGATCTGAATAATTAATGTGGTGCCATTTCGCTTCAGGCATTTCAGGTAAGGCTTGAAAGGGTCTCGCTTGCGTTAATCATGTCACTTCTGACGTAGTTTGAGTATATTTTGTCTCCTGTTTGGTAGGAGAGGCAAAGATTGTTATTATTTTCTCAAAAGCCCTTCTCCTTAAAGACCAGAATGCTCTTACCAATGCTTTTGTACTCAATACATGCTTTTTTAGCCTACCTGTATCTGTTCAATCTTATCTTATTGAACCTTTGAGGGTCGCAAGGACTGGTAACTTGTTATTGAAAGAAAAATAATGTGATAAGATGTACATGGAATTTCGGTTCAGGTCTATTAGAATTTCGGTTCAGGTCTATTATGTTACTTATGGATCATGTTTGTATGGAGAGTATATATTGAAATTACTTCCTTGTGACAAGAAAATAGTCTCTTATCCCATTTTTGTTTACTAAGGCGAGAGAAGTCTCCCCCCCCCCCCCCCCCTCATATCTTTCTTCACTCCTCCAGTTGTCTTCTATCACTAGATAGTTAGCTTGCACTTTAAGTTTCATCGTTAACCCAATGTTCATGTCAGGTTGCATACTGGATTGTGATAATTCAAAGCCATCCATGCTCTCCTCTTTTGGGTAAATCAAAGCAAAACACACATTAATCAGAATTCGTCTTTTTTCAAACACTTTCTTTTTCACAAGAAATCATACAGCCAGACCGAAAGGCACGCAAACATAAAAGGGTTACAAACTATTAATTCCAGAATATTTGATATCAAAATATAGCAAGATGAAGTCCTGTATATCATTATTCAAACTCATTTGCAAGATAGCTAATAGCTAATGCAAGTAAGCTAATCTGCATAAGTGATCAAAACAATAAAGACGGGTGTCTAAGCCTTATTTTAATACCCATATACATAATCTGCACCCAGGACTAGGTGAGCATAAGCTTTTTCTCCTGCCCTCTTGACTGTTTTAAGGAAGATAATATTATATTTCTATGGACCTTCTTGCATACTGTAACTCAAACTGATTTTGTAAAACAGCCTTAAAATGAAAAATTATGTGGTGAACATGAAGTGTTACATAAAAATATGTTTTAGTCCATCCATACAGCTTGAAATCACTGTATGTATCAAATACATGTATTCCCAAATTTGAGATATTTCTTTACTAAAGTTATATTTAAAAATATATTAAAAATTATGCATATGCAAATAGGCTAATTTGCATCACTGAAAACCATGAGGAATGTCTAAGCTTCATTTTGATATCCAAATTATAACTCTACACCACCAACTTAATTAGCTAAAGCTTATTTTTCTGTTTTATTCTTAATAGAAATTGCAAAAAAATCATAAAAAATACTAATTAAATCTTTAAAATCATACAAATGCAAATGAGCTAATTTGCATTACTGCATTGGAAAATAAAGAGAAATGTCCAGGCTTTATTTTGATACCAAAAGTGTTAATATATATTCAGAACTATGAGAGCTACATCTGATTTTCCAGCTCCACTTGCGAAAAATGATGTTAATTAAATTGATTATTCTAATTAATTCCTCATTATAATCCATATGCAAATTAGCTAATTTGCATAACTGTTCTAAAAAGTAAAGATGGATGTCTAAACATCAATCTAAAACATTAATTGTCAGTCTACATCCAGGATTTAGTGAACAAAAGCTTTTTCTCCTAAAATACCATTTAAATCCCTTTTTTCAAGATATGTTGCCATGGAAACCGAAACCAAAATATGATTTAATACACTCTGATTCAGTAAAATGACATCAAAATGCCTAATTCTACTTTGTTAATAAAGTTTCTTTATATACAAAGTAAGTAAGTCCTTTTATAAGGCTCGAAAGAACTACATATATCAAATATTCATGAATATGCAAATTTTTCGGCAAAATTTCAAAAAATCACTAAAAATCATGCATGCAAAAAATATCTTATTTGACTAATGTATATTAAAGAGGGATGTCTAGGCTTCAATTTTATACCAAAATTGTTACTATAACTAACAAACTAAGTGAGTAATAGCTTATTTTTGTATCATATTTTAAAAAAACGACGAAAATTTCATCAATTTTTTTAGTTAAATCATAAAAATCATGCATATGCAAATTAGCTAATTTGCATATGCACATACCAAATTCAAGAGCAATGTCTAAGCTTCATTTTGATACCAAAAGTACTGATCTACTATATCTGTAAGCAGAGATATTGATGTTTTTTCAACTACTGTCATTTTCTCAAAAGCGCATAAGGGTTGCCATGGAAACGGCGCTGTTTCATATAGCGGGAATGAGTTTTTTCTTGGGGGCACCTTTGATTTTCAACAAGTAGGACCTAAGGAACAATTTGGCACCAGTGGCAAAAAGTCTAGGGGGGGGTGCATGGTAGGCCCCACTGGCCCCCCGCCTAATTGGTTGCTTCATTATTTTCCTATTTTATGATATATTGAACAAATAATGATTTTTATGCCCATAATAATTATTGTTTGTCTCTCTAACTGTCTGCACAAGTTTAAAATATGTAAACTTGCAACAATTTTATTGTCAAAAGTTGGCAATATCAAAATTTTACAAGAAAGGTAGTCCATTGATTTATTAAAGACCATCAAGCTTTACTCTTGTATTATGAGAAATAAGTTCATAAGTGTTGTAACTTTAATGATTTTCATATACACTTGCAGCAGTATTACACTAACTTGTCCACATAATCGAAAAGTTAATTGATGATGATAACAAATTTCTGTATATTAAATGATATTATAGAAAAAGTTTCCTGGAAACTATTTGCATTGAAATCCCATACACAATTATAAAATCAGGATCCTGCAGGTGTTTTAGAATGGAGGGGATTCATAAATTGCTTTAGATAAAATATTTTAGACCAATCCAAATTGAAAATGTTTGCAGACAACATTATTAATGCTATTGTGCTCTGAATATCTACAATTTATAGCAATGAAAATATTGAATGTATAAAGGAACATGTTAGTTATCAGTCTGTCATGTATCTCAAATTTTCTGTGTTGATACTTGAAAACCAGGTCTGATTATTAAGGACAGGGTTAAGTAAAGCACAATTAAAACCTAATGGATTTATTCCTCCATTTAATTCAGACTTCATCACAATTATTTTCCATGTATTGCAACAATTCTGAAATATGATTTAGCTGTGGTATGGAAAAAGGACCCTTAGCCTTTGTCATGCTGTTCGCATCATATTCCTGACCACAGCTACATGTATCACAGACAGCAAAGACTAAGATCAGCCTGCACAGACATGCAATCTGATATTAGCCTATACTGCCTGCTTCTTTTCTACCCATTTATTGTTGCAAAAAGTGAGTCAAAATGATTGAAATATCTTTTAAACTTGCAATTTATTGGATAAAAAATGAAGTTCAACAGCGCAATGTCAAACCAAAAGGCATTTTAGATCAACATGAATCTAAATCAGCCTGACCAGGATCCATGCTGATCTTCTTTAATAACTTATAACCAGCATTTTCTCTCTTTGCCTCAACATTGTTTGTGCTAAATTTTACAAAAGGCATACCTTTTTAGCGAGCCGGGACTTTATGTCCGGGGAGCTAATGTCACAGCCCTAGTGTCGGCGTCGTGTCGCGTCGCGTCCCGTACCGTCCCGTCCCGTCTTCACTTGAAAAACTTTAACCTGGTCTATATCTCAGGTACTATTAGAGATACAGCCTTGATATTTCATACATAGATATATCTTGTCAAGACCTTTCATTTGGGACCTTTGACCTTGTGACCTTGACCTTGGAGTTTGACCTACTTTTGAAAAACTTTAACCTGGCCTATATCTCAGGCACTATTAGAGATACAGCCTTGATATTTCATGCATAGATACATTTCGACAAGACCTTTCATTTGGGACCATGACCTTTGACCTTGTGACCTTGACCTTGGAGTTTGACCTACTTTTGAAAAACTTTAACCTGGCCTATATCTCAGGCACTATTAGAGATACAGCCTTGATATTTCATACATAGTTACATCTCGACAAGACCTTTCATTTGGGACTTTGACCTTGTGACCTTGACCTTGGAGTTTGACCTTGTGACCTTGACCTTGGAGTTTGACCTACTTTTAAATGAATTGCTGTTTTTGTGACAAGCTCTCGTATAGGCGAGCTACGTTGTCCGCGGACAACTCTTGTTCAACACCCCTTTAGTCTTCTGCAGCAAATTTTGGAATTTCACCACCCTCATGTTTTGATGTTTTGGAAAGAGTTAAGGGCCTTTCTTCCATACTGAATCTTTTTGACTCCCCAATAGATATTGGCTTTTGAAAACATTGTGGTAAATGAAGAAATTGCTTGTGACAAGCAATTTCTTCATTTCCCACAATGTTTTCTACCCCAAAAGACAAAAAAGAAAATTAAAGTAATTTATCTGAAATTATTGTCTGCAACATCTTTGAATTTGGGCATGCTTAAAATTTTGTTGTTAAGGAGTTAAGGCCCTTTCTTCCATACCGCAGCTCAATTATAAGGTTTTATCTGTATGTTCTGTCAATTTTCTATGAGAACTCACAGGGGAGTTGAAAAAACACACTCGGATCAATTTGTCATCTCTGTATTGCCGATGATAAATCAAAATTGCGAGCAAATATTGACTTGTAGATTTTTTTTGTTCTAGAATTTCACGAGAAATCATCGCAAAATCATCCTTATCTGTTTTGTCATTCAATTCAATGCTTCCACTTGACGGGGCCTAAATAAACACATTTCCCGGTAGTTTTTATGTGCATATCTTTTGTCGCATCTCGTTGTTTTGTTAGCTCACCTGAGCACGAAGTGCTCAAGGTGAGCTATTGTGGTCGCTTTTTGTCCGTCGTCCGTCCGTCCGTCCGTCCGTCCGTCCGTCTGTCCGTCCACAATTTCTTTAAACATCTTCTTCACCACAACCATTCGGCCAATTTTGACCAAACTTGGCAGGAATGTTCCTGAGGTGACCCTTTTCAAAACTTGTTCGCAAATTTTTGATTTGTCAAAAAATGTGGGCGTGGCAGGGCGGGGCTTAAAAATCCTATGAAAATTCTTTAAAAATCAACCATTGGGCCAATTTGAACCAAATTTGGCAGGAATGTTCCTTAGGTGACTCTTTCCAAAATTTATTCACAAATTTTAAGATTTGTAAAAAAATGTGGGTAAGGCATACCAGACTTTGAAAAATCTAAAGAAAATTCTATTAAATTTAACCAGGTATAATATCTTTAGTGGGAGTCAAAACCTCGTAACTACAGCTCAACAAAGCTGCAGTTACGAGGTTTTAATCCCCCACTGGGGATATGTCTAATCCCCATAAAATAAACAAAGACCAGGAATGTTTATTCAAGACGGCCAGAATGGGGAACTGCAGGTAAAAAGGGGTAAATACATTCTATTTGTTATTTAAGCTATCCTTTGTTGATGGTACTCATTTAAATAGTTTTGATTAGATCATTCAAATGAATACCCACATCACAGGGTTTGATAAACATTGAAAGATATTTTACAATTTGGAAATCCGTTAACCTCTCCTATTTGAATCTCTAGTACAGCCTCTAGATATGTACTTTAGTTTAACCCTTTCCTGAAAATGCCTGGTTTGACATCCCTAAATAATTAGAAAATGCTTGGGAAAATATTGAGTCAAATGAAGAAAAGGCTGATAATCAGTAATTTTCTCCCTTTGTCTCAATAATTTATCTGCTTTATTGTACAGGAATCCTTTCTTTATCCATATCAATTTTATGTTCTTTTTTTAAATTGGAACAGTCTATTCCTCTTCAGTTTGGGAAGGGATTAACCCATTTCCAAACGACAACATTTTAGGGTGGTCCAAATTGAGAGAGTCTGCAGACGACAATTTCAAGTGAATGGAATGTTTAATTTTTAGGGTTTTTTGGATGAAAAACATTGTGGGAAATGAAGAAATTGCTTGTCACAAGCAATTTCTTCATTTTCCACAATGTTTTCAATGGCCATTATTTTGTAGGGAGTCAAAAAGAGTCATTGTGTGGTAATGGGTTAAGCAGGTTTTGGCTCACTTATTGGAAATGTTGGGAAAATGCTATTGGAAAAGAAGAAAATGCTGATAGCCTATATTTGCATCTTTTGCTTCATCATTTTCTGTCCAATTTTGTACATGAATGCAGTCTTACTCAGCATTCTGTTTTGTTAGTTACAGCAGATTTAATTCTACTGCTCTAATGTTATACTGTTAGGAAAAGATTTAACCAAAATCAAATTGTAACTGTTCAATGAATAGTTCCCCTATGAAATGTTGTGGGTTGACTTAGTTCCATATAAAAATGATAAAGAGGGCAGTGTTTGACAATCTTTTCTCAAATTATAAGACCTGAATATTTAAAGATTTTGCGTAGTTTAATGTCTAAAGACTAAAAATTATCCATATGCTGTAGCTTTTGATCCTAACAGAAAGTCCTTAGTTATATGCCTTTTCAATTGACAAAATTACCATTTTTGCTCATGTCACCTATGTTCAGGTGAGCGATATAGGACCATCATGGTCCTCTTGTTTAATTTCAATGTGAAAATGAATCTATTGTTACGATGATCGAGGATAGATTAATCTATTCTCCACGGGGATCGGGGATGGCTATTCGATATTAAACGCTGTTTATTTGCTCTGATTTATGGGTACAAATAATCGCTTGATGACAATAGACAGCAACTGTAAATAAATATTGGATTACTTCAGGGTTAATATAGGAGCTTCCGTACATTCAACTGAAGTAATTATTTGGAAAAATTGCCAAGCTAGTTGGGCTAATTAAAATTGTAAAAAAAATGTTGTTTTTTAGAGCAACAATTAAAGATTTAAAAGAGATAAATTCTATTGTAGGGAAGTTTTTGTAACATCCCTTTCAAAATTAAGAAAAATGAGTAATGTTAAAGTATAAATTGTTCTCTTTAAAAAAAAGAATATTAAGGAAAATGAAGAAAATGCTAGTGACCAGCATTTTCTACACTTCCTTCAATATTTTCAAAACCAAAGTTTTTAATTGTTAAAACAAAGCATTTTTGTAAAAGAAAATGGAGAATTCTCTGATTTATGTCCACAAATAATCGCTTGATGATAATAGAAGGCAACTGTAAATAAATATTGGATTACTTCAGGGTTAATATTGGAGCTTCCGTACATTACACTGAAGTTATTATGCCCCCTTTCGAAGAAAATGGGGGTATATTGTTTTGCAAGTGTCGGTCGGTCGGTCGGTCGGTCGGAAGATCGGTCGGTCGGTCGGTCGGTCTGTCCGTAGACCAAACCTTGTCCGGAGCATAACTCGAAAAGTATTAAAGGTAGAGTCATGAAACTTCATAGGTGGATAGATCTCATTATGGAGAGGTGCAGTGCACAAGAACCGTAACTCTGCCGATCAAATTTTTTGAGTTATTGCCCTTTGTTGATTTTATAACTTGATTCTTGTCCGGAGCATAACTCAAAAAGTATGTAAGGTACAATCATGAAACTTTACAGGTGGATAGATCTCATTATGGAGAGGTGCAGTGCACAAGAACCGTAACTCTGCTGATCAAATTTTTTGAGTTATTGCCCTTTGTTGATTTTATAACTTGATTCTTGTCCGGAGCATGACTCAAAAACTATGTTAGGTAGAACCATGAAACTTTACAGGTGGATAGATCTTATTATGGAGAGGTGCAGTGCACAAGAACCGTAACTCTGCCGATCAACTTTTGTGAGTTATTGCCCTTTGTTGATTTTATAATTTGATTCTTGTGCGGAGCACAACTCAAAAAATATGTAAGGTAGAATCATGAAACTTTACAGGTGAATAGATTTCATTATGGAGAGGTGCAGTGCACAAGAACCGTAACTCTGCCAATCAAATTCTTGGAGTTATTGCCCTTTGTTGATTTTTACACTTAATTCTTAACCTTGCCTATATCTCGTGTCCTTTTACACTTACAGCCTTGATATCTCACACATAGATACCTCCTATCAACATCGTTCACATTTAACCATGACCTTGGACCTTGTGACCTTGACCTTGGAGTTTGACCTACTTTAAAAAAAATTAAGCCCGGCATATATCTCATGAACTTTTACAAAAAAATACAGCCTTGATATTTCACACATGGACACATCTTACCAAGACCTTTCACAATTGACCATGACCTTGGACTTTGTGACCTTGACCTTGGAGTTTGACCTACTTTTAAAAAAACTTTAACCTAGCCGATATATCATGTCCATTTACACATACAACCTTGATATTGGACACATGGAAACCTCCGACTTAGACCTATCACATACGACTATGACCTTGGACCATGTGGCCTTGACCTTGGAGTTTGACCTACTTTTAAAAAAAAATAAACTGGGCTTATATCTTATGTGCTATTACTCATACAGCCTTGGTATTTCACACATGGACACATCTTACCAAGACCTTTCACATTTGACCATGACCTTGGACCTTGTGACCTTGACCTTGGACTTTGACCTACTTTAAAAAGAACTTTAACCTAGCCGATATATCATGTCCTTTTACACATACAGCCTTGATATTTGACACATGGACACCTACGACCAAGACCTTTCACATTTGACCATGACCTTGGACCTTGTGACCTTGACCTTGGTGTTTGACCTACTTTTATAATACATTAACCTGGCCTATATTTCATGTCATTTTACATATACAGCCTTGATATTTCACACATGGTCACTTCCAACCAAGATATTTCACTTTGACCATGACCTTGGACCTTGACCTTGGAGTTTGACCTACTTTTAGAAATATCTAACCTAGCCTTTATCTCATGTCCTATTACACCTACAGCCTTGATATTTCACACATAGACACCTCCTACCAAGACCTTTCACATTTGACCATGACCTTGAATATTGCAACCTTGACCTTGGAGTTTGACCTACTTTTAAAAAGACTGAAACCAGGCATATATATCATGTCCTTTTACACCTACAGCCTTGATATTTCACATATGGACACCTCCAACCAAGACCTTTCACATTTGACCTTGACCTTGGCATTTGGCCTACTTTTAAAAACTTTAACCTGGGCTATGTTTCATTTTACTTTTACATATACAGCTTTAATATTTCACACATAGACACCTCCTACCAAGACCTTTCATATTTGACCATGACCTTGGACCTTGTTAACTTGACCTTCGACTTTGAACTACATCAAATGTAGGCCCTTGAGGGGGCATATATGTTTTACAAACATCTCTTGTTATTTGGAAAAATTGCCAAGCTAGTTGGGCTAATTAAAATTGTAAAAAAAGATGTTGTTGAGAGCAACAATTGAAGATTTAGAGTAAAAATTCCATTTTAGGAAAGTTTTTGCTACAACCTTTTCAAAATTAAGAAAAATGAGATAGTGGGGCGCATAACTCATATAATCGTTCAGTTTGTGATACAAGCATGAAATTTGGCATATGTATAGTTTCAAGTGTATATTTTCAGAAAAAAGTGCTAGCCACTTGAAATTCAATATGGCGGCCATTTTCTGAAATGGCCGCCATCTGAGCATTATAGAGCTTCCCCGTGCAATGATATGACGCACTAAAACAAATAGAAACTTGCATTTTTTCATTTCAAACACTCAGACATAAATGCCAAATGTAAAAAAGACAATAATTGTGCGTGAGATGGCAACCAAAATCTCATATGGCAGCCATACAATATAAAGTCCTTCATTTCTACATGAAAATTGCGAATTTACCGCTGGAAAGAATCTTTGATTTGCTTTTTCGACTTATAAGCTCTACTGGCTAATTCATTAATAAATCTTTAAAAAAAATCAACTAACTTGATATCAGATGGCAGCCAACCAAGCCCGTGTAATCATTATTTTCTTACTCTTCTAATCGATTGCCATAGATATCTGCAAATGTAATGTGTAGTGTGTATCAGTTTGGTGAGACAATTAATTTAGAGCCACAGAACCTACTATAATAAGTATATATATAGTTTCAAGTGTACATTTTCAGAAAAAAGTGCTAGCCACTTGAAATTCAATACGGCGGCCATTTTCTGAGATGGCCGCCATCTGGACATTATAGAGCTTCCCTGTGTAATGATATGATGCACTAAAACTAATATAAACTTGCATTTTTCGTTTCAAACACTCAGACATAAATGCCAGATGTAAAAAAGACAATATTTGTGCTTGAGATGGCAACCAAAATCTCATACGGCTGCCATACAATATAAAGTTCTTCATTTTTTATATGAAAATTGCGATTTTACCACTGGAAAAAATCTTTGATTTGCTCTTTCGACTTATGAGCCCCACTGGCTTATTTCATTGACGAATTATATTAAATTCGACTGACTTGATAACAGATGGCAGCCAACCAATTCCGTGTAATCATTATTTTCTTACTCTTTTAATCGATTTCCATAGATATCTGCAAATGTAATATGTAGTGTATATCAGTTTGGTGAGACCATTAATTTAGAGCCACAGAACCTACCGTAACATGTAGACTACAAGATTGGGTCCCTCAACAAAGAGAAATGGTATGTAGAATACAAGTGAGATATGGTGTTTGTGGACCCGAGATAGCAATCATCTGGAACAAGTCCCCAGTGATATAGTTTTCAAATTTGATGAGATCCCCATGAGAGATGGTAGCCAACCGGCTTTTTTCAAAGAAGGTCTCTAAAAAATGTAGCAGACGATTTTCAATTTTGACAATATGCCTACAAGAGATGGCAGCCAAACCCACTGAGGCTAATTGTTGTTTTAACGCCGTCTCAGTTGATTCCTATTTTCAACATCCATGTGTCCGGTGTATTCGTTATTTGGCCAGAATAGTTCTGTAAATCAACAGCCTTTACAAGGAAACTAGCCCTCACCCCGTATGGGGTCCCTCGACAACAAGAGATGGTATGTCGAATACAAGCAAGGTTTAGTGCTTGTGAACATAGTCATATCAACACTGAAGAAGCTGTACAACATAGATGGCTGCCACTGCTTATATATGATTTTAACTTTCATGTGATATTTCACAGACGCAGATATAGAGTGAAATGCAGAAAAGCCCGGCTTTTTTTTTAATTTACACCGGTCACTTCAAGTTTTTGCACCCATTCGTAGCCATCTCTTTGCAGCATTACGAAACTGGGTCCAATCAACTCTCCAGCATTCATTTTCTTTTGGCAATTCCCATTTCGACCGGCATTAATAATTCGGTTGCTGAAAATTACACAGTCTCTAAATATGGCCAGCTTTGTATGCAGCCTGTTTTGCGCATTGATATGGTGCTTATGCAATAGGACTAAGTCATGAAGTTTGAAAACTGGACTTTCTCAGAAGCCACGAATTCCATGATAAACCGGTATATAACAAGTTAAAAAAGCCACACGATACTTATGAATCTTTTACAAAACTATTGTTGTATCATATTTTGTTAAGACCTCGAGTCGTCGAGTTATACAACTCTACTAAGATGTTTGGGTGATACTTTAACTCTTGAACGACAACACATACAACTGCGCTGAGTTTTACAAGCAACTTCCCATTGTCCATAGTTTAAACGCATTGATTAAGCTTGTCTAAAATTTTGCGAATCATGCTACGAATGCATAAGAAACGTGGAATCTTTTGCAAATCAGATTCTATAGTCATTTTACAGCTGTCTCCATCTGTAATGGAACCTTGTTTCTGTGCCCGTTTGAGCTTTATATTGTAGATCTATAAAAGACGGTATCTATTATGATACTTGGCTTATGCAGTGTCAATGTTTTCTCTTTGCCCTCATTATCATCTAATAGAGCTGGATTGAACGAAGTTGGTATATCATTGAAGGCAAGGTATAAAGGAATATCTGTTGTAGTATTATTGTACATTTGTATCCACTAAGATCTTGCTCTTTCTGTAAATTACTCAGAAGAGAAATAAGCAAATCATTAGATTTGTCCTCTTGGCAGGGATAACATTTACTTTGCATATTTTTGTTGATTTGTTTTACAATTATCCATTAATAATGTAAGATAGACTTCGTTTTACACTATCTGGTTTAGAATGCATGAGTTTTCTGATATTTGGTGCGGACGATTCCAAAATTGATTTGAACACTAGGTTTTGACTTACTTAGCGCAAAGCGACTAATCACACGAAAGTGCTTTAAACCATGTTAATTAAGCTGCTGTTTTTTTTAAAGTAATCGACGATAATCGGTATTTAATTATGGAGGCCAATAAGACAGTTAAGATAATACAAAAATGGTCGCCATTTCAATAGCAAAATATATATTCTCTTACGAGAATATGTCCATAAAATACGTAGACAACTAAAGTTTTCCAGCAAATACTAGTTTTATCGATCCCAAAACACTATCAATTTAAAGGTCCATTTATTCTTAAATACTTCTGCTACATTTTATATTGTTTTCGAAAGTACGTACAAGCAAAACCGTCACCATAGCAACAGCATAACGCTACCACGGGGCACTTCAGATATTTGAAAATAAAAAGACATAAAAAGAGTCTTTTGTCGGAAGTTTTTTTTAAGAAAATACGCGGGAAATACACTCACTTCAGCAGTGACGTCATTTGACGTTTTACAGGAAGTTTTGAACGTCAACAGCTTGCCAAGAGACGTTATAAGTATTAAACAGCCGGCTGCTATGACGGAAGGAAACGCGCCGTTATTAAATTCTGTGTAGGTGCGAACATGACACCAACGGAAACATTCAAGTTTATGCAGCGAAGCAAGGCTGACGTGTCCAGAGCGCTAGTGTTTAAATGGCATAGACGGTTTACGGATGGACTGGAAGATATTTGAGACCAGACTAGACCGGGAAGACCTCGGCGAAGCGATCGGGATGTTGAGGAGGTACGTCGAATCATTTCGGAGGACTATGGACTTTGCAGGTTTTTTCGCGATTAAAGGCGGATCTGAGAGGCAAACGTTTTGCCGACTTAGACGAACTAAAGTACTTTGTTCGCTACTCTGTAGGGTCATACAAGAAAGAGTGGTTCCGTGAAACGCATACCAAATGGGTGGACAGACATAGGAAGTGCGTGAACGCGGGTGGAGAGTACTTTGAAAAGTTGTAACGTCGACGTCGTAAACGACGTCAAAGTGCCCCGTGTATGGTTTTTTACTTTTTTGTTCCATGTGTATTTTTGCAGCTAGTGCGTGTATTTTCATAAAATTTGGTACACATATTCATATTAAAATTCTGCACACGCTGGTGTAAATTCTAAATAGATCGTGCAATTATTTCTTATTATTCTGGACCTGTCTACGTATTTTATGGACACACCTCGTAGAACAATTTTGTTTGTATCTCATTCATTTTATTAGCTGATACTTAAAGAGAGGGGTTGATATCTTTTTTGTTAAAAGTCATAAGATTTCCTTGAAGAAACTATGAACATTTGAGTATTTTGGCGGCCATCTTTGAAAAAGGCAGCCATGTTATAAAGACATCAAGTTGGTTTATATTGGTTACAAAAAAGACTATGCAGGAAAGGTATATACAAATCCCGACGAAATTCATCACTTGGGATTCATTTCTATTTGATATTTTCATATATAGGCCTAATTAATACATGAGAATGGCGGCTATTTTGAAAGATGGCCACCGGGTGCGATTTTCATGTGGCTAAATCGGTTTGTGTTTCATTCCATAATGTTGGTTGAAATTTTATGACAAGGATTGATAATATCTTATTAAAAAATGATATCTAATTGAAGAAACGGCCATTTTTGGAGTATTTTGGCGGCCATCTCGGATAAACGACCGCAATGTTGTAAAAAAGCCATGCTAGTTTATTAATTTATTACAAAATTGACTATATTGGGACTAATTATTAGAAAAATCTCGGCGGATTTCAGCATTTGGAATGTCTTTCTATCTGATATATAGACTACATTTATCCGAATGGCGGCCATCTTGGAAAATGGCCACAGGATGCGAATTTCAAGTGGCTAGCACTATTTTCTGATTCAGGGACCCTCAATGACTTACCATACCAAAATTCATGCTTGTATCACAAAGTGAACGATTAGGCAAAATTTTCGGAGTTGTGCGCCCCACTAAGAGTATTGTTAAAGTATTAATTGTTCACTTTAAAAACCCACAAATATTGAGGAAAATGAAGAAAATGCTGGTGACCAGCATTTTCTTCATTTTCCTCAATATTTTCAATATTTTTAGCTCACCTGAGCACGAAGTGCTCAAGGTGAGCTATTGTGGTCGCTTTTTGTCCGTCGTCCGTCCGTCTGTCCGTCCGTCCATCTCTCCTTCCGTCCGTCCACAATTTCTTTCAACATCTTCTCCTCCTAAACCATTGGACCAATTTTTACCAAACTTGGCAGGAATGTTCCTTGTGTGATACTTTTCAAAACTTGTTCGTGAATTTTTGATTTGTCAAAAAATGTGGGCGTGGCAGGCAGAAAGGGGCTTATCAGACTAGAAATCATAAGAAAATTCTTTAAAAATCAACCATTGGGCCCAATTGAACCAAACTCGGCAGGAATATTCCTTGAGTCACTCTTTTCAAAATTTGTTCACAAATTTTTATATTTGTCAAAAAATGTGGCCGTGGCAGGGAGAAAGGGGCTTATTAGACTTAGAGAAATCATTAGAAAATTCTTTAAAAATCAACCATTGGGCCAATTTGAACCATACTTTGCAGGAATGTGCCTTGAGTCATTCTTGTCAAAATTTGTTCACAAATTTTTTCATTTGTCAAAAATTGTGGCAGTGGCAGGGAAAAAGGGGCCTATTAGACTTGGAGAAATCGGAAGAAAATTCTTTAAAAATCAACCATTGGGCCAATTTGAACCATACTTGGCAGGAATGTGCCTTAAGTCATTCTTTTCAAAATTTGTTCAGAAATTTTACATTTGAAAAAAAAACATGGCCGTGGCAGGGATAAAGGGGCTTATTAGACTTAGAGAAATCATAAAAAAATTCTTTAAAAATCAACCATTGGGCCAATTTGAACCAGACGTTGCAGGAATGTGCCTTGAGTCATTCTTTTCAAAATTTGACCACAAATCTTTTTATTTGTAAAAAATTGTGGCCTTGGCAGGGAGAAAGGGGCTTATCAGACTTGGAGAAATCATAAGAAAATTCTTTAAAAATCAACCAATGGGCCAATGTTAAGCAGACTTTGCAGGAATGTTCTTTGAGTCTCTCTTTTCAAAATTTGTTCACAGTTTTTTTCATTTGTAAAAAACTGTGACTGTGGCAGGGAGAAAGGGGTTTATTAGACTTAGAGAAATCATAAGAAAATTCTTTAAAAATCAACCATTGTGCCCAATTGAAGCAGACTTTGCTGGAAGGTTCCTTGAGTGACCCTTCTCAAAACTTTTTCGCGGATTTTTGATTCGTCAAAAAATGTGGATGCGGCAGGGAGGAAGGGGCTTATCGGACTTAAAGAAATCATAAGAAAATTCTTTAAAAATCAACCATTGTGCCCAATTGAACCAGACTTTACTGGAGTGTTCCTTGAGTTACTCTTTTCAAAATGTGTTCTCAAATTTTTCCATTGGTCAAAAAATGTGGGCATGGCAGGGAGGAAGGACTTATCAGACTTGGAGAAATCATAAGAAAATTCTTTAAAAATAAACCATTGGGCCAATTTTCTATTTCCCTTATCTGTTGCTCTCAGGCTGGCCCCATGTTTATCTTATGTAAACAAATAAGGGATTAGCTTTAGCTTATCAGATGGTAATCTTTCACTAAATTCTATCAATCACAGACAAAGTCTTGTTAATTGAGCCTATCATAAATGATCAATCTCTAACAGATCAGTATGCTTTGAAAATTAGCCCTATGTTGTATATTGCAAAATCATGAAATAATTGTTGAAAATTAACTAACTCAACAATTGTGCTAATTCATAC
>OY804598.1:58739535-58932399 GCA_963680895.1 Fragum sueziense | reverse complement strand
GCACTAAATGCATATCTAAACTATAGTAAACATGCCACTAGTTGTCATACCGTGAAGTGAAAATAAAATCTGCGCTGTGGTCTTCAGATATGTCTGTGTGTCATTTTGCTTATATCATTATGGCCACCAGTTGCCAGGTTGAAATATGATAAAGTTGATTCTGTAGACATGATAAGTTGCATTAAATGTCTTTGTCGTTGTTATTCTTAGCATTTCAATAAATTTCAATATGTTCATCCAAGGATTTCAGATTGAACTAAAATATGACGATATTATTCATGACAAGAAAAAAACACACAATAAAATGGCCCTTCTATCTATATATCTATTTCATGAATCATTTTCACATTTGAACTTCCCTGTGAGTTTTAATATGATAATAATGATTAAAACACCATTCATCTTTTGAAGCTGATCGTTTTAACAATTATGCCCTTACTTTAGTAGTTAAAGGGGGTGATCTTTATATCCCTTAAATGGGACTGATTTATGTAAAGATTATTCTTGCCATACTTGTATTAATGAATGATCCTGAAACATTATTATATGCACCACTTGCAAGATCCAGACATTTTTCCCAAGGGAATGGGGTTTCTAGAGGTAACCCGACTGCATTGGCGAATGAGAGATTCCTTAAAAATCATTTTGATAAGCCTTTTTTTTAACAAATTCGAGAGGGAGCCCGGACCCCATGGCTGTCTGACTAAGATTGGTGTACTAAACTCTAAAAAGGTATTATGACAATAATCAATCGTTTCTATATGTAGATACCGTTTGATTGGTCAGTAGCATGGAATAAGTACAAGAAGAAACATAATAAGCATACTTGTGTCTGTGTGGATGAGTCAAATCTACATGTAGTTCCATTTTAAATTGCATAATAAATCTCAACAGTATCGTGCTATCTTGTCACTAGTTACTCAGTATGTACAACGAATGTTGGTACATTTTGTATGAGTGTGCTAGATCCTTCTTATCTAAGGATTCACCAAGAGATATTAAAAAAACTTGACGGCTGTTAGAAGACTAAATATTTCAAAATAAAAATTGAAAATATGGACTTCTAATCATAATGAAATTATAGTTTGATTTCTCTGCAGTTTATAGATCATAGGACATTTGATATGATAACAGATATGAATAAAAAAAACTGAAAAATAAAAACCACACACTAATAATTTGTTAATTGAATCCTGGAAACAAAAGACAATGCATTTGAGGAATTGTTGAAAGGTTATAATTCAGAAAAATTCTATTAAATAGGACGAGCCCATTTTATAAGGATCGATCTATATCAAGTAATCAGGTGTCAGTGGTTGTTCGAAAAATGCATGCTTGTTCGATTGTAACATTTCATAAAATCATCCAGTTTGCCATTCCTTTACTTTTCTTTTTAAGTCAAAATTAAGAAGCTGTCACATGTATATAAGGTATTCAGGTACAGTTAAAATGAATCTAAATGATATTTTTAACAAAACATTTATGCAATTGATGTTGATACTTGAATGTAGGGAAACATTGGCATATATCTTCACAATTATCAATGTAATTATGGTACCTTATTAAAGCTGTTTAATAATTGTATATTTTGACCTACCTAATAATTATTCTTTATTGTTTCAATCTTTTTGACCAAAAGCTCATGTAAACAGTACATCGTCAATGTCTACCTTGTAAGGTACAGGCCCGTAGGAATCAATTTCATATGGGGGGGGGGGGGGGGGGGGGGGGGGGGGCTAAAGCCCTTGTCCTGAATATTGGGGTGGCTAATTTGGATTTTCCCAAAATTTTCAGTGTAAAATTAAGAAAATTTGGCATTTTTGGCCAAGATTGGGGGGGGGGGGCTAAGCCCCCCTAGCCCCCCCCCCCCCCCCTGTTCCTACGGGCCTGCGGTAGTCACAGACTGACCAACCCTGTCTTTTTGCAGATCTTTGCTTTGACCCTCAAGCTACCATGTGGGGTCTTTTATGACCCAGACATACATATTGTTTGCCATTTTCGGAGTTGTTCTCAGATACACGTTTACTTTCTTGTCTTTGTCAATCTCCTGTTCGTCGATGATATGTCGATGATATGTCAACATTTTTTTAAACATCGAAAGACATATGCTGCATTTATTCATCTATTCTTATCTATACCCAAATATAAACGCATTGAAAAGTAAAGGAAATGGGAATTTTATTCCTCATTTTATTGCAAATGAAATATAAAATCATTTGACGTTGAACACATTATTTAATAATGCTTACACTATCATAAGTTATAATTTCCAACAATTTTAACATACTCTATCAAGTAAAACTTGATGGAATGGCGATTTTCTGTCAAATGTTACATGCGTTTTTTCAAACCTTTTGTCGAGAAATCGGCCTCCGCCACGAAAAACTCTGATCGTTACCCGAACAGACCACCGGATTTTTCGCTAAATAAATAATATTTATATATTTATTATGTAAGGAGCTAATTAAAGAAGAGCTCTTGTAATTACAACTTATCTTTAATATTGGCGGCGTAACATGTGTTTTGCGAGGATGTATATGGTTTTCTGGATTAAAAAATTTGGGACCTTTGTCTTTAATAAGGAATAGACAACATAAAAATCGCTAAAATTTCCTGTGATAGAGAATAGATCATGAATGGCATCTTTCTAAAGGCGATTATTAGTACGTTAGTTTGATTATTTCGGGGTCACATTTTCAGCCATGAAATAAGGATGACATATGTCTACTTGTTCTTTCGATGACGATTGTCTGCTACAACGGCTTCTAAAATCATCGAATATGGCAAGCGTTTATCATTGCAATTGAAAATGTATAGCAAAAGTTCTACAGACATTGTTTGCACCATTTTTTAGCTCACCTGAGCACAAAGTGCTCAAGGTGAGGTATTGTGATCGGTCGTTGTCCGTCGTCCGTCCGTCCGGCCGTCCGGCCGTCCGTCCGTCCGTCCACAATTTCTTTAAAGATCTTCTCCTCCCAAACCAGTGGACCAATTTTCTTGAAACTTGGCAGGAATGATCCTTGGGTGAAGGGCTTTCAAAGTTGTTAAAAGAATTTGATTCCATCAAAGACTCTGGCTGCCGCGGCATGAGAAAAGGGGAAAATAGCCAAATATTTCAAAAATCTTCTTCTGCCTAACCAGTTGGCCAATATTCTTGAAACTTCACATGAATGATCCTTGAGTGAAGGGCTTTCAAAGTTGTTAAAAGAATTTGATTCCATTAAAGACTTTGGCTGCCGCGGCATGAGAAAAGCGGAAAATAGCCAAATCTTTTAAAAATCTTCTTCTGCCTAACCAGTCAGCCAATATTCTTGAAATTTCACATGAATGATCCTTGAGTGAAGGGCTTTCAAAGTTGTTAAAAGAATTTGATTCCATCAAAGACTCTGGCTGCCGCGGCATGAGAAAAGGGGAAATTAGCCAAATATTTTAAAAATCTTCTTCTGCCTAATTAGCAAGCCAATATTCTTGAAACTTCACATGAATGATCCTTGGGTGAAGGGCTTTCAAAGTTGTTAAAATAATTTGATTCAATCAAAGACTCTGGCTGCCGTGGCATGAGAAAAGGGGAAAATAGCCAAATCTTTTAAAAATCTTCTGGCTTACTACATGTAGTGGGCCAATATTCTTAAAACTTCACATGAATGATCTTTGGGTTAAGGGCTTTCAAATTTGTTATAAGAATTTGATTAATGTGGCATCAGAAAAAGGGTAAAAGAGCAAACACTTTTGAAAAGGCTGAATTTTGTTCTTTCTTTTTTCATTCTTTTGAAAAACTAAGGAAAAGGGGCTTTATTGCAAAATTATTAATTTGCTGCTATACAGGTCAAAATGTTTATTTCAACAAGGCAAGAAATTTCAGGTGAGCGATCTAGGGCCATCATGGCCCTCTTGTTTTTACATATAAGAACGAATCGATTTCAAAATGGGATCTGGTGGCAATTTTAGAATTTATCAAAGAGATCTATATTATAACATCCACATGAAGACTACAAAGTGTTAGAAGTAAACACAGAGAATAGAATATGCATACAGTTTATGATTTTGGATGTATTTTATCAGTATTTCAACAAATGATAATTATTGATATAGCTTCTGGCGGCCATGTCGGAATTTGATATATTCATCAGCTTAATCCAATGTGAAACGAAAACCTATTTTTAACTTGACTCACGAAGTAAGCCATAAAATGTCTTATGTGGACCATCTAAAAACAATATCATAAAATTGTAATTTTCAGGGTGGCTTCCGGTGGCCATCCCTAATTTAGTACATTTCTGATATCCAAATACGATATTTATCATCAGATGCGGATTCAGCATACCAAAGAATCTCTAGTAACACATTGTTTGCGTCAATTTAGGACAATTTGACGAAAAAATATAATAAAACTGTAATTTTCAGGATGACTTCCGGCGGCCATCTCTATTTTGGCATATTTCTGATATCCAAATGCGATATTTATCATCAGATTTGGAATCGGCGTACCGAAGAACCCCTATTTACACGTTTTTCGCGTCAATTTTGGACAATTTGAGAAAAAGTTGATTTTTCCAGTTGCGTTTGGCGGCCATCTTGGATTTTTGCGGATTGTGGGAGTTCCCCAAGATTGCCATTCTGGCAACAAAACTATATCTGCTCTAGAGCACCTATACAATGCAAAGAAACAATAAAACTTCATTGTACTCGACATTGCAAGGTTGTCATATAGGCCATATAGCAGCGTCGAATGGACTAATACGGGAGCTTCCGTACATTCAACTGAAGTAATTATTTGGAAAAATTGCCAAGCTAGTTGGGCTAATTAAAATTGTAAAAAAAATGTTGTTTTTAGAGCAACATTTAAAGATTTAAAAGAGATAAATTCTATTGTAGGGAAATATTTGCCTTTTATGTTTTAAGTGTTTTAAGGGTTTCAAGGTCTATATTTCTTTCTGTTACTTGTTTGAGAAATAAATATGAGATAAAGCCTTACATGTACAAAATATCAATAAACTTTAATTACCTGGAAGATGTTTGAACAATAAGAAATCTAAAGATCTAAAGAAAGAATTTATTCATTCAAAAGGGAAATTTCTGCTGTATTGATCACATTAAAGACAGAAAGAGTAATTATACAGCAGATGATGAATAACTCTTACAATGGTGTAGGTAAATATTGAGGGCAAAGGAGAATATGATGATAATCAGCATTTTATACCCTTATATCGAAGGATCTAGGGCATATTGTTTTACTCATGTCTGTCTGTCAGTCTGTTTGTCTGTTCAGATACGTAACTTTGGGCATTTCAGGGGCATTTATGTTTCCCAATTCATTGTTTCACATTTATGGTATCTTTTCTTTCAATGTTTTATGTAAGGGAAACCAGTACTTTTTATACGCCGCCGGAGGCGGACGTATATTGGCGTCATCTTCTCCGTCTGTCCGTCCGTCCGTCCATCCGTCCATCCGTCCATCCGTCCGTCCGTCCGTACGTACGTCCACTTTTCTTGTCAACGCAACTCCTCCTAAGTTTCTGGCTGGATCTTCTTGAAACTTGGTCAATGTTATCACCTCAATTGGTAGATGTACATGAAGGAAGGATTTTATGGTTCGTTGATTTTTGCCGGAGTTATGCCCCTTAAAAACTTAGTCTCTGGGGCTTATTGAAATTGCAGCCTTGTCAACGCAACTCCTCCTAAGTTTCTGGCTGGATCTTCTTGAAACTTGGTCAATGTTATCACCTCAATTGGTAGATGTGCATGAAGGAAGGATTTTATGGTTCGTCGATTTTTGCCTCAGTTACGCCCCTTAAAAACTTAGTCTCTGGGGCTTATTGAAATTGCAGGCTTGTCAACGCAACTCCTCCTAAGTTTCTGACTGGATCTTCTTGAAACTTGGTCAATGTTATCACCTCAATTGGTAGATGTGCATGAAGGAAGGATTTTATGGTTCGTCGATTTTTGCCTGAGTTACGCCCCTTAAAAACTTAGTCTCTGGGGCTTATTGAAATTGCAGGCTTGTCAACGCAACTCCTCCTAAGTTTCTGACTGGATCTTAATGAAACTTGGTCAATGTTATCACCTCAATTGGTAGATGTGCATGAAGGAAGAATTTTATGGTTCGTTGATTTTTGCCTGAGTTATGCCCCTTAAAAACTTAGTCTCTGGGGCTTATTGAAATTGCAGCCTTGTCAACATAACTCCTCCTAAGTTTCTGGCTGGATCTTAATGAAACTTGGTGGATGTTATCACCTCAATTGGTAGATGTGCATGAAGGAAGGATTTCATGGTTCATTGATTTTTGCCAGAATTATGCCCCCTTCAATCTTAGTCTCTGGGGCTTAATGATATTTCAGCCTCGTGAATGCAATTCCTTCCAGGTTTTTCACTGGATATTTATAAAAACCTTTTTGTGAACACAATTTTTTAAAGGTTTTTCAGTGAATATTTATAAATCCTTGTCAATGTCATTTTTTTGTCTCAAGTTTTATAAGTGGCGGCGTATATTGTGACGATGGCACTCTTGTTGAAAGATTTTTAGGAGAACTGATTCTAAAGAATTCAGATCGGAATGGCAAAGGTTAACTCTATCTCAAATGACGAAAATTTATACTGGTCCAATTTTAAAGCCTTGCAGATGAGGAAAATGGTTATAAATAACTAAGGAATTTGTGTACATAATTGCACAGAAAATATTGAAGGAAAAGGAGAAAATACTGATGATCAGCATTTTCTGCCTTTTCTTCAATGTTTTATGACATTGTCTCCTTCACGGAGATCAAAACTTGTCCGCATTTCAGAAAATTAATAATATATTCATTATTCAGCTCTATTGTCAATGAGCTTGTTCTACCTAGTTCTTGGACAAAGTTTTTTTTTTTTGTCCTGATAACAGTATCTGTTAATGAGTGAAAAGATGTCATTGAATATTCATTTGCAATGATCAATGAATACCAAGTACAAGTACACTAGCTTTTAACCCTATTCCAAATGATGACAATCATTGGGCCTGCTCCAATCAGTTCCGGAGATCATGAAAATAAGCATTGACTTGAAGTAAAACTTTATTGCTATCAATCTTGCCAAGAACAACTTTTTAAAATAAAAGTCAAAGAATAAATTCATGTGATTTACATCTATTGGCATTATACACAATGACAAATACAACAAATTATACAAAGCTGCATTTTGACTCCTTTATCAATGATTGATAATTTGACAAGGTCATTATGTTTAGAATTTCTGATATAGGAAAGTGTTTTATAATTTTGTTCAAGGATACTTATTCAGCCAAGTGATTCAATGAAGCTGAGATTGTTCAGTTAGATTTTAATTGAATGAAAGTTGAACTTTGTGAAAAAAAATGATTAACTGTAGTAAGCTGACATATCAATTGGGGTAAAAAATGTCCTTGATATCAATAGCATTTAGTTGTCCTATTTTAAAAAACATAAACTAAAAAAATCTTGAGTTAAAATGATTAAAAAAATGAAAAAAAAAAGAAATTATGATTAAGCAGGAGTAAAATGATGGCCTGCTGCCAAATTTGACAGATTACATTAACCCTTTCCCAAACAAGACCTGGTTTGACGTCCCTAATAGAAAAGGCTTGGGAAAACATTGAAACAAAAGAAGAAACTGCTGATAACCAGCAGTTTCTCCTTTTGTCTCAATATTTTCTATGCCATATTTTACACAAATTATATCTTAACCCATTCCCAAACAAAACCTGGTTTTGACGTCCCTAATAGAAAAGGCTTGGGAAAATATTGAAACAAAAGAAGAAACTGCTGATAACCAGCAGTTTCTCCTTTTGTCTCAATATTTTCTGTGCCATATTTTACAAAAATGCTATCTTTAATAACATCTATTTTGTCTTTTGTGTCAGTTTTTGAAGTGGATCACCCTAAAATTTGTCGTTTGGGATAGGGTTAACCCTTTCCCAAACAAGACCTAGTTTTGACATCCCCAATAGAAAAGTCTTGGGAAAACATTGAAACATTGAAACAAAAGAAGAAACTGCTGATAATCAGCAGTTTCTCCTTTTGTCTCAATATTTTCTATGCCATATTTTACACAAATTCTACCTTCAATAAATACCATTTTGTGATTTGTGGCAGTTTTTGAAGTGGATCACCCTAAAATTTTGTCGTTTGGGAAAGGGTTAGCCCATTACTGCATAGTGACACCTTTTGACTCCCTTACACGAACAAGCTTGAGAAAACATTGTAGAAAATGAAGAAATTGCTTGTCACAAGCAATTTCTTCATTTTCCACAATGTTTTCTGACCCAAAATGGACAGAATTTTAAAATTTCATCAACTTGAAATTGTCGTCTGCAACACCTTTCAAAATGGAAGAGTCCAAAATTTTGTCGTTTGGGATAGGGTTAATATATCATCATATCAATGCAGATGTAATGAGCTAGAACTTGTGGCGCCTCAATTTTGTGTTGTTACATCCGAATGTCGTAGTGTTTTTTTTCAATCAAGAATAGTATTATAAAACTTAGATTGAATGTCTATATGAAAATGAAATGACCAGGCTACAAAATGGGGTTCATTTGAACTCCCTCTGGATCTGCCACTGCTAGATCTTGTTTGGCAAAATGTTAATTCTTTCCCTCCTTTACTTTCAGGAGAAACAACTAGAGGCTCAAGCCCAGGTGAACAGTGTCCCTAAAAAGGGAGCAGAGAAGGAGAAAGAAGGGGATTCTAGGATGGTTCTCGGCTCAAGATTCCCACCAGAACAGTGGACAGCTGCTCAAGAATATTTTAAAGTTGCTGAATGAATATAATGATTCCTAAAACTGTTAGTAAAAAGGGCTACAGATAAGAGGGAGTGAAGGCTTTTGAAAATGCAATTTTTCATTTATTGTTTGTCAAACACTATATTGTGGGTACTTATTGGTTGGAGTCGTCTTGAGACAATTCCAATGAGTGCCCACAGTAAGAATGTCTTTTTCTCCACTTATCTGTACTTCTGCCTAAAAGATGGTTGGATATATAGTTTAACCCTTTCCCAAATAAGACCAGGTTTTAATGTTAGGACCAATACACAATGCTGTCTTTGTTAACAACCATTATGTTGTTCGCTTTAGCTTTAGAATTTAAACAGTCTAAATTTTTGTCATTTGAGAAAGGATGGAGGCAGGATAAAAAAATTACAAGCATTTTCTTCTTGGGTGTATGTATAGTAGCTACTCATTGAATCTTGGGTTGGAAAAAAGTTCCAATTTGAAAGCTGTTGCAGATGACGAAATGGATGTTTTAAGATAAAGATAGGACTTGTGTGCAGTGAAGCAAAGAAAATATTGAGGCAGAAGAATATAATGAGTTTTCTTCTTTTGTCTTAATGGTTTCCCAGTCTATTCCTGCTAGGAATGTCAAAACCAGGACTTGTTTTGGAAATGGTAAATAATGTTGAGATACACATGTACCCATAAAGTTATGCAAAAAAGGACCATAATTATATTATCACTGATCATCAATGTTCTAGAATCCCATTTTAAATTATCAAATATTCCAATAAAATGTTGCTAATTTTACTGTATTATGTGAAAAGTATGAATCTCAATTTTTGTCTTCAAAATTATCTGTGATATATTATCATCATCATTCATTCATGTGTTGTGTTTGCTGAATTAACCCATTACCAGGAAATCTAAATTTTAAATCTAGATTTTAACATGGTGGAGAATGACATCAAACAAAAATAACATTTGCAGAAAATCTTCAATATTCTTGTTAGTATGTAACCAATTTGAATTTGGCTTGAAACTGAGAAGGTGTAGAAATGTCATAGATTTTCTGGGTCTGGTGGGTGTGTTACTGGACATGATAAAAAAATTATTGATGACCAAACAAAATTTTGTTTGGTCATCAATAACTTTTTTAACGTCATATTCAAAAGCTCCAGCACATCCAGAAAATCAGTGGCGTTTTGTTGTCTTCTGAGCTTCAAATTTTTTTCAAATGAGTCATGTATTTTGTGTTAATGAAGATTTTTTGCAATTGTTGTTGTATCGCATGATTCCATGTCATGTTAAATGAGAGAGAAAAAAGATTGTTGCCATTTATACTTCTACATTTTTGCCTGGTAATGGGTTGAAACATTTGCTTCATTATTTTTGTTGTGATTGAATTGTTATGTCGTTTTCTAGTTTTATGCCTATCTGAAACGATGTTGTAAAAGATGTAAAAACTCGATACAAAGAAAAAGTTATGGTAGTGTTCAAATATTAATCTAAAAACTGCTGAACCCTTTCCCAAACAAGACCTGGTTTTGATGTCTCTAATACAAGTAGAAAAGGTTTGAGAAAACATTAAGACTAAAGAACATAAGCTGAAAACCAGCATTTTCTCCTTTTGACTCAATACTTTCTTTTCTTTGAAAAATTGCTGCAGATGACTTAATGTGTGTGATAAAAAACAGAACTAGTGATTGTGCACATTATAGGGGAAAATGGTGATGGGAATGGGAAAAAAATGCTGGTTATCAGCATTTTCTTCATTTGCTTTAATATTTTCCCAACCTTTAAGTACGAGAAACATCAAAAGTCGAAACCAATTACTTACGAGTATTTCGGAAAGGGTTAAGCTCTCAATCTATCGTTCGGTTTCACATCTGACCATTGTTTCCTTTTCTACAGAATTTATTTTCATTGTCATTTGAATAAAAAGTTGTGTTTGAAAAGTATTTGGATATATTTCTTCTCATTGAAATTACCACTTTTCATACACCCAAAGGGCTGTATTATGTAATGGCACTGGTCGCCGCCTGTCTGCTAGAAGTTGATAGCGCATCTGAGTCTCACTGATGAGGTCTCGGCTAACATCTTTTCTGACATTTGGTTCCCACCAACAGTTGGTTAATAGTAAATCTATTTGGACTAGCAGATGGAGGCTTGGAATTGATGAGAAACAATAGGAATCACTGTGGAGATTGTGCATGATGGGATGGATAACGAATACAGACAAATTTGCCTCGCTTCAGGTAAGAAATTGTGCAATAATTTTTAGCTCACCTGAGCACGAAGTGCTCAAGGTGAGCTATTGTGGTCACTTTTTGTGCGTCGTCCGTCCGTCTGTCCATCCGTCCGTCCGTCCACAATTTCGTGTTTACACTCTAGCATCTACAAATATAAGCCAATCTTGACCAAACTTGGTCAAAACATGTATGGCCATAAGATCTCGGATGAGTTCGATTATGGGTCAGATCGAACCAGAAAGTCAGGAGTTATCTGCCCTTGAATGCGAAAAATACTTAGTTTTGACATTGTTTACACTCTAGCATCTACAATTATTGATCAATCAAGACAAATCTTGGACATAACATTGTAGACCATAAGATCTCGGATGAGTTTGATTTTTAGCTCACCTGAGCACAAAGTGCTCAAGGTGAGCTATTGTGATCACTTTTTGTCCGTCGTCCGTCTGACTGTCTGTCCGTCTGTCTGTCCGTCCACAATTTCGTGTTTACACTCTAGCATCTACAAATATAAGCCAATCTTGACCAAACTTGGTCAAAACATGTATGGCTATAAGATCTCGGATGAGTTCGATTATGGGTCAGATCGAACTAGAAATGTAGGAGTTATCTGCCCTTGAATGCGAAAAATACCTAGTTTTGACATTGTTTACACTCTAGAATCTACAATTATTGATCAGTCAAGACAAATCATGTACATAACATTGCAGATCATAAGATCTCGGATGAGTTTGATTTTCAGTCTGATCTGACCAGAAAGACGAGAGTTATGTGCCCTTGAATCCGACAAAATTGCCATTTTCGGCTGTTTTCGACCTTGTTTACACTCTAGAATCTACAATTATTCATCAATCAAGACGAAACTTAGACGCAATGTTGGGGACCATGAGATCTCGGACGAGGATGATTTTCAGTCTGATCTGATCAGAATGTCGAGAGTTACTTGCCCTTGAATTTGACAAAATTGTTATTTTCGGCTGTTCTCGACCTTGTTTACACTCTAGAATCTACAATTATTGATCAATCAAGCCTAAACTTGGACACAATATTGGGGATCATAAGATCTGGGATGATATTGATTTTCAGCCTGATCTGACTAGAAAGTATAGAGTTATGTGCCCTTGAATTTGATAAAATTGCGGTTTTTGGCTGTTTTTGACCTTGTTTATACTCTTGAATCTACAATCATTGATCAATCAAGCCAAAACTTGGACACAATGTTGGGGATCATAAGATCTTGGATGAGTTTGATATTCAGTCTGGTCTGATCAAAAAGTCGAGAGTTATGTTCCCTTGAATTTGGCAAAATTGCTGTTTTCAGCTGTTTTCGACCTTGTTTACATTCTAAAATCTACAATTATTTGCCAATCAAGACAAAACTTGGACAAAATGATGGGTATCATAAGATCTCATATGAGTTTGAATTTCAGCCTGATCTGATTAGAAAGTCGAGAGTTATATGCCCTTGAATTTGATAAAATTGCTGTTTTCGGCTGTTTTCGACCTTGTTTATACTCTAAAATCTACAATTATTGATCAATCAAGTCAAAACTTAGACACAATATTGGGGATCATAAGATCTGGGATGAGTTTGATATTCAGTCTGATCTGATAAAAAAGTCGAGACTTATGTGCCCTTGAATTTGACAAAATTGCTGTTTTTGGCTGTTTTCGACCTTGTTTATACTCCAGAATCTACAATTATTTATCAAACAAGACAAATCTTGGACACAATGTTGAGCATCATAAGATCTTGGATGAGTCCGATTTTCACAACGTTATTGACCATAAGTTCATTTTCAGCCTTAAAGTCATAGATATTTATTGAATTGAACAAAAGTGTTGCTCATATCATTTTGGTTCAGGTGAGCGATATAGGACCATCATGGTCCTCTTGTCAGTATGATCTGGCCAGAAAGACGAGAGTTATGTGCCCTTGAATTTGATAAAATTGCCATTTTCGGCTGTTTTTGACCTTGTTTACACTCTAGAATCTACAATTATTCATCAATCAAGACAAAACTTTGACACAATGTTTGGGACCATGAGATCCCGGATGAGTATGATTTTCAGTCTGATCTGATCAGAAAGTCGAGAGTTACTTGCCCTTGAATTTGAGAAAATTGTCATTTTTGTCGAGCCCGCTTGCGGTGAGCTCGACATAGTTGTCACAATGGCGGTTCGGTGTATGTGCGTTAGTGCGTACGTGCGTTAGTGCGTGCGTGCGTTAGTGCGTGCGTGCGTTAGTGCGTGCGTCCGTCCGGATGGAGCTTGTCCGGGCCATAACTTCACCATGGATGGAGGGATTCAGAAATAACTTGGCACAAATGTCAAGCTCAGTAAGGCGGAGTGTCGCGTGCAAGAACCAGATTCCAAGCTCAAAGGTCAAGGTCAAACTTGGAGGTCAAATGTCAAAAATGAGAAGATTTTTGCTTGTCCGGGCCATAACTTCACCATGGATGGAGGGATTCAGAAATAACTTGGCACAAATGTCAAGCTCAGTAAGGCAGAGTGTCGCGTGCAAGAACCAGATTCCAAGCTCAAAGGTCAAGGTCAAACTTGGAGGTCAAATGTCAAAAATGAGATGATTTTTGCTTGTCCGGGCCATAACTTCACCATGGATGGAGGGATTCAGAAATAACTTGGCACAAATGTCAAGCTCAGTAAGGCAGAGTGTCGCGTGCAAGAACCAGATTCCAAGCTCAAAGGTCAAGGTCAAACTTGGAGGTCAAATGTCAAAAATGAGATGATTTTTGCTTGTCCGGGCCATAACTTCACCATGGATGGAGGGATTCAGAAATAACTTGGCACAAATGTCAAGCTCAGTAAGGCGGAGTGTTATGGACTTAGCATAAGGTCCCTTTTAGCGTGACGGGTCACATATGTATACTCAAATTAATCCATTCTGGTATCTCGTTATAAATACATAGACATGTAATATTTTGTGAACAATAAACTGTCTCACCATGATCCCCATCATTCCAACTTATTTTGTCCCCACTTTTACAACGCCATTGTAATGACAGCTGTAGACATAGGTATGGTCTTCTTTCTTCAAAATGAGCGGGCTCGACATGTTGCCCTTCGGCATCTAGTTGGCTGTTTTCGACGATGTTTACACTCTAGAATCTACAATTATTGATCAATCAATCCAAAACCTGGACACAAGGTTGGAGACTATAAGATCTCATATGAGTTTGATTTTCAGTCTGATCTGACCAGAAAGATGAGAGTTATGTGCCCTTAAATTTGATCAAATTGCCGATTTCGGCTGCTTTAGACCTTGTTTACACTCTAGAATCTACAATTATTGACCAATCAAGACAAATCTTGGACACAATGTTGGATATCATAAGCTCTCGGATGAGTTTGATTTTCAGCCTGATCTGACCAGAAAGTCGAGAGTGCCCTTGAATTTGACAAAATTGCTGTTTTCGGCTTTTTTCGACCTTGTTTATACTCCAGAATCTACAATTATTTATCAAACAAGACAAATCTTGGACACAATGTTGGGCACGATGAAATCTTGGATGAGTTCGATTTTCACAATGTTATTGACCATAAGTTCGTTTTCAGTCTTAGAGTCATAAATATTTCTATGCCCCCTTTCGAAGAAAATGGGGGTATATTGATTTGCAAGTGTCGGTCGGTCGGTCGGTCGGTCGGAAGGTCGGTCGGTCGGTCGGTCTGTCAGTAGACCAAATCTTGTCCGGAGCATAACTCAAAAAGTATTAAAGGTAGAATCATGAAACTTCACAGGTGGATAGATCTCATTATGGAGAGGTGCAGTGCACAAGAACCGTAACTCTGCCGATCAAATTTTTTGAGTTATTGCCCTTTGTTGATTTTATAACTTAATTCTTGTCCGGAGCATAACTCAAAAAGTATGTAAGGTAGAATCATGAAACTTTATAGGTGGATAGATCTCATTATGGAGAGGTGCAGTGCACAAGAACTGTAACTCTGCTGATCAAATTTTTTGAGTTATTGCCCTTTGTTGATTTTATAAATTGATTCTTGTCCGGAGCATAACTCAAAAAGTATGTAAGGTAGAATCATGAAACTTCACAGGTGGATAGATCTCATTTAGGAGAGGTGCAGTGCACAAGAACTGTAACTCTGCCGATCAAATTTTTTGAGTTATTGCCCTTTGTTGATTTTATAAATTGATTCTTGTCCGGAGCATAACTCAAAAAGTATGTAAGGTAGAATCATGAAACTGTACAGGTGGATAGATCTTATTGTGGAGAGGTGCAGTGCACAAGAACCGTAACTCTGTCGATCAAATTTTTTTAGTTATTGCCCTTTGTTGATTTTCAAACTTGATTCTTGTCCGGAGCATAACTCAAAAAGTATGTAAGGTAGAATCATGAAACTTCACAGGTGGATAGCTCTCATTATGGAGAGGTGCAGTGCACAAGAACTGTAACTCTGCTGATAATTTTTTTTGAATTATTGCCCTTTGTTAATTTTCAAACTTGATTTTTGTCCGGAGCATAACTCAAAAACTATGTTAGGTAGAATCATGAACATTTACAGGTGAATAGATCTCATTGTGGAGAGGTGCAGTGCACAAGAACCGTAACTCTGCTGATCATATTTTTTGAGTTATTGCCCTTTGTTGATTTTCAAACTTGATTATTTTCCGGTGCATAACTCAAAAAGTATGTAAGGTAGAATCATGAAACTTTACAGGTGGATAGATCTCATTATGGAGAGGTGCAGTGCACAAGAACTGTAACTCTGCTGATCAAATTTTGTGAGTTATTGCCCTTTGTTGATTTTATAACTTAATTCTTGTCCGGAGCACAACTCAAAAACATGTAAGGTAGAATCATGAAACTTCACAGGTGAATAGATTTCATTATGGAGAGGTGCAGTGCACAAGAACTGTAATTCTGCCAATCAAATTTTTGGAGTTATTGCCCTTTGTTGATTTTTTACGCTTAATTCTTAACCTTGCCTATATCCCGTGTCCTTTTACACATACAGCCTTGATATCTCACACATAGATACCTCCTATCAACATCGTTCACATTTAACCATGACCTTGGACCTTGTGACCTTGAACTTGGAGTTTGACCTACTTTAAAAAAAAAATAAACCAGGCATATATCTCATGACCTTTTACAAATACAGCCTTGATATTTCACACATGGACACATCTTACCAAGACCATTCACAATTGACCATGACCTTGGACTTTGTGACCTTGACCTTGGAGTTTGACCTACTTTTAAAAAACTTTAACCTGGCCGATATATCATGTCCATTTACACATATAGCCTTGATATTTGACACATGGAAACCTCCGACCTAGACCTATCACATACGTCTATGACCTTGGACCATGTGGCCTTGACCTTGGAGTTTGACCTACTTTTAAAAGAAATAAACTGGGCCTATATCTTATGTGCTATTACACATACAGCCTTGGTATTTCACACATGGACACATCTTACCAAGGCCTTTCACATTTGACCATGACCTTGGACCTTGTGACCTTGACCTTGGACTTTGACCTACTTTAAAAAAAACTTTAACCTAGCCGATATATGTCCTTTTACACATACAGCCTTGATATTTGACACATGGACACCTACGACCAAGACCTTTCACATTTGACCATGACCTTGGACCTTGTGACCTTGACCTTGGTGTTAGACCTACTTTAAAAATACATTAACCTGGCCTATATTTCATGTCATTTTACATATACAGCCTTGATATTTCACACATGGTCACTTCCAACCGAGATATTTCACTTTTGACCATGACCTTGGACCTTGACCTTGGAGTTTGACCTACTTTTAAAAAACTTAAACTAGGCCTATATCTCATGTCCTGTTACCTATACAGTCTCAATATTTTACACATGGACACCTCCTACCAAGACCTTTCACATTGACCATGACCTTGGCCTGTGTGACCTTGACCTTTGATTTTTACATTCTTTTAGAAATATTTAACCTAGCCTTTATCTTATGTCCTATTACACGTACAGCCTTGATATTTCACACATAGACACCTCCTACCAAGACCTTTCACATTTGACCATGACCTTGAATATTGCAACCTTGACCTTGGAGTTTGACCTACTTTTAAAAAGACTGAAACCAGGCATATATATCATGTCCTTTTACACCTACAGCCTTGATATTTCACACATGGACACCTCCAACCAAGACCTTTCACATTTGACCTTGGCATTTGGCCTACTTTTAAAAACTTAAACCTGGCCTATGTTTCATTTTACTTTTACATATACAGCTTTGATATTTCACACATAGACACCTCCTACCAAGACCTTTTATATTTGACCATGACCTTGGACCTTGTTAACTTGACCTTGGACTTTGACCTACATCAAATGTAGGCCCTTGAGGGGGCATATATGTTTTACAAACATCTCTTGTTTGAATTGAAGAAAAGTGTTGCTTATATCATTTTGGTTCAGGTGAGCGATATAGGACCATCATGGTCCTCTTGTCTTATTTCTGCGTCAATTTTCAAGCGGATTGTTGCATGTACCCCCCATTACTGAGCTCTTTCCTTAGATATATCACTTGTTTGTAGAATCGTTGTACTTTGTCCAAAAAATTATCCCAACCGACCAGAAAAATGACAAAAAATTCAGGCCCTTTTTCTAGTCGGTTGGGATCGGTTTTTGAGAAAAGTACAAGGAGTTTCCAGAAAAGTAATATATTTGAGAAAAGGGCTCAGTAAGACGGATTACATGCAACAAATCGCATGAAAATTGACGCAGAAATAAGAAAGTTTTTGCAAAAATTCGTACCTGAAGCGTGGTTAATTTGGCTGTAGTTGTTACCATTTCCACTTTCTGGTCGGTTGGGACAATATTTCGGGAAAAGTACCATGAGTTTTCTAATATGTCATACATCGGATGAAAGAGCTCGGCAAGGCGGGGTACATGCAACAAACCTTTTGAAGATTGACGCAAAAATAAGGAAGTTTTTGCAAAATATTTTGTCCGTATTCGTTATCCATCCCATGATGCACAATCTCCACCGTGGGAATCCATGGTGAGTTGCTTCAAACTACTAATTCTAAGATTTCTTTAATACTCCATTAAAACATTTGGCTGTTAAGAAAAGGATAAATGGTGATTAAAGTACCATTATCATCATGTACAGATAATCAGTGGAAATATACATTCGGTAAATTTAAAAATCCCCAGGTACAATATAGTAGTGAAGGTATGGAGACAAAAGGAACATGCTGAATTTCAGCGTTTTTTCTTTTGCCTCTATGTTTTCCAACGCCTTTTCTATTACGGATATCAAATCAAGAACATCATTGGGAAAAGGATAAAATTATAATTTAGTGTTTGGAATACTCCCCCCCATGTACTGATAATCAGTGGTAATGTACATTAGGTAAATTTAAAAAGCCCCAGGTACAAAGTAGTTAGTGAAAATATTGAGACAAAAGGAACATATGCTGAATTTCAGCATTTTCTTCTTTTGTCCCAATATTTTCCAAACCTTTTCTATTAGGTATGTCAAAAATAGAACTTCTTTGGGAAAGGATACATGGTGTTTAAAATACCCTATTCATCATGTACAGATAATCAGCGGTAATGTACATTAGGTAAATTTAAAAAGCCCCAGGTACAAAGTAGTTACGCGGGGTCGCTAATTAAATACACGTGATTTCTAGTTAACACATTTACACGTGCAGAGACTGGCCTAATAAGCCATTTTCGTAACAATTCCAGATTTTGACACTTTCAATAAAGAATGCTTTAGAATGCATTGAGGGAAAACAAGTAATGCTGATAAAAAGCATTTTCGACTTTTCGTTAAATGCTACATCTATGCTGTGGTGTTGAATTATCCAGATTTCCATAACAATGACTATGTCATCAGCAACACCTATAAACTTTTCATGTCGAATTCTTTTAAGGCAATAATCATATTGAACTAGATCTATTTTCCTTTTCACGACATTCATTTTGTCGCCTGCAACATCTTTGAATTTGGACAATGTTTTATATATTTCAACACGTTTGGTGAATTTTAGAAACCCCAGGCACAAAGTAGTTCTACAGGGTCGCTAATTAAATACACGTGATTTTTAGTTTACAAATTTACACGTGCGGAGACTGGTCCAATTAAAAGCCTGTTGCCTTTAAGTGATGCGACTATGCTTGTGTCAGAAATTAAGAAAAAATCTTTCATGAAGTGTTGGGATTATCGTCGCTTTTCAACAAAAACCTAGTAACTGCAGCATGAAACAAGCTGAGGAAAAGCAACGATTTAAGTTTTAGATGGCTCTAATCGGTATTAGCTCCTTTGCCATTTGTATATGGTCTCCCACCAAAAGGTGGATACTCGCAAACCTTTTTATACGCCCGAAGGGTCGTATTATGTTATGGCCCTAGTTGTCCGTCCGTCTGTCCGTCCGGTAGCAATTTCTTGTGTGCGCAACTCCATACAGTTTCTATCGGAATTTGATTTAACTTGCCACAATGGATCTCGATTGTGTGTAGTTGCACACACCACGTAAGGAATGCAGACCACTCTGTTCGTTCTTGAGTTATCTGCCCTTGAACTAAAATGGCCATTGTTACAGACAAGCCCCTCTCGGGCGTATAGTATATATGCGCCGCTCCGCGAAGCCATTGTTTAGTGTTGGAAGAGAACCTTCGGGCCTTGCAAGTTGGCCCTGTGTTTGGAAAGAGAAAACGCTGACACCTATCTTTTTCGCCTTATTTTCACCTGATATGTGACCAGTCACGCTAAAAGGGACCTTATCCGAACTCCAAAAATCCATTTTTTGACAAATTTGTCAGACCCAGCGCAGGTCAACCAGATCCCGTATGCGAAAAATGAATATATAGTAAGATAGGGGAAACATTCCAGATTTAGAAAATTGCATAAAAATGAAAAGTGTCGGCCCTAGTCTGGCTGCGCGGACTGCGCAGACTGACTAGGGTCGATATTTTTCACACATCCGATAAGGTCCCTTTTAGCGTGACGGGTCATTTTATTTTCTATGCTTTGACTCAAATGGTTTCTTCCGTACAATTTATTTTCTATTCTGTAATAGCTTTGAATTTGGACAATTTGATATAATTACGATGTATTTTGTGGTTGGCAAAAGGGGATACATTGTAACGCAGATCGTTGAGCCCACCAGATTAATTATAAAGATAGAGACAAGCCCAGGGGACAATGTTGATGTTTTATAGTATCCCCCTGTCGTCATGATTGTGAATGTTAGATATGTTCATTACATGTGAATCATGATTTTTACCCATTGGTAATCGACAAATAATCGACATTTTGAAATACAAAGGACCAGATCAGGCTGAGTTGAAATGTAGAAATCCAATCTAAAACAATTCAAAATGGAGAAAAAAGTAAAGAGGCGCCAAAACCAGGTAAATGTAGTTGTTTCTCCTTAAATCTCAATACTTTCCATGCTCTAGTGTATAAATTGCACAAATCAAGTCGCAATAATTATGTGGTCTACAAATCCTTTCTTTTGCTTGTCCAGTTTTAAAATAGTGTTTCTGTTCTTATACAGCTTCATCAATTATGAACCATGAGAGTACAACATGGATCCCGTTAAAACTTTATTTTCATGCACCGGCAGATCTGAGTCCATGTTTGTCTTACATGCCATAAAATACAATTTCTAAATCAATGCTCAAATGGAGAAGAGGAATATAACAAGTACAATTGCCATAGTTTCAGAAATCCATGTTCGCGTGATGAAGCCGAAAGTACTTCCAGATAAATTGTTCCTCGCCCCGGGGATTCGAACAAATTGCGACATAAACTCGGCGAGAATGGACACTTTTCTACCTCAACCTTTACCTAAACTACATCTGGTTTTGTCGGCCCTAACTTAAAAAGCTTTGGAAAGCATTGGCAAATTAAAGATTTAAATTAATTTTATTTTGTCTTCTGCAGTTCCTTTCAATTTGGACCATTCTTATATAGTATTAGGATCTTAAATTTAGAAATACAGTATGCTCTCATCCTTATGGCGACCCCCAGGAACTTCAGTGCTTTGATATCGATATTCTTTTACCTATGCCAACCTTTTACATAAATGGTTGTCAAACATACGACATTCTTTGGACATATTTGGGGCTTTAAGGTATTTCAAGGTAGGCTATGTCAAAACACTTTTAAGACAAAAAAGTGTGTTACGTCCAATACAGAATGGGAATAATTACTGACATCATTGCTATTGTTTATGAAAACCCATGTACGCGTGATGAAGCCGAAATTACTTCCAGTTAAATTGTTCCTCTCCCAGGGGTTTCGAACAAATTGCGACATAAACTCAGCGAGAATGGACAATTTTCCACCTGTAATGAGATATATTAGAATCCGGCATGTCAGGTGTGACATGCGCTTTGATTCCAGGTGTCACTCCGATTGTTTCTTTTCTTCGAGTCACGAAAATAAACGCCCTAGATTGAAAATATGGAACACAAGCGAAAATGTTTGAAACTGGTTAGACTGCGCTGTGCGCGCAGTCTAACTAGGTTAAAAAAAATTCCCCTTTGTGATTATTTTCGGTATACACTTTGATATTTTACGTAGCAATGTTTCTTTCCTTTCTTGAATTCAACATATTTATAATCTAAATGAAATTTTGGCTGATATGTAAATAATCTAGAAGTCCTCAAATGTTATGACGCGACATATTTTTTCTCTCATTTCGGAACCTGTAAAGCAATCAAACATAGGACAGCGTGGAACCAGTCAATAAAGCACGTGACCACGAATCAAACTTCACGCTGCCACTTCCGGTTTCGGACGGGTTCACCCGACAGTTAATGAGGCTATTTTTCTAGCATTGTTTTTCCTGGGACCCGTCTAACAATGGCGGTTCTCGTAATTTCCGTTGTAATAATTAGACTGCGAAACACGCTCAATGAAATTTATTGAAATAATGATACCAATTTTCTCACCGTGAATCGCGGATTAATTTATATGTTCACATTTATTGGTACGCACGTCGGGGTATATCAGCCGACCCATAGAAAAATAAATGTACAAGATCGGGGATTTGGAAGACATCTGATAGGCTGTCGTGATTGTTGCATGGATATCAAAAACTGATTTGTCAACGCACCATTTTAATATGTTTTTCCAACAGCATATCAGGTGTGGTACGGAAAGCAGTGACGAGATCTGTCTAGAAAATTCGGAATGGTTTTCAGCGATGTTCTTGTAAAATTAGTTTGGGTAAAGCCACTTAGAAATTCTGTCACTATATTTTTACCAGCTTCTAACGTATTCCACATTTATCTATACGAAACATTTCGCAACTTGGCCGATATCCGAGACGAGTATTTTTGGAATTAAAAATCCAACTTCAGAAGAATTCGAAGTCGATTTCCGCACGGAAACAGAAAGATGTTTGATAATTAAATGATACGTAGAATGATGTGTACATGTTGTAGATGGTACCACTGAATAAGTTTTAAAAATATCGAGAATTGTACAGTACATCGACAACTCTTGTACTTATAAATCAAGCTTTTTTCCCGTCACGATTTCCATCCTATTCTGGCCTTGTTTGATTCCCGATATCTGATTGAATGTAAACAGTGTGTGTATTTTCACTTCCTGACTAGAATGACCCCTGTTTTATCACGTCCGTAACAATTTCCCGTCGATGTGTCACCGTCCAAAACTCTCATCTGATAAAACAATACCAGCGGAAAACAATAAAACTACAACAAATAGGACAAACTGAATACGAAACCTTTGATCAAAAACTGGAAGTGAAATTATAGGTGACAGGTCAGTATTGATCAATTTTATAGTAAATGTCCTGGCTTGACTAGAAATGAAATTCGCTTGTCCTATTCTAAAATTCATTATTTCGCTTTTAGAATCAGCACAACTGCTTTTGATTAATTCTGAATTTAATTTTGCTAATCATTCTTAATTTAGATCTTTTAAAAAAATTAAGTGGTCAGATATATTGAAATGCAAAACTCGATATCATTGACTTGATGGGATTTAACGCCATTTATAAAAGTATCTCTATCACAAATTAGCGGCTATTGCACCTTACTACGAATTCCTGCCGTTACTCTAATCCTACCGATACACTAACTGCTTATCCCACGTAGAATGGTTGGTTTACTATTATCATTCTATTGGCAAACTGAATTTAAGAATGACCAATCAAAGATGTTTTAAAAGGGAAGATTGCAGTAAACATCATAGTAAACCACAAAGGTAAATGATTAGACTTTTGAACTAAGATATAAGTATTAGATAGAGGCTGTATAGCAGATTCTACGCGATATAAACGTTCAAAAGGCGCAGCCTTTGAACGTTTATGCCGCATAGAATCTACTATACAGACTCTATCTGACTTAGTATTCGTCAACCAATGAAAACATACGCGTCTACTGTCATTCTTCAAACCACGCCTCCGACCGGAGCTACTATCAAGCGGATCTTACTGGAATTGCATCATTTTCCCAAAAATTACATCATTTTTCATAATTGCACAGGAAACGGGGAAGTGGCTATGTATATCCGTGACATAAACTGACCGGAAGTGCGTTTATGTGAAATATAGCGCCGAAATTTTCAAATATACTGCAATTTCATTGGTCCAAAAACTAGGACGAACACTAAGTATTCCTATACGCCTCTCTGCTACTCTGCTGGTCCACCAACTTCACTCTGCTACTCTGCTTTTCTGCCAACTTCACGAACAAACTTATTATAACAAACATTTTGTCTTTTATTATGCATCCTTATCGAAAGAAATAATCTGTATTTCTTAGAGCATTTTCTTCCATATTTGACACAACATATGAATACTGTGTTTTTTCTAGTAAGGGCTAAATGTCACCGTGATGGCGCTAATGTTAAGAGTTGTCCGTCTCTTGGGAGACATCGTTATTTTAGGACCAAAATTAATTCTTTACACTTAAAGTTCCAAGGAAAATTGTCTTACTCTAAATGCTGTTATAAAATATTTTATGTTTAACTTCTTTTTTCCCAATGATTTCTCCTCGTTTCTCTTTTCAAAACCATACAGTAAAACAAAGAACTGCTTGGTAAGGGCTAAATGTCACCGTAATGGCGCGAAGTTAGAAGCTGCCAGTCTCATGGGAGACATGTTTTTCTAGGACCAAAAGTTGACTCTTTACATGATCGCATTCTAGAAATGTTTCTTTAAAAAAAGTAAAACACAAAAAAGATACAAAGTCATAACATCATCCGTACATTGAAAATCTAAATGGCATAATTATAGCCATGTTACTTTATCTTGTGAAACTGCATTAGATTAGTTGAAATTCATTTCATGCGATTTAAGTAAATCAGGATCATTTTGGACAAACGTGTTGGATAACATATTAGGAAAAACAAAAATACGTATTGCTAGCATTTCTTTTTGTCATAAAATTCCTTTTCCAAAGTTTGCAATCCTTTATTTCTTTTTTGGATGTTTCCAAAATGTTTTGAATCTTGGGCGTATAAAGTCGTTACGGTCCACAAATGGGTTAAGCGTAGCAACATCCCTCTGTGTTCTGGAATCATATGACGGATTGGCGGGAGTCCATTTGAGCAATAAAACTTGATTAAAACGGCTCAGTTTACATATGGCCGCAATTTCCATGCAATATTGGGGATCGCAGAACTTCATGGAACATTCTACTCTTTCCTGATAGCAATGTTGAACGATATTTAAGCCATTACCAAACGACACATTTTGGACTGGTCCTAATTCAAAGATGTTGCAGAAGACAATTTCAATTTTAGGAAATTTAAAATCTTTTGGTCTTTTTTTGTAGAAAACATTGAGGGAAATGAAGAAATTGCTTGTCACAAGCAATTTCTTCATTTTCCACAATGTTTTCCAAAATCTTTATCTTTAAGGGAGTCAAAAAGAGTCAATGTGTGGTAATGGGTTAAAGTGTACTTGCGGCTTGATTCATCTCATAATTCTTCGATGATATTGATAGGGAACACTGTAGGGAAAAAAGAAATAAGTTGATCAAATTTTATCTTGGACATTGTTGCCTGTTATTCCTTTGAATGTTGCAGGACTAAGTCCGGACCGAGAGGGGGTTTGGGGGTTCAAACGAAACCCTCTGAAACGTGATTGTTACATTTTTATGCAGAAATTCAGTCAAAATTGTGTAATTCTAGGAAAACGAACCCCCCTTTTGTATATTCGAACCTACATCGCAGAAATCCTTAAAATTATATCATTTGGCAAAGAGTTTCATAAGCCACAAAATGTTGAGTGGTCTATATCTAAACTTGTTGCAAAAGACAAAACTGGTGTTAGTAAAAGCAGGAAATTTGAACATCATAGCATGTAAAGCACTTCGGCAAAGTGAGCAAAAATCCCAGTTCAACATTTTCATAATTTGCCTAGAACACGGTGGATAATCACATGATACAATATTTTTGGAAAATCTTCAATAATTTTGTAAATACTGGACCGATTTGAATTCGATTTGAAGCAGAGAATGTGAACAGACGTCACGCATTAGATGGACGTGGTTGATTTTTGAAAAATTAACTGATAAAAAAATTATTGAAGATAAACCAAAATTTTGGTTTATCTTCAATAACTTTTTCATCAGTTGATTTTTCAATAATCCAACACGTCCAGCTTATTCCTGGCATTTTGCGACATTCTCTGCTTCAAACCCATTTCAAATTGGTCAAGTATTGACAAAGTTAGGCTATTGAAGATTATCGGAAATTCTGAGTCACGTGATTATACACCGTGTAGAATATCAGGGCTTGATTTGGAAAGAGTTAAACAAACAGGGGTTAATCCGCCGAGTGTCGGAGTGTTTCAACGTCGTGTAAGCTTCATTTAGTTTCAATTTGCAACTGACGGGTCAATAGGGAAATTCATCAAATTAACCCTTTGCTAAACAAGCCATGTCCTCTTTTTCACGTTTTAAACAAAAAGTTTATTTTACAAACATGACTGGATAGAAGAAAGTAATGAACCCTGGACAGCTTTTCTTTTTGTCCATCTTGTCTTTATTTCTCAATACACCAGCATGCAAAGTATTATTGACATTCACTGTTGGTCCACCAAAGTTTTGAATTTGGAAGATTCTATATTTTCTCTCTCGAGGAAATGAATCAATCATTTAATCTGCCCAACCCCCAAGACGGGAGCCGAGCATGGTGAAAATGTCAACCAAAATATCTGGCCTCGGCGTTGATGTCCCCCGATCTACCAATTAATCGGATGGAATGGGTCGGATTACGAGATCCGGTTTTTATCGTGTTTCCCCTTTTGTTTATGGAATAAATTGTAATTCAGAGAAATGCTATAGCTCAAGATCAATGACCTGGCAGAACATATCTAGCTAAAGCTAGAGATGTTCTACCAAGTCATTTATCTGCATATATACATGCGTCCAAATATCGCTATTTTTCTGACCGACTTCGTTTCAGACTACTGTATCGTTCGAGCTACTCGCTGTTCCATCTGTTGGATTCACCACGTAATGTAAAGATTTTCCACGTTAAAGGTTTACCGGAAGTGGCTGTCTCGTGTATTTCTACACTATGTGACAGAAAATAGTTCTGAAAAGAAAGATGGATTTTGGCTCAAAACTTTGAAAATATGCCATTCAAACCCACCCATTTTTAAAATCTTAGCATGAAATCAATAAATACAAGGAACAAGGCATGGTCAAAACAGTGCGACACTTTAAAAAGAACTATTTAATACGGAAGAACTTTTTTGAGTGACATGCCACCAAATATAATATATTTTTTTGCAAATATGTATGTCTCCAACAACCTAAAATTTTGAAAATCGCTGAAACCAGTTATTTTTTACGCGGTACATTTAAAATAATATGTGTAATATTATTGTCGAATATTATGTTTTTGTCTTTTTTTTTCTCTCTCAAACCAACATTCCGCAGCATTAGTCCTGAGCAATGTGACGAGATACTGTGTAATTGTCGGAAAGGTCCCACGTGATTCTTGAATAACCCTTTCCTAAATGCCTTCCTTAACAAATATAGTTTTTAAATACATTGAGGTAAAAGAAGACAATGCTGGTAACCAGCATAATTATCCTGGTAAAAAAGCCTGCTTATAAATTTGACATTTTGGAAAGGGTAAACATTCCAGAGGTTTATGAGGAGATTCTGTGTAATTGTCCGAAAGGTCGCACGTGATTCTTGAATAACATGCCTAATGACCGTGTAACGACAAATCATTATTAATACGATGTATGGGACAACTAGAATTAGCCCAAATCTCCCAAAATAACAACTTGTCAGTTGCTACAAAAATGTTCAACAGCTTTTGAAAACGTGAGGAAAAGGAAGAAAATGCTGGTCAACAGCATTTTCTCTCCTTTCCTCCATGTTGTCTAGGAATGTCATTATTTCTTTAAGGTCACACTAGATTCATGAATAACGTACATAATGGCCGTATAACAAGGATGCATCAATAATATGATGTATGAGGCAACTGGAATTAGCCAGAATCTCCAGAAATAATCCCCGTCAATACATTGTCAGAAATGTTCAAGGGAAACTATAAGGAACATGATGAAAAATGCTGCATTTCTTCCTTTTCCTCGACGTTTTTTTTAGGAACGTCATTGTTTCTAAAAGGTCACACGTGATTCTTGAATAACATGCCTAATGACCGTGTAACAAGGAGGCATTAATAATACGATGTATGAGGCAACTGGAATTAGCCAGAATCTCCAGAAATAATCCCCGTCAATACATTGTCAGAAATGTTCAAGGGAAACTATAAGGAACATGATGAAAAATGCTGCATTTCTTCCTTTTCCTCGACGTTTTTTTCTAGGAACGTCATTGTTTCTAAAAGGTCACACGTGATTCTTGAATAACATGCCTAATGACCGTGTAACAAGGAGGCATTAATAATACGATGTTTGAGGCAACTGGGATTAGCCAGAATCTCCAGAAATAATCCCTTGTCAGTTGTTACAGACATGTTCAACGATCGGTCAGAAGAGAGCTTATAAACGTGTAGAAAAAGGAGAAAAAATATGGAATCTTGATTGTCAACATGATATTCTTCTTTTCCCTCGTAATTGACAGGTACTTTTGATGGTTTGGTTAGAAATGCTACGCGTGTGTATTGAATAATGTACCTATACAGGAAGAGTTCAATCTTGGAAATAACGAATACATATTTGAAGACGCCAAGGAAAGATAAGACAATGCTGCTTACAAAATTTACATGCACTTTCTTTCGTTTTCTGTCTTCGTTTTCGAGAGTTACAAGTTCCCGAAAAGTGCCAAAGGTCGCACGTGTTACTCAAATAACATGCCTAATGGGCGTGAAGCAACTGGCTGTTCCAAACATTGATAATACGATCTATGGGACAGGGGCTCTTTGAGAGAAAAGGCTTAACCCTTTCCCAAACAACAAAGTTTTAGGGTGATCCACTTCAAAAACTGCCACAAATGACAAAATGGATGTTATTAAAGACAAAATTTGTGTAAAATATGACACAGAAAATATTGAGACAAAAGGAGAAATTGCTGGTTATCAGCAGTTTCTTCTTTTGTTTCAATGTTTTTCTAATAGGGACGTCAAAACCAGGTCTTGTTTGGGAAAGGGTTAACTTGAAGAGGATTAGTCCCCAACACAAAAAGTTTTCATATGTTGGGGCATGTCTCTGCTTTTGACAGAAGTAGAGTTACACGTGATTGAAATCTAAGAGCAGTCTTTGATAATGGAGACAGTCCACAACGAAAAGTTTGTGCTCCCAGGTCGTAATACCCAAATGAGTTCTGGATGTCAAAAGGGTTCTATGTCCTTTTCTCTCAGAGGCTCTGTATACGCGGATAGGGGCTAAAATTTTGAAACATATTTCTTTTGAATTGCAGACCAGTGGTGCACAATATGGGCGTGCTTAAAACTCACTTCCGGTGTAACTACATGTTGTCAGGCCGAAACATTCGCAGACTGTTATAACGTCCAGTAGTCCTTTGTGGACGCATAAATGTCTGTGGTTAGTTAAGTTTGGTTGGAAATTTGTCAAGTTTTTGAAGGAGATTATGAGCCCATTTTGTTGATGTAGAATTGAAAAAAAAATTAAAGTCAGCGGGACAATGGTTATGAAATGGTATTATCGGCTGTCAATTGTTTTAGGACCAGACTGATCCCGATCGCCATTTTGTAAACATACTTTTTTATCTCTAAATAATTTTGATCATAAAATTATTGGCTCTTGAATAACATTTCCCCGAACAACTAAAGACCATCCACGAAGCATGTGTTAATCTTTTTCCACTTGATTTGATCCGGGTCGATACAACATGGGAGGCGAGCATTCTACCCGTGTGAAAAATAGTTCTGGGAACATTATTTACCCTTTCTAAAACAACACATTAAAACCGATTCGAATTACATGCGATGTAAACAACAGAAAAGATCCAAAATACAAAATAGTGTATGACTAGCACTAAATCGATTTGAGAAAAGGAAAAAATATGGGCAATTAGTATGCCTATTTCCATCTTTTCTCTGTTTTTTAACAAAGTTTTTTTCGATTTAGGACGTCGAACTAGGTATATTGTTTGGGGGGGAAAAGGTTAAATCTATAAGCGCATGCGTTGATCCCTACACGATTAAAACTTAATTTCCTCTTCATGTCGTCTGCTATAACTCTTTCGAAAATTATAGACCCAGTAAGTTTTTACTCTAGAAACATTCACAGAAGAGGAAAAAACTGCCTATGGTTATCAACATTTTTCTCAGTCTTTAGCGTTTATCCAATTTTCATAATATTTATTCTAGAACATCATGTATAGCACATCTTGCAACTGGTACGTGTACCGGCATTACTTTTTTATCCGTCTATTGCACAGGGGTCTTATCTTAATTTCCTCTCCCTTTCGTGATTATTGATCTTAATCCATAACAATCATTGCAAATGCCACAAAGTGACGCGCCATGAATAAAGTTAAAAAGTGCTTATCAAAAGTCGAAAATTGCTAATGTTATGTTCCCACTGCAGATCAGATCAACTCGATCAAGCCCGACCACCCGATCGAGTACAGATTGAGCTCAGTCGGCATGAGTGATCGTGAGTGGTCGGAGTGGTCGAGGTTGATCTGTCTATATGACTAAAAGAAAACACAATGGAAAGGAAACATTATAGAGCATAATTCAATCATCAACATTGCTTATTAAAGGTGGCACATTTTGACTAGAAAATCATACGAACATGACTATTAATCCTTTCCCGAACAATACTAAATTTTGACGACCATGATATAGCATGTTAATTCAGAAATCCTTGCGGTAAAAGAAGAAAATGCTGTTGTTATTGTAGCATGTCGCCTTTTTCCTAAATGATTTTCGTGTAATTAATTGAACATATTCTATTTCAATAATAATTATGATGTCTTTTACACAAGCTTTGATTTTGGACAAGTCTAAAATTTCCTCATTTGGGAAAGGGCTAAAATTCATCAGGGTGAAAATTACTGCGGTATTCTATTATAGCGTGTAAGAGATAGTAACCTTAACCTTTTCCCAAAACAATTAATAGTTTTGATGTCGCTTATAGGAAAATATCTGTAAAACATTGGGACAAAGGAAGAAAATGCCGATAATTAGCATTTTCTTGTTTTGTCTCAATATTTTTCGTGTTTTATTGTACACAAATCCTATCTTTATCAACATCAATTTTGTAGTCTCTAACAGTTTTGAAATTGGAACAGTCCAAATGTTTGTCGTTTGGAAAAGATTTAATCGGCCACATAATGACTGGGTTTTGCAGAAATTAGACAGACAGAACATGGGGTTTGATTCCACGAGATAGGGTTTAACCCTTTCCCAAATGGCAAATATTTAGAATGTTCTAATTTGGAATCTGCTACAGAGTACAAAATGCATAATTGATGTTGATGAATAAAGGATTTATGTGTGCATGTAAAACAGCGTAGAAAACATTGAGGCAAAAGGAGAAAATGCTGGTTACCAGCATTTTCTCCTTTTGTCTCAATGTTTTCCAGAGTCATTTATATTAACGACGTAAAAAGCGGGTCTTGTTTTGGAAAAGGGTCTGATTATAGTTGCATATTAATGGTGATATTTTTACTATCAAACATCATAATTTGTGGTCCATCCATTATAGTTGTTTAGACGTGATATGCAAATTAGGTCCGTTGTTTACTTAGAGTATGCACGCTATCTTGTATGAACCCCTTTTACGAACGATTCTTATAAAAACTGTAGACGCTTTTTTATTGCCATTTTCATACAACATATACATACAGAAATATCCATACGACTTTAAAATGTCAATTTTTAATTGAATTCGATTCATGAGATGCAAAATAGTATTTCAGCCATAAATTTCTGTTATTAGAATAGATAAATATTGAAAGACTTCCAAGTATAAACTGAAAGATGCCGCAACTGACAAAGTAAATGCGAAATAAAAACCGGATTTAAAAAAAATCCACTGCACAATGTAAAATGATGGAATAACTTGTCACAAGAACTTTTTTATTTTTCACTTTTTATTCAATCCAAAGAGTAGTAGAATTATAATTTTGTAACAACTTGAAAATGCGGTCTGCAACTTAAATCAATTTGGACAAGTCGAAAGGTTTGTTAGGTTGGAATGGTTTAAAAATTACAAATTACCACAGACAATATTCCTGACGACCTAGTGTCAGATACTACCAGGAATTATTTTTCCTCTTCGTGAAAAAATATTATAAACATCATTTTACTTCCGTGTGAAATATCTAGCGGTTGTGATTGAAATGTCAAACAGTTATTTGTACAGGAAAATGACTGCACACGTCACTCGCTCAGCTAAGAATGGTTTAAATTATGTTAAAACGTTACAAGTCTTGGCGTGATCAATTAACGAACGCACGGACGCTGCTTTTCTATTAAAATAACATGTAAAACTCATGTCAACAGCACAAAAAATGCACGAACCCTACACGCCTAGTCACGTGTGCACGTGGTTTACAATAATACCGTCTGGTTAGGATTAGTTCACTTTTCTTTTTCATTATTCAAACAATCATATTTTACATGGGGATTGAAAGTAAAATTGTGATTACGAATAAAAATCACGACACGTGTCATTTTTACGAGCACCGCTCTTCCCGGGAGTAGATAAACAAACATGGCGGCGAAGGTCGTGAGTTCTTACAAAATATTTCAATCGAACAAATTGGTTGTGTTGTTCGGACATGCAAAAATTCGTGGAGATAATGAAATTCTATTGATACAAATTTCAGCACAGAAAAACACAACATACTCGCCGCATGGAAGAAGTAAACATTGGTTCGTGTCGCACGTGCATTCACATTCTTTGCAAAATAAAAGGCTTGTTAAAAGTAAATAAGCTTGGTTATGGTAAAGTTGTACTTGTGTCATTTCAGACCAACAAGAATTCAGATCAGACTGTGTATATTTTCATTTCATTATTCATGGAAAAATGTTGCAAAGATTAGAACATATTATTCATAGCATATTACAAATATGCTGAGTCAAAAAAGAAAGTGTGCACAGAGAATAATTGGAATTTCTATCGTAATTCTGAATATTAATATTATAACATTGGTATCAAATTAAAGATAATTCAATTGCCTATAAGTGGGTGTCTTTTTTAATTGTGTGAAATGGAATTTTTCATGTGTTTCTTAAGATATTTGAGATAGGGGTCAATTTCGAAAGTCACAGAACTTGCTTACGAACGCGGGGAGATTAAATGATGCAAATGTCTTGGGATTTTTGCTTCAATTTCTATTGTAACATGTCTTCAATGAATGAAGAAAATATGAGTGGTCTCACTGATTGAACGTTTTGATTCATTTTATCGTTTGGAATTTCATTGCGTTCATATTGCAAGATGTATCCCATGTCCTCCAAATTCTTTAACTGGACCCTAAAGTTAGCGAAACCCAGGCAGAAGAGATGTTTGGCCCTACACCACACTCAGGACTTATTTTTACGCGTCCCGTGACGATAGCGATGTGCCTAATGAAGGCGTAACGTAAGATTTTGGCATCTTGATAATGTGACAAACAAATGATCTCAAATCTCTTATGGGCAATCTATCTGCCTTCGCGGATTTCCAATGTTTTGTTTACAAATAATGGTGTAGTTTTGAAACGTTGACGTGTGGACGTCAACGTCATGTAACGAGCTTGTCTAGTAGTCCGTTGGCTGGCTACACCCTAGGTCCCCCCCTACCGGGATTTTATGACACCTATATCATTGTAAAGCTTAATGAATTCCCTTTCAAATGCAACTTGTTGTTTGATATATAAGTGCTGGATAAGCATATGCGGAACGATTGATTATCTCCCCTTGAATTACAAAAAATACTTGTTTATAACTCTCCATATACACATTCATGGGATCCAAAATAAAACCAAATTTAAGCGCAAATGACCAAAATGCTTATAGATTTTATCAATTCACATCGTTAAATAGTAAAAGAAAATTTCACACCAAAAGTATCACGAATTATGCCCCTTGAATATGTAAAACAAGAGAAAAATAGTATAGATATTGCCTTTGTTTATATTTACTTTGCGTTTGGAAATCATTTCCACATCGAATAATTGCTAGAATTTGTATTAAAGTGTTAATTAGATGCCTTGTCATAAAAGTCAGAGTGTTTACTATCGACATTCCAGGATATACTCGACATTTCAAATGATTTTCAAGATGGCCGCCGCAAAATGACCACTTGACTAAATATCGAAATATCACTGCCTCATAATTTGTTATCATGTTCTGTATGTAAATGAGATTATTTCTAAGGAAATTTGAGTATATTAAATCTAAAAGAATACTACCATGCTTATAATAAGCATTTTTGTCTTTTTTTAAATTTCCAAAATGGCCGCCAAAATCTCAAATATGCAACATTGATGTAAAATGTTTTTCATATCTGCAAATCTTCTGCACTTAATATTGTATTTTTAAATGTAATTTCAATTTCTTATTAAAACTACATGATTCAACAAGTAAATGAATGACCTTGAACAAATATATTTCCAGAACGGTCCTAATTATCGTATAAATGGTAATAAATCCCCATTCCCATAAAGAAAATGAAGAAAATCCAAATTGATTATTTTCAACGAGAGATAAGTATTTTCCCTCTTTGACAGAAAATATGTACCCGATTCTTTAATGATGAGTCCACATTGGAGTTCGGCATTGGCATCTTTTTGCGTGAAGGTTTTAAGTCTTGCATGGACAAGGGACGCTTTGGATAATAGGTGTTATAGAGGGTATAAAGACATTAAGGCTTACTTTGGTCATACAGCGTTTAAGCTCTTTTTTGTGGGGTGGATATGTTGAATACAAAACACCAATATCAACAATTTTGCCACGCTAAAAATGGCTTCATCACTATTAATTTACATGACATAGGCTATAATACAATACAATAATATGTATTTTATGTAATCTGCCTAAATGCTCAAATACGAGCATAGGTCAATGAATAACTGACCTAATCTTTTTTTATGTTTAGATCGACATCTTTTCTTTTGAAATACCTTCCATCCAGGCATATGCGCTTTGACCAAACGATATGACCATAGCAGTTGAAAAAGGAATTAAACTCAAATTAATCAACGTTAAAGGTGGTCAAGTGACATCAGTCCAGAAGTAAAGAAGTCCGAGAACTTTCCAAAGTACCACACCTAAACTGCATCAATAACATTTTTCATGAGACTTAAAATTGCAACCATTCATATCCCTTTTAGGAAAGAAGTCGATAGCAGCAAGGTCGTGTGGATAGGAAGGGTGTGATCTAAAGGGATACCTATTTTTCTCGACAGCATCCATTGTGCTTTGGCAATTGTGTACTAATGTAATTTCCTGTTGCAAGCAGCGGTCACATTTTGAGTGTTTGTCGCAACGTTTCACACGCATAGTCTGCTTCAGATTGTCTAGCAACTTGGCATAGTATGCTTCGTTAATTGTACCTTTCTTGGGTAATGAGTCCAACAAAATATTTTATTGCAACCCCCAATTGTCCCAAAACATTGAATACTGAACCTTGTCTGTAATATATTGAATAATTTTCTTGGCCTTTGGGATTCCATACCAACTTCCTATGACTCGGGACATTTTCTCGTTCATAAGAATGCAACAAGTACTGGTAATCTCTTTGTCATTTGTGTATCGTTGAGAAATTTTAGACCCAACATTCCGCAAGTTTATGCATCCTTTTGCGATCAAGCAATATCTTCAAAAAGATAATGCATAGACGGTTTCTTACTTTAATTCGCTCATCAAGTATACCAGATCTGTGAATTTATGACACATACCGTCGACAGTGGTTGCAACTTTGCATTCAGACCAAGCATCATCTTCTTAAGTTTCTCTGTCACATTATAACAGCCCCCCCCCCCCCCACCAACCACGATATTTTACTTGAGAATAAGATGGTACAGAAGACCAGTAAACTCATCATGCATGTTTTACCTTAATTCCTTTTTTTTTTTAAATACAAGTGTCGAATCATAGCAGGCTCACCCTTTTTTGTGAAAAGGCTTTCTAATAACCATATATTTAGACAATTTTGTGCACATATAATGACATATAAATCACGGACTCCTTGGTTGATTGGAAATTGCTTATATATGTATTATTCATAGCTAGCCCTTGTGTTTTATGGACTTTACCTCATCATGAGGTTAGCTTGTTGAATTGCAAAAACTAATTTGTGGTGAAGATGTTTGAAATGAATTAAGAAATGCATGAGCATATCTAAAAACTGATAATGTTCAATACAAAGGATTTCAAATCTTCGGCCAGCGACATATTACAACACGACAAGTTGGAATATGATGTATTTCCCTCTGAACAGAAATTGCAAATTGCGTTTGCTATTTAAACGAAATCTTTCAAAACAACAACCTGTTACACGAATACGAGGATTCCTCACAAATCAAGTGTCTTCGAAGTACTGGTATCCAATAAGGTACATAATTATGTACAATTTATAACTGTTTAATTATCACATATAAGTATGCTGAATTATAAAGGTGTAAAACGATGTCACTTGAGTGCAATTTGATAAACAAATGAATACAATGAAATTCAGTTGCTATTATAGGCAATTTGAAATCATCAATTAATGCACATGACAGTGCAAATATGAAATTGTCCATTTTCAACTATCGCTTATTAGAATATATTTGGTAAACTGTGTTCCTGTAACATAGCATTCCAATTAATAGAAGTGGTCAAGGGAAGATTTCTCTTCTGCACAGCATGTCTCCAATAGTATTGTGAAGTTTAAACTTGGAGCAAATCGTCGGTGTAAATGCAAAACCTCGTATGTCGATTCTGGCGATTTTCAAAGTACACACTTGTATGCCCACTTTAGACAATTCACACAGGTTTTGGAATAATTCTACTGATCATTAAAGACACATTATATGTGAACAATATGTCCGAATTTCAAGTAAAACCCTTCAGTTTCGGAAAAGTTATTAAACTATACGAGGTTTTGTATTCACACCGACGAAATGTAAAAAAGCATGCACTGCAAGGCAAAAATGGTATAAATCAAAGGTGACCATACATGTACTCCAATGGGAATTCATTATTATAAACGCTTTACAATTTTTTAGTTCTTCACTTTAACAAAGTTTATTGTATTTAAAAGAAAACTGTATTTCACATAGAAAAAAATCAAAGAAAGTAGGTTAAAGTTTTCAGCATGTCATTTACGCTAAATGGAATTTTATTGCCATTTATACGGTGATTTTTCAGAGCATAATTGCTAAGATTCTCCCTTTTAATTGGTAAATCATAAAATATTAGTTTTCAAACACAACAAGTACACAATTTATGGAAAAAGATGCAAAAATGAAAGTCATTAACATATTTAGAGAATATTTGAGATTTTATTTGCCATTTAGAGAAAAGTATGCAAATAATTGTAAATGCGAATAAGCCCGTATTCGCTTGTTCTGTGTAGCTGATGAATAGTTTATGAACTTATTATTGATCTATTAGTATTTTTATCCATTTGAAACATTAAGCATTTTAAAAATGAAATGCCTCAGCATATTTATTCCCTAGAAAAGCCTTGTTTTAGCTAATTAAACACATATTTCTACTTTCTCATTAATATTCATGAATATGCAAATTAGCTAAATAAAAATGATTTCATGAAAAATGTCTATTTGAAATTCTAAAACTAGTCTTATGTTTTATTACCAAAATAAGTATATATATTAAAAAAGTTTTTTAAAATATTTTATTGCAATTAATTGATCCAAGTACTGAAACGTAGGAAAATGAGCAGTTGCCATGGTAACAGGCCTGCCATTTGCTTATCCAGCACTTTTAAATTAAACAGGAACCTGAATTCATTAACATGTATCCTGAGCTTCAAGAAAATATAGGTCTTAAAGAATCTCACATGGTGGGGAGGGTTTTTATTCACTAGTAAACCAGTAAAGTCGTCTTTTTGCAAGTTAAACACATATTTTCCACAATCTCATTAATATTCATGAATATGCAAATTAGCAAATTTTCTGAAAAATATCTTGGTTGTGAGAGAAATTTGATGACAACATTTTAAAACTAACCTCAATGTTTTCTGACCAAAATAAGTAATTTTATTGCAATTAATTGATCCAAGCGCTGGAACGAATGAAAATGGGTGGTTACCATGGTAACAAGCCAACTACTTGCTTATCCAGCATTTTTAAATCAAATAACAACGTGAATGTATTAATATAAATCATAAGCTTCAAGAAGATATAGATCTTCAAAATTCCTACCTGATAGGGAGGTTTAAATTTACTAGAAAAGTCTTGTTTTTAGCAAATTAAACACATTTTTCTACTTTCTCATTAATATTCATGAATATGCAAATTAGCAAATTTTCTAAAAAACATCTATATTGTGGGACAAATATCTTGGTAATAATTTAAAACTGTTTTGAAAGATTTATGACAAAAACAAGTAATTTTATTGCAATTAATTGATCCAAGCGCTGGAATGTAGAAAAATGGACGGTTGCCATGGTAACAAGCCCACCATTTGCTTATCCAGCACTTTTAAATTGAACAACAACCTGAATCCATTACTATACATAATAAGCTTCAAGAAAATATAGGTCTTCAAAAATCCCGCTAGGGGGGGAGGGTTTCGGTTATGGGCCCATGGACTATAGTCATTGCTGCATTCGATTTATCAGACGGAAGTCTGTCAAAATGTATCGTCTATTTTGGAAACATGATTACGAACGCCTTATTTCATAACGATGACATCTAAAAGACAACGACACATTTTACGCCGGTTCAAGACACTAGCAATACTTACGTGTGAAATCTGTCGTGTTTACTAAGACGTAGCATCTTTGGCTGTACAGAATATTCAAATTTTATGTTTCTGTACAGAATATTCAAATTTTATGTTTGATTTAGTTTTTATACACCTTAAATACAGATTTAAGACAATAAGATTTATCATCAAACGTTTGTTTTGATAAACACGTGCAAAAAGGTGCTCACTGCGTTTAGTGTTATACCAGACAATTTAATCGTCCAAAGTTGCTTCCCATGTCAATAGACAAGAGAAAGTTGACAAGTTAGCTCCGTGTAGAAGTTTGGTGAAGTTCATTGCAGCGGTTACGCAGATATATTAAGTAGAAGTATGCACACTTTCGTTTTTGACTCGGTATACAATACAAATATTTCATATTACAAATAGTAGAACGTGTATTGCTTGTTGATAAGAATTTTTCAGAAAAGATGTGGTTGGTTTAGCATTGGATGCTGGAAATAATTCACAGACAAATCAGATTTCTATTTTTATGCATGGGGTGGAAGCCAAATCAGCCTGCCGTTGTGTACATACACAGTCTGGTCAATATCCATGTTGTTCTGCTAAAACACAATTGCGACCATTTTATTTCAAATGTAAGAGGACAGCAAAGATCTTGGTGAGAGAGCACACAAAAGTAGCGTGGTCACAGTCTCGTTTTAAAAATACTGCCTCTATCTGATTCTATATAAAAACGAGTAATTTACAAACGGCATTTTCAGCCTAAATAACACATTAAATTGCCAAAAAGTGTGTACAAACTTAAAGCTAAATAGTTATATTTTATTATGATGAAATATACTAGAGGAAAGAATTAACGCAACAACTATTTTTTTGTTATTTCTCTTAATTCTTATATGTTATTGAGTCAAAGTTGTTACTGATAATTACAGAGAACTGTATCTTAATATTGATCTTTGTGTTTACGTTAGAACCTGTCTTACATGTGAGATAACGTCAAAATAGACGTTTACACGTTTTTCACGCGAAAACCTTTAAATATCCAAACTTTACATAAAACTCTTTTGATTTGTGTAGATGCACGTCGACTCGACAAAATGCAATGATTTTCGTTTGGATTTATCCCCTCGTATCATTTTGCGACTTATTCAAAGACGTCGTCCGGTAGAATTTGTGATGTTAACGAATAGAACATCTCAACCTGCAATTGCTGCTGACTTTGGTATACATCAGTTGACAAAATGTTGCTTTAGATAACGTCTTAGAATGAACGGAACAACTGACGGTCGCCCGAAAAGCGGTCGTCAACGTCTAACGTCACAACGCAAGGACTATAACCTTCGCTTATTTTTCCTACGGAAACAATTTCTCCTATCGAGAAAAATTGTTTATGCTATTCATGGACAGTACAGCTATCAAATTTCAGCCAGGAATCGTTAACGCCAAAGTGGATTGCATGCGAGAACGCATTTAACGTTGACGCCCAAGCACTCTCATTTAAAGCCATATTTATGGCACGTAAAACATAATATTATTATGACCTTGATGAAATTTTGACACTAGAAAGTCAAATGATGAAGTTTTACTATGCATTGAAAAAAAAATACTCGAATTGAGGTAATTTTGAGAAAGACAAAAACAAAACGTATGATCAAATTTATTTTTTGTTGCGTTTCTTTTTTCCTTTAGTATACTTTTACCTTATACACTTTCTTTTCGTGTTAAATCTCTATTTGAAAAAGTGGGTCAACTCTGCGTTTCTTTGTTTGAACTCGGTCGTTACCTTAGAAGGACGCGTGGGTATGTGTGATAAAATTGCTTTGGCACTGCCATTTCTTAACGGATTTTCATAAATCTTAGATCAAATTCAAGAGGGAAAATAGATCTATTCACCCGTGTATATTAATACGATGAACCGATGAATTATGAGTCGATGATTAGGTATTCAAAATAGGTCATTTTACTCGGCTTCAAATGCCAAGAACTATGTGGCAGAAAAGCCTAGAAAAGCCTATATATAATGTTCCTATAATGTTCTTCAACATCCTATCTATTCAAATAATAAAACGTCGTGTGATTTTAGCTTAGCGCATTCAAGCGCAAAGGCTTTAACAATGGGAAGTGTTTTTCAATTCCCCGTGATTTATCGATAATTTCTGTCTAAAGTCTAAACTCCATTCATCCTAAATTTATTCATAAATGTTGACGACAGTGACTCAAAGAACATTCTTGCAAAGTTTGGTTGAAATTGGCCGAATTGTTGATTTGTTAAGAATGATATCATGATTTCTCAAAGTTCGATAAGCCTTGCCCTGCCACGCCAATATTTTTTGACGAATCAAAAAATCGCGAACATTCTTTGAATATGGTCATCCAAGGAACATTCCTGTAAAGTTTTGTCAAAATCGGCCCAATGGTTAAGGAGAAGGAGGTGTTTCAAGGAATTACGGGCGAACAGACGGACGGACGGACGGACGGACGGTGAGTGACCACAATATCTCATCTTGAGCACTTCGTTCTCAGTCCAAATGGATTTACAAAATCGGCGTTTCTCATGGGCTTCCTAAACATCCATTTAACCCTTTCCCAAACAGTAAAACTTTATGGTCATCCAACTCGAAAGCTGTGACAGGCGACAGAATGAGTGTAAAAGAAAATAAGATTCTTTCGCCTCAATCTTTTCACCTTCAATAAAATCCGTTCAGGACGTCAAAACCAAGTCTTGATCGGGAAAGGGTGAGACAGCCAAAAATTAGATTGAATTTAGAGGTTGCAAAATGAACATGTTCAAATGTATGGTGCTCTTTTGGGTCAATGTTTTGAAAGCCTATTACTTCACGAACCAGAGATATAATGTTAATAATCGATCACTTGAAAGTTTGGATTATTTTTTTTTTGTTTGAAATTCCTATTTTATATGTCGTAAAATCTTGTTTTTATCGGAGACAATGCCACGGAAATGATACGCGCACAACGAAGCGCAGAAAATATTTACGTAAAGGGAGAAAATGTGTGTTATCGGCGTGTTCTTCTTTTGTCTCAATGTTTTCCAAAACCTTTTCATATATAATCGTGAAAATCATGTCTTGTTCGGGGAAGGGTTGAAATAGTGTAACAAATATTTATATAATTGTTGTTGGGTAAAAATTGAAGAAATAAATTGTTTGGTAGAATAATTTCATCCTTTGCAAAACTTCAAAGGGGTGTAACTATTTTATTAAATGTCCGATTTTAAAAACGTAAGCAGTTTTGAGTTCCTGTCATTCAGACCTTGAAAATGATATATATAATTTGTTGAGGTTCTTTGAAAAATAAACAATAACGTAATTCGGCAGAATTATTTCCCCTTTGTAAAAATGTGAATAAGCATTATTCCATAACGCAATGTCCGATTTTCACAATTCAACTAGTTTTATGTTTCTCTCAATATTCTCTGTAAGCTGGTATATATACTAGGACAAAAAAGATACGCAACCCCAATTTTTCGTAATATTTTCGACAAAATATGTTTTTAATGGCTGTTGAGTACATTTTTAATATACCTGCATCCATACGCATAAATACAGTGTCATTTTCTTCAGATGTCGTGCATTCATCACGTGATTCATGGTAAATTGTTAAAAACTGTTTATCCCCTGCCGTGTTTTCTAGATGACTACTATCAAAACAAATTTTCATCAAACACAAGCTAGAACATAGACAAAGAAAAGGCCAAAGCGTTCACACACTTTTCACTACACTACGCATAGCAAGGCTAGGCCAAAACCAGCGCCTAACTGCAGTACAGATGTTGTTGGTGGAAAAGGTTCAAAATGTTGTCGTAAGACATTGATGGGGCAAAAATTCGACACATTTTTTACTGTATACGTTGTTGGCTCTCAATTGGATCACAACCAACTGAGCACGAGGCGGACGTGCAAGAGATATGACGTCAAGGCAGGACCGAATAATCACGTTAACCTCACCTACGGGATAGGTTTAAGACTGCAACGGAGACCGCTAATAACTCGTATGGACTTCACAACATTCGAATATCGGACCAAATTGAACGAAACAAATTGGTTTTTTTGACCATCGTCCAATTTTTTTGTCGTATTGTGTTGACGCTCGGTTTAAACTGGGTGTTTTCTTACTAATGAAATTGACTACCAACAAGATTTTGTGAACTTTACAAAGTGAAATGTTATTACTTTAAATGTATTAAGTTTTGTTTAAATCTGATTTGATGTCTTTGCGTAAGAAGGAATTGAAAATGAAATTGCGTTTCTTTTTTGTTTCAGTATATTTTGTAGTGGCTGGGATACTTTTGGAAAAAAGTGTGACCACCCTAACAAAAGTCATGCTAATGCTGATCTGGAAATAGGACTTGATTTTATCAATTAAACCGTGACGTTATATCGGACAAACAATAGTATTTCGTAGGTGTTGTTATAAAATGTCGTAACTACGGCTTGACTCAAGCCGTAATTACGACAGTAACAACACCACCGGTTTATCAAAACATAACGGTAAACTCGGTCTATTTGTAGCACAAAATTCATTGCCATTGGGTCCTCAAATACCGTAGGACAAGGCAACAGACACAAGGGGCGTATAGGCATACACATTGTTTTGAAACACGTGACTTAAGGTTTACAGACGCTGAAAACCACTTTTTAGTCATAGGAAATTTATCAAATTACTCACACTTGTAAATACACTTCACACAAGTTGATTCACCGTGCCGGATTTCAAGATTATGCTTCAGGAAGAAAATAATTTACAGAATTATTTTACACTATATTCATAAACAAGGGAGCTAATTTTGAACATTTTCGTCAAATATTTCCATTTAACCCTTTCCCAAACAAGACCTGGTTTTGACGTCCCTAAAAGAACTGGCTTGGGAAAACATTGAGACAAAAGAAGAAACTGCTGATAACCAGTTGTTTCTCCTTTTCTCTCAATATCTGTGCCATATTTTATGCAAATCCTTTGTTCAATTACATCCATATTGTTGTCTGCAGCACTTTTCAAATTGGACCACCCTAAAATTTTGTTGTTTGGGAAAGGGTTAAGTGTGCATTGATTCAAAATTCTAAACCGTTCAAAATGCTTATGTTTGTATTTGGAATGGAAATGTAACACATTTTAGGAATTACTGGCACTTTTCAAATTTCTCCTCTGCCTCTTTAGTGCTAATGATTGGTTGGATACCAATATAGTGACTGTACCATGGTGTAGAAAATAATTTGATCAGTTACAATAAATGCTATAAAAACAATGCGGCTCTGTCGGACCGTATTTGGTACAAAAACGAATATGATACATTTGTACCATATTCGACCGAATATGGTACATTTGTACCATATTCGGACCGAATACGGTACAATTTTCGACCGAATTTGGTACAAACATTGTACCATATTCGGTTGGAATAAGTTTTTCTATGCTCGCCAAAACGTATTTGGTACATACCAAAAAACTCATAAAATGAAAATGGCCTACGTATATGGTACATAAATTATGTATGTCTTAATAAATGAAATAGTCTGCCGATGTGTAAACTTTTTTTTTCAAACTCAAATACATTGTATCATCATCATCATCATCATCATCATCATCATCATCATCATCATCATCATCATCATCATCATCATCATCATCATCATCATCATCATCATCATCATCATCATCATCATCATCATCATCATCATCATCATCATCATCATCATCATCATCATCATCATCATCATCATCATCATCATCATCATCATCAGCTAAAAACAGCTGACCTAACCACACTTTACATGGATTTTGGATTGTAGAATGTCTGCTATTTAACACTGTCGGATCGTATTAATAATTTGGTACAAAAACGAATATGGTACATTTGTAACATATTCGACCGAATATGGTACATTTGTACCATATTCGGACCGAATAGGGGACAATTTTCGACCGAATATGGTACAAACATTGTACCATATTCGGTTAGGCATTTTACCCCAAAACTGCAGATACGTATATGATACAATTAGACAGTTGTACCATATTCGGCCGAATATGGTACAAATTTGTACCATATTCGTTTTTGTACCAAATAGGGTCCGACACGGCTCAATTGATCCTCAGACCAAAAGGGTGCGGAGACAATTATACAAATGCAGATTTGATTTCCAGGAATTAATTAATGCAATGAAAAACATGCCGAGATATTCTGTTTACTGATTGTATTTAATTTACACTGGATGTTTGATTTCGTGCTCTTACTCCCCGGTTTGTCGAGTTTCTCGCGCATGAATTCAGATCAGATTTCATCCCTGTATGGACAATATGCGCATCTGCAAATACGATTGAAATATCAGACAAATACCCTTCTGGCTATATGGATGGATTAGTCAGACACAATTGATAGATTATTGAAAGTTTTAATCACTCTGTCGCTGTTGGCGCACCTAACCATGTACACGACTGAAATACAAATGTTTCCGTCTAAACAGATAAATTTGTCTAAGACTATTAAGATAGGAGACTAGGCTCTCCAACTAGCACCTTCACAGTGCTCTGTGTTATCAGTCCCACATCTCAGTCAGTTTCAGTCAAATGGAGCCTAGTCCAGGGACTATATTGACTTGATTAATTTTAACGTCGCGTTCAACGTCTTTTCCTTTCGTATATTGCTGCGACTGATCCACTTTACTATTAAGTTTTTGTTCTTGGAATTTCTTGCACCATTCAAACTGAACGCTCGTTCAACCTGATTTTCCCGATTCTACTACATTTTACTTTGAATCACACCTTTGATGATGCATGATATTACAAACGAGAATAGTAAATAAGGCGTAAATTATGTAGATTTATCCTCACAAAGATGTATGTACATTGCAGTTTTTTTTGAGAGCTGCAGATGCGAGCTTCTGGTGGTACAAATCGACGATCGTCGGTAATGTTTAACATAACGCCGAAATTATAGCCTTTTCAAGCTCTCATAACGACTCTTTCGAACGTTACCAACGGTATACCATCATTTGTGGACAAAAACGGTGTAACAACACTCCCACGAGCTGTACTTGCGATGGTTTTCCATCAATGTCTCAGCTTTTCAGCAAAAACCTCGTAACTGCAGCTTAAAACAAGCTGCAGTTACGGGGTTTTCGATGAAAAGCGACATTATACAGTAAGTCAAGTGCTCGTTGACTTCTCACTTTCCACACTACCCCCTCTAGGCTACATATAGAGAGATCTCCTCACATTTGTTTATGTACCGAATACAGACTCGTCTACAGAGTAGTTCTTACAATCAGTCGAAAAATAACTATCTTGTTCTAGTACTTGTGTGCATAACTTACCTGATTAAAAAGTATATAGAGATCAACTAACTGAACAAATGTGATATGAAAATTATTTCACGAGAATGGGGTGTGATGCGGTTGAAAAAAAAAAAAAAAAAAAAAAAAAAAAAAAAAAAACGAGTCCGCTAGAACTAGTATTTCTAACCGCATCTCACCCCATTCGAGTGAAATAATTTTCATATCACATTTGTTCAGTTAGTTGATCTGTTTATTACATACCTATTTTGGGAATTTAACCCTCTATTTTGGGTATTTTTTTTTAAAAAAATAATGTTCTTATTCCAATCTGATCCAAGGCTTTACACCGCGCATATATACATGTTCTTTGTGTATTCAGAAAAAAGGCCGCCATTTTGTTAAAATTTTTGAAGCGAGCAAAGAATGAAGCATCTATCTGGACTTTAAATCATCAAAAAACAATTGTAATGAAAGAATAAAAAAGCGAGTTGAATAAATTTCAATCTTTCTAGTCTAAATTTTCCAAGACCCCAGTCTAAGTTACCAATAAAAACAACAACAACAAGGTCAACAACTGGAATGACAGAATTTATGAAAGAAACAGAATTTTCAGCGGAAAACTATTCATTTAGCGTGTTTTAGACAAAAGAGATTGTCTAGCAACAATTTTTCTGAAATTCTGTGATGTGTCGTTCGGTTGCTTTGAGTATGCGTAAAAACAACAGTCTGTTCAAGTGATTTGAATATAGGCCTATCACGGAACAAATTTTGTCATGTTCGTGTGTCTCATTTACCTTCAACACTCTAGCGCTGGATATATCTTCGGTTCCATGATCAAAAATGTAGAATAAGGGCAAAAACAAAGAATATATAGGTTAGTTCTCTTTAGATGTCTTTCTTTTTTGCAGGTACATTTTTGTTTTCAGATTTTATTCTTTGCATGAACTTTTGAGTGCTCTGTATCAATGTGGGAAAAGGAAATTTTGTAAATTTTCTTTTTCACACCTTGTTTTCCTATTTTATCTATTTCAACATGCACTGCCATTACTAGTATTGTTTTATTTTGATATTTGAACTGTTCATTTTAACTTTTACATGAAATATGTAAAGGAAAATGAATTAATGGGGGAAAAGAATAAAAAAGTAGTTCGGGCAGGAGTGAAAATTGCTGTGAAATATTTCCTTGCAGTGAAAATTTGTTTCACTGGGAAATTACAGGATTTCACTGCTAGGAATGTAATAAAATTAAATAATTTGTTATCGTTAATAGGGAAGTGGGTAAACAAAAGTTGTGAATGAATTCGAACTCAATATAGTTGTTCCCGTGTAATGTTTAAGGCACACCCATTATTTGAGGAAAAAACGGAAAAATGTTATTTTCATCACCAAATAATTTGCAATTCAGAAAAGAAGAAGTAGTGTCGAGTCGATGGACATTTCAGAATGAATGTATGTTTCATTTAAGCATCGAAGAATATCCATTGAGTGTCAGACTTGTTTTAAAGAAAGAAAAGCAAATTACTACAGAAATCAATTGATTAAATTCAAGAGGAAATGAAATTACAAATGTGATGATACGAAGGGATATCAAAAAGTTATGAGCCTTTGATATTTCTACAATTTAGGTAGTACAATACAAATAAAATACATGTTCATCTTTAAGTACATCAATACTTCAAATGCAGATAGAATGAAAGATAATTTTGCTAGATGTTATGGTAAAGCGAGTAGTTGTCAGAAGGATATATCCATCCCGACAAAATAGAAAAGACTGAGAACCGGTTTGTGTTAAGGTTTCAAGTCCTAAAGGCTAAATCTGCCACATTTGTTAAAGAGCGTTTCTTTGCGGTTTATGGAGGAGTCCCCACCTTCGTTTGCAACGATCAAATTTTGAGTGAAGGATTTCTGGAGATTCGGAGACAGTTAAGAAGACGAAAATGGCGAAATGACTGCTTCTGAAGAGGGCTGGTTAGGGAACGTTGACTTCTATAGATCGGGTATCAATAATTGACAAACTAGATGGAACAGCAATGTGGAGTTGGAAGAAGTCTATGTTGAAAAATAAAGCAGTTTAAATCCAAATACCTGGTTTTATATTTCTATGCGAGGCTCAACACGTTTTTTATACCTCGTGTATGTATTGACAAATTTTTAAAAAAACTACAAGTAGATCTAATTAGAAACCAGCATATTTCCGTTTCATACATTTTGCACATTGTTTATTTCGAGGAACGCACGAAAAAATCCTTTCTGGGTTTCATTTTTGCACAATCGTAGGCTAGATGAAATTATGATATACAGCAATATCTACATATTTCCCAAGGTAAAAAAAATGTCAAGATAAATGAAGGTGATCAATAGACATCTTCATATAATTTATCGAACGGTATACAGAGAGCCACTGTACTTGCGTTTTTTCTTTATATTTTGAGGAGGGATTGATGAAGTTGTATTTGTAAAACACCTGTAACCCAGTCAACCCTGGCAGTCTAGTCGGCGTCATTAGTTCCCGTCTCACAGATAGTGAAACTGTGAACCCTTTACGAGAAATTTCTGAAGACGTCATAATAAATAGCTCTCGAGCGAAGTTGATTATGGACAGAAGCTTCGGGGGAATCCGTAATAGCAAGAAGGAAAAAAATCCTTAACATGTAGCAAGCAACCCGTTTAGATCAAATAGAAAGAAAAACGTTGAATACTCCAGTTTAAAGATGAAATTTCCTTAAATTTCAAATTCGTATAAAATAAGAAACATCCGATTACAGACGAATAAAAAATTACAGTTCTTTCACATTCATACTATGAAGGCATTAGAAAGCACATATTGCGCCTTGTTTTATTTTCTGTTAAGATTTCTTAGTGAAGAGAACATTTTTTTTTATCATACACATATTCCATCATATTTATCATTACCACTGGAAAAAAATCATAATACATATCTTAAACAACATCAAGGGTAAAAATAACTTTTTTCAACGTCTGACTGCGTCAAATTACGATGATTTTGGTTTATCCTTCAATCGAATATGTGAATTTAATGATTTTCTTTAATAAATTGATATAATCATAATAAGTTTTGCACCGTGCTTTTTTAAAATACTTTTTTGTCTACTATAAATCGTTATGCATTGATTATAAAGAATGCAAAGAACATTGCATGCAACGAATATACACCTGCTTTTTGGCGAACAGAAGTTCGTAAAAAGAACAGTATATACGTTTGTCACTTTTTGTCAATACTTTCTGAGCAATTACCTTTAATTAGGACAAGTTCATTATTTTGCCGCTTAATATAAATATCTTATACGGTTACTGTATTGCTCTGTTCTGCGTCTAATTATCAAAATGCACAGAATTGCACGTGATAATGAAAAACCATCATTGGACGATCGAAAAAGCGTAACTAGATGTTATTCAAGTTCACGGGTGGTAAACAGAGAAACTAGCTCCAAAAAGAGGTAGTTGCATAGAGCGAAATTTTGTAGGTCACGAAAACATTTTCTAAAATTATTTCTTTTAAAGCGAGTTTTTGAGAAATCCGGCGATGCTGTAATATGAAGAAATGGTCGAAGTTTGTTGTGCACGAGAGTATACGGTATTAGTAGCAGGGTTTTAATACAATCGTTGAAAAACATTTCAAAATCGAAAGTAAAAAATGTTTTACTTTCGATTTTGAAATGTATTTCAACGATTGTATTTAAACTCTGCTTAATAACATCGGATATCCTCGTGCACAACAAACTTTGACCATTTCTTCATATTACAGCATCGCCGGATTTTTCAAAAACTCGTTGTAAGAGAAATAATTGTAGAAAAATGTGTTCGTGACCTACCTTTGTTTACAGGTTTTCGCTCTATGCAACTACCTCGGTAGAGGCCGGATGTCACGAGGAAACAAAATACCGTTGACTCTTTTTGGAGCTAGTTTCTCTGTTTACCACCCGTGAAGTTGCAGTTACGGCGATATGGTTGCCAAAGGGTGATAATCAAGTCTAAGAAGTTCGATAATTTACGAGACCATTTTGTTGCGGCCAGCTTCTAATTTATGCAAGCGGGCTCTGTCCCTTGCAGCTACTTTGTATCATTAACAGTCTGTCGCGGCTTTTCAACAAAACCTCGTAACTGCAGCTTGTTTAAAGCTGCAGTTACGAGGTTTTCGTTGAAAAGCATCGATAAACAGTCTTTGTTTGACGGAATGGCAAACTGATAGGGTTTATTTACGGACGCAAATTGTGGTTATCAGTAGCATCTTTATATAAAATACAAATACCGCGAGCAACGGGCGAGTACTTTAATTGATTAAAAATGGCTTTATCTGTTCGATGACAGCTGCTAATTTCATACTTACATGTATAGTTTTGTATATAGAAGTTAAAATGACTTTTTACCGTGATCAACCCTTTTATGTCTTTTATATTTCGCAATGAATTTTCTTAATGTGAAGTTTCTTTAAAATCAGATATTAAAAATATGTTATTGACTTCTATCGAAATTTTGGTTGGTCGTCAAAAACTTTTTTATCAGCTGTTGTTAATTTTCTACTGCATATTCCTAACCCCAACACATCGCTACCTTCTCTTCTTTCAACGGCATTCAAATTGTAGGCCTAAGTATTAACAGATATTGAAGATTTTCTGAAATTTTTCTTGGACGTGTTTCACCGCCATCACGGTGTATAATCACGTGACTCAAAATTTCCGATACTCTTCAATATCTTTTTAATTCTTGGCCAATTTGAATTCGGTTTGAAGAAGAGAATGTGGGGAAATACCAGAAATAAGCTGGACGTGTTGTATTTTTGAAAAATCAACTGATAAAAAAGTTATTGAAGATAAACCAAAATTTTGGTTTATCTTCAATAACTTTTTATCAGTTGATTTTTCAAAAATCAACCACGTCCATCTAATACGTGACGTCTGTCCACATTCTCTGCTTCAAACCGAATTCAAATTGGCCAGGTATTAACAAAATTATTGAAGATTTTCTGAAATTGATACATCACGTGGTTACCCACCGTGTAGATAACCGTATATTACAAGCAAAATGGTGTAACGAGACATATTTCTCAGCCATTCAGTTTGGTTGTAATGTAACTTTAGAACGAGACCCTCATAATTAGACTGGTTGTAATCAAATTCAAATCGGTCCAGTTTTTACAAAGTTATTGAAAATTTTCTGAAAATATTGTATCACGTGATTATCCACCGTGGCCATGCAAAATGGTACTCACAAAATGAACCTGTTGTCTACTCTCTTAAGAACAGAGCACATTCTCTCTTCATTCCATTATGATATAATGATGCTCTGTTCCCGCGGGGTCATTTCACATCTAATCTCGGGGTCTTGGTGGGATTTCGGTATCCAATCGTTGGCTTTACACAACAAAACAATTAAAAAAGCTAATACAAACTTTCATTGGCTAACGCTTCAAATTACCGGCTTCAGCCAAAAATAGAAGCGACGTAATGTATACGTAACCAAACAAGATAAAACTGAATGATTTTGATTCGATAATTCAAATGTTACCGGCTTCAGCCAAAAATAGAAGCGACGTAATGTATACGTAATGATCATGCAAGGTAAAACTGAATGATTTTGATTCGATAATTCAAATGATGTGCTATAATTAGATTATGACGACCAAATAGGCTGTTTGTGTACCAAAAACGACAGAGGTCATATTTGATGGTTAATCAATAGACCTCGGCTTCGGAGAGTACCTGTCGTCGTGGACAGAAACCTTTGATCTTTTTTTTTTCTTTTTGCACTCTTTACAAGATATTACTGGCATGCATTTTTAACCAAAACTACGGTACCTTTATAAAGACAGCGTACTTTTATTCGTCTTTTAAAATTATTTCATGTATTGTGTTAAGTAGTTTATATAATTAGATAAGCTCCCGGATTCACATTTTATGAAAATATTCAGTATATTTCATTTCAACTGCTAAGATGCACACTACCAATATGTAACATTTTCCCAAATTACTGTTCTTTGGAGTAGTCCGAATAAACAGGAATTGTTGACGATAAATTGAATGTGTATGGAAGCAATACATCATATCATGAGGAATGTCGAGACAAAAAGAGAACATGCTTATCATCAGTTTTTCCCGCCAATGATATCCCATTCTTTGTACATGTAGCACAAGAATGACAAAATTGTTTGTGAAAAGATACAATAATTTTGAGTGGGATAAAAGTTAATCCAGGACGATTATTTCTCATCAAAATATCTCCTATAAACACTTTTACAAAAGTGAAATAATAGACAAGTCCAAATTTAAGGGCAAATAATAGAGGAAACGATTTCAACCTAAATGAAACATTGTTTACTTGGCAAAGAAAGTATAAGGTGAAAAGGTGAAATGCTGGTTATCAGATTTTCCTACTCTTGCATCAATGTTTTCCTTATTTCTTTCTATCAAAGACGTCAAAAGCAGGCATTGTTTTGGAAAGGGTGAACCTGGATACGTTTATTATACAAATCCCTCTTGATGTCCCGCGCAGTAACGTGAGATTACGCGAGATTTAGCGCCAAGAGCGAGATTACGGGATAACAATGGCGGCTGTCCGACTCCGACAGGGAGAAAATAGGAGAGGGATTTGTTAGGAATTATCGTAAATCTGAAAAACGGTTTACTCTCTTTTTTTCGCCAGCTTAATTCATGACAGCTCGTAGTTTTATGAGCTGTTGCGATGTGTTTCTTTTTTTTTTCATGTTTGGTTCTTTCTGCATTGCAGCGTGTTCTTTACTTATGTACTTTTACTTAAAAGGAGCCCGTGATAGATACTTCAGGTACCATAACAACATGGGGAGAGCATAGCTGGGTGGTGTATCACATCATCTAAGGTAAAAAAGACCGGAATTTTGGAGATGGAACAAGTTTTTTTTCTTTCTATGAAGGAACGGTTTTCTTTAGGAACAAGACTTTTCAGTGTTAATTATTATAAGTTAATTATGTTGGTTGGTAAAGATAGATGCAAAATTGATATAGAAGGACTTAATAAGACGTATGTTTGCTTAGAAATAGCTGGATTAGAATTTTTCTTGGACAGAAAAGATCTTCCCCTCCAGGTTGACATATCTAGATAGAATATATATGTCTTGAAAATATTTGTTACTTGATTGTATGTTCGACAGACTAGCATGTACCACTTTAATAACAATAAAGTATAACTAAAAAAAAAAAAAACAAACAAAAGAAAACAACAAAAAAAACAAAACAAACAAAACAAAACAAAAAAAAATAAATAAAAAAATAATAATATTAATAAAAAAAAAAAGAAAAAAAAAAAAAAAAAAAAAAAAAACAGATAGAATGAGATGAAGACATTTAAATTAGTCGATTTTAACGATTCCAATGAGAACCCACAACATAGGGTTTGAAAAACATTTAATGATCTCTTGCATTGCCATCACATCCAGTCTCATCTGCAACTCTGGAATAACATACATTACATACAAACAATGTAACATTCTAGCAGCGCGTTAATGGGTTTTCAAGCACGTGTCAGATTATAGTAACAAAGTATGTTTCTTGAAATTTTATAGAAAAATTGGCATATATCTTTTTGACGAAGATTAATTGTTTAACATCCGCTTTGTAAGAGTTCTTCATTCACATCAGACCGGAAGTGCAAAGCGATTACGTCACAGGAAATGATACCGGAACATTGGGATAGGTATATAGACAATACATTTTGTTCCGCCATGAAAATGCAGTATGTTGTGTTGTTTTTGGATTACAATAGTATGCAGCCATGCAATTTAGAACGGAAAATTAAATAAATTTCATTAATCGAAGAGATAGACAAACAGTCTCGGGAACAACAACAACAACAACAACGACGACGACGAAAAAATAAAATCATGGTAATTTTTTGGTACGTCCATTAAAAAGTCGGAATTTCAAGATGAATTTCGCACAGAAAAAAATGCAGTAAATGCCCGACAAATAATGCCGAAGGATATAGATTTTCCTTGCTTTCAAACAGATTTTGATCGCTGCATTTCCGACGGTTTACTTATATTTCTCTCTATAAACATTTCCAACGTCCACTAAACGTCAGTCGAACTTTATTTTACTGTCATTCAAAAATGAAGAACGTAGACGAATTTCTGAAATTGAAAACAATTTCATTACGACATCCAAGCTATGAAAATTGTATCTATACAATGAATAACCAAGGAGTCGTATCTACAGGTTGTCTAAGCTGTATTTACGATGTTTATAGTTGTCCATCTGGTTCTCCGTCTTGCAGACGTCGGCTCCCCGCTTCCTGTCGAGCGTCTAAAAACAAAGATCAAGAGTATCCATGACATGCGCAGTCGATCGGAAGTCGGATAACGGTGTCCGTTAAATCTACATCAAACATGAATTTTGTTATTTTTGTAAATTTTAGGCTCTTGTTGAATGTCATATGACAATGCTATAAGTCAAATGATATACTAGACCTTTATTGAGACATGTGCACTATTGTATTTTAGGATTTCCATTTTTTCTTTACGAACTTGTTGAACTATTTCTTTCATAGACATAAATAAGAGCTACATTTGGTTGTGTTCTTTTTCGTTCTTAAATATATTGGTCTCTAAGAGTATATCTAGCTTCCAGGTACAGATGGTCTGCCAGGTCAATTATCGAGACCTATTATATGTATGTGGTTTTGATTGTAGGCATAAGGCAGGCTTTCTAAAAAGAGACTATAAAATCGTGTTTGTAAAGAAATCGCTCAAGCTGTTCAGGGTTAAAAAATGCAAACTAATATACCCGATCAATTTAGAAAGTGCATGACGCAAATCAAAAATTGATAAATGGATCCAAAAATGCAAACGCTCCTCCAAGAAAGTGAAAATAAAATGGTTTTTGAAAGATATGTTTTATGAAAAGAAACCGTTTTATAAACAAACATGTCAACATTCGATATCCCTTTGTTTTTCCATATTTGGTTTCATAATACCCTCAAAGAAAATTAATAGTGAAGTAATACCGTTGATTAGATTTGAGCCGTGACTGGTAAAAATGACCCCTTCGGCTTTAGAGACCCGCATGGATCCAGATCAGACTGCGTTTACACGCAGTCTGATCAAGATCCATGCTGTTCTCTGATATCTTTTTTTAAACAACATATAGCAAATGTAAGAGAGCAACATTGATTTTGTCCTGAACAGACTTCCCTTTATGATAGTCCACCCCTTATGAGATTCACGCAGCATCGGAATTATTCGGGCGACGTCGTATACATTCGGCGGTGGAACATTCCATCTTCGAAAGTTTACGACGCCGCCCAAATAGGTACGGATGCGTAACGAATTTTAACGACGTCACTCGAAAAATTCCGACGTCGCGTGAATCTCATTACGGATAGACTGCCTTAATCATGATGATCTGTTAGCATGGTGGTCTAAACTACAAAAATCAAAATGCCCGATTTTGTCGGTCCCGGCTTATTTTGTTTGTATTTTGTTGAAGTAGCGGTAAGCAGTTGTTGGGCCCCACTCACGACGCTTGTACGAGTCCCAATGAGGAATTGTAAACTAAGGATTTACATGGATTGGCAGCCACTTCTCTTACTAAACCCTTTCCCTAACGAACATTCATTTTGGACTGGTCTAATTTTGAAGCTGTTTCAGAAGACAAAATCAAAGTTAATGACTTTATAGAAATTGTATATATATCATTGCCAAATACATATCATTAACCATTGTCACAGAAAAAAGTTAGACAAATTTTCAAGGAGGAAATGTTGGTTATCAATATTTCCTGCTTTTGTCTCAATTTGTTCCATTTTTTTTTCAATTAGGGACGTGGCGTCAAAATCAGGTCTTATCTGAATAAGTGTTGAATATTTGTACATACTTTTTTCTCTTCTCGCTGTTTGCAATTTTCAATTTCGAACGGCCACCGAAAAAGCGGGCATATGTTGTCGGTTTTCGACACTAGAATGTTTTGACCTGGTCCTGAAATGACATGCTCATCTAATAAAGTGAAAGAAGTACTACATGTATGAAATTGGCAAAATTTGGTAAGCCTTTATGAAGATAGGAACATTGCATAATATGAGCCATAATTCATAAATTCTAATAACAACTCTCGAATATCGGATCATTAAAGGGGCCCATGCTAGGTTTTTATGCTTCCGAACTATTCGGGAACTAATATTTGTACATGGAAAAACAATTTGCAATGCATAAAAACCTCAATCACGGCGAATAACCATCTTTCCTTTGCTATAAATAAATCCTTTACAAGCATGTTTACAGATTCTATTTTTACTTTAAAACGAGACAAGGTCAAGGTCAACGAGACACACACCCGCGGTATTAACACACTGTACAACCGGCTGCGTCGATGACTGTGACCTTATTTGCGAGGGATACATGGAAAGGTTTATTTTGTAGAAGCACTGAACATTTATACGCGTATTTATCAACTATATAATACCAAAGATCCTTTCGTTTATTTATAAAAGTAAATTTATTTTACCTACCATGCACCTGACATCAGATGCCGAACCTGTCTTCGCTGACATTCGACGCAGCCGGTTGTATGGTGTGTTGAATCTCGCTGAGCACAGATGACGTACTTCTGACGTAATTGCTTTTTGAAGGTTGGGCATATGTAACCGTTACAAAACAAAAACAAGGACAATAAAAAGGGATCCGCACGTTATTCATTGACTTGGATTTTAATACTTACAAAAGCTCGATGAGTGCTAACAATGGACATAAATGATTACCCATTCAGATTGGTAATTTCATACGTTATATCTCGTTTGTAATTTTTGTGCCATTTGCATTTTCGATAGCCTAGCAGGTCCCCCTTTAATGCAAAAGTTTACTCTATGAAATCCCATCAGAATATCGCCAGAAAAAAAGCTTCTGCAAGAGGTATAATAAAGCACTTTATTTTTTTTATTTTATGTATTTATGCATGTGGAATAATTCGAACAAACAAAACGAAAACAATATGATTTATGTCTTTATCAAAAATCTGCAAAACTCAAAGTGTATCTGGAAATATGATTTATCGTATTCATGAAAGTGTTTTCATGCCACTGGGATTTTTAAATGCAGTTCTGTTTATTTTCATATATAAAGAACTCTCCAGATATTCATATGAAAAGTAAGTTGCAGGAAATGCGACATGATGAGCGATTTTTGTTGAAACTCTTGTACCAACGACAGCAGGATGTCCATTTAAGGTAGAATACCCGTAGGCCCAATGAGATTCGCGCGACGTCGGAATTATTCGGGTGAAGTCGAAAACATTCGGCGGTGGAACTTTCCACCGCCGAATGTTTACGACCGCGCCCGAATAAGTTCGGATAGCCTACACAACGACGCCGTTCGAAAAAGTCCGATGTTTTATGAATCTCAAAATGGCATAATTACGGGTATTCTACCTTAACTTTGATGTCGTAGATGGCCATACTACATCAGCTTGGATACGATGCAGGTGTCTTCACAGGCAAACGGAATACGTACAACTGAAATGCATGTGCATTGTACTTTCTATTATAGCTTAAATTCATAAATCACATTGCTTCACATTTATTCCTGTCTCGTTACTCTTAAATCCTGATAGTTGTAAATCCAATTTAATTGAATTGAATTGAATATGTACCATTGAAAATATAGTGTTTGAAAAAGTAAAACTGCTTTCTTGTTCAGAACAAAACGTCCTTATAGGATCGCTTGTATGCTTTTCAAAAACGATTGGTCTATTTAACGGAACCCTGGATTCTACATTTGTAAATGGAACTTCTTTGGGAAACGTGTCGGAATGGCAACAGAAGATAATAGTAAGGCTCGTTTTGATTTTTTCTGTATACAGGAAACAAATCTTCGGTAGTCGTCTGATATTGCCTTTCAATTTGAAGCCATCCAAATTTTGTCGTTTAGTAAAGGGTTAAGTTATCCATTTTCACGTCTCCTAATGATCAAATACACTAGAAGTTTGACATCTAACGATGATAAATAATTTCCTAAGAATTGCATTTTGAAGAGGGAAGTACTTGTAGAAATAGTCCTATATCGCTTCTGAACTACATTCTGAGAGGGTCTATGGAGAAAGTTTGACATTACATACTGCGAATAAAATTAAATTTCAAGAGTCCATTATAAATCTACATAGGAAAGCTAGGCTGACAGTTTTACGACGTGGTTAAAATGTTACCCTCCTGAATGTTGGTGCAGTAAATTATAAAGGATTCTAGACAGCATCCAGAACCGCACAGGATCAAGGACTTCGGTTTTAACGGATTTGTCAGGATCTTTTTGGAGGATGGGTTGTAGTAAGCCTGTGACAGTTTCCGTCTTTTGAATTCCCATGTTGATGAAATCCTTTTACAGCTGCTGCAGAAGAGAATATGAACATTAATTTAAAACTGAATGGGGGGGGGGGGGGAGATTGTGTCAGATTTTTTATCTTTATTGTGCTACAATAATTAAAAGTATTTTGGTAACGGGTTCCAAGACACCAAATTTCAACGCCCTATGCTTAACTGTTCAGTACAGGGCGTCCCAATAAAAACGGAACCCATTTTTGAAAGTGAATTGCTCATGTATCAAGTAAAATATCTTCACCAAATTTAGATATGCAATAGGAACGACATCTTTCTATTAGCAGTTAAAATTCGGTTGAAAAATGTCCATTACTTTTGAAAATATTGGCAGTCAAATGAATGCACCCAGAAAACCATTTTAAGGAATACGACCCATCATTAGCTCTAAATGATTCGTGTAATGTCGGCTGTTTCCGCAACAACGGAAATAATCGAGCATGTTCGGATTTACGGAGATTTTTTAAAACGTTTTTTGTAAAGAGACTCTTACATTAGATTTGAATTTGTACGAACAGTTTCTACAACGAATCCCAGCCGATGAATTTGTAAAAACGTCAAATGAAACAACAAAACACGAAAAAAATCAAAACATTTTGGCATTTAGAATGACCTCCCTTTGCAATAACGACAACTACGGTGCACCCAGTGATCTCCCCTGAATCAGAATTACGTACCTCTGACGTAATATCAGTTGGATCACCAAGGACAACTCTATCGAATCATACCTTGGATGTGTGTGTATGAAGAAATCTTGAAAAAAATTGGATTTCTTAGCCGGAAGTGGCTACGCTTCATAAAGTAGTTTTCGAGGTCAACCAAATGCACAACCATGGCAACTTGCGGGACTTGCAGGTTGTAATCATTCTAAAAAGAGAGGACACTGGAACTGCAAACAATGAATTTCAGTATCATTGTCGCGTCATTGTTGACATTTATCACAGACGAACGTTTTGAATTTTTGTTCTATTCTATTCTATTCATAGTCTGAAAGTAGTTCTTCGAGATGCATCCAAGGTATGATTCGATAGAGTTGTCCTTGGTGATCCAATTGACGTAATATGTCACTGTTTGGAGGTTGATTCGCACCATAAATATTTCGTTCCATAACTGGTCACTTTGTTTACCGTAATTTGGGCTTTTTCTTTGGGAAAAGGTAAGCTTGACCTTTGCCATTTATTTCTGTTAAACCCTTTCCCAAACAACTAGACACATGATAAGACCAACTGATGCTTTCTCTACGCTATGTTTGCGTGAAAAAAGAAACCAATGAGAGAAAAGAAGCAAATACTGATACAAGCAGTTGTAATTATTTTCTCTGTAAAATTTCTATTTGATTATATATTTTTGTGTTTCTGTCTTGTCTTTTCCATCTCTTTTAGCTACTAATAAGGCAGCAAACACAATTCAAACATGACGTCAGAAAACTGACATTAAAAAGTTGCTTGTTCACCTAACCCTTTCCCAAAAACAAAACAAAAAAAAACTGCAAAATTCGTATTGAACAATTTATTTAAGTATAATGAACAAAGAGTGCCATTTTCCTTAAGAAATTGGGCGGTGGTAAAAAGGGGGGTGTATTAGTCAAAGCGATTTTTTTTAAATTTGTGTACGGCGAAACTGTTAAATGTTTACTTTATTTGAAAGAATATACACATAGGAAAATTATGATCTTCCTTTTGAGCCATGCATTTCGATATATCATTAGAACTAATGTTATTTAAAATTGACTATTGTTTCAGATTCGTCCGAAAAGCCTGTCGAAAGTATGGTAGCCATGTATTACAAAATCAAAAAAAAATATTTTGTTGCTGGTTATTATTTATTTACTTTTTAGTCCATTGTTGGGGATAATATAAGCTATTGATTGGATGCAAACACTTGTGTTTATTGCTTTTAATCATGCAGTTTTTGTGTTTAAAAGCTCACTTGGAGGGTTTGGCATTTCATGATTTTGTATGACCCTGATGCAAGATATGAAATTATCAAAATTTCACTAACGAAACGATCAAAGTTGATAAAAATTGGCAATTAGATGCGGGATACCATGCTGATTTTAAATATATATAGTTACTTATGTATCTTTATGATTCTATTGATGGGTCGTATACCTTAACACGATATCGATTTTTCCGTTTTGCAGCGCGCACCTACACTCATTGAATACATTGACCCGTCACAATTGTTTAATATATTCGATGCAATACACGAGTGGTTTAGAAACATTTTACTTACAATAGTGCATATTAATTTCATCTTTTCTGCTAATAAATAAACTGTTAGAGCTGCGATGTAACCAAACAAAATATCAAAGTTTTTAACAGATTCATGATACATGTAATCATATGCACTTATTTTATTACTGACCAATATGCCGGTCAGCGCTCAAATGACAAGTACCAAACAGCAACCATATGGACTCAATTTGCGCGGGCAGCACTTTTAAAGTGGTCCCAGTTATTTATAAAGAAACTTTGTTCAAACCTATAAAACATGTTGTTATAGAGACGCACGCGAAAATCATCTAATCAATATTACATAAAATTACTGATCGTCATATATATGATTTTGTTTTGACCAGTATATTGAGTAAATGAGTATTGTTTGTATTGTCTGGCGGGAATCAGAATATCATGGGAGCACCATATATATTAAATTTTGAGAAAATTAGCACGTACATGTACAACGGTACAGAATTCAACAGATGACCGTCGGTTCGCTTTTACGAACAAACAAGACGCAAAAATCGAATTCATGTTAAAACGGGTTTTTAGTGTCTTTATTAAATTGCATATAACTTTTGAACCAATTCATATTTTGAAGTGAAATTTAGAACACATATGCAAACATAATGTATCTTCAGTACTGCAACTTCAAAAATTAAATTTTCTGCTTCCTCTTGAAAATATTTGACATTGAAATAGGGTTCCGTTTTTTGGGACACTCTGTAGTTCATTGAACATAAATATTTGAAGTATTTCAAAAGATTGTCACGAGATCATTCTACACACGAAATTCCAAAAGGCATTGGTCTAATGGAGCAGGAAAAGAAGATTGTGCAAGATTTCCTTCTTTGTCCCCATATGAAATTCGACCCTCCACTACATAGGCCTATTTTAATGATGCAACAATAATATGAAGTATTTTGGAAGAGGGCCTCGATGCATCATACAAAATTTCAAAACACTAGTCCTTATGGTTTGCTATGAGAAGACGTTTTGTGAATGTGGACAGACGGACGGATGGACGGACATACGGTGGGCGATCGCAATACCATACTCTCAGCACTTCGTACTAAAGTGAGCCAAAAATGCTGACAACCTGCATTTCCCATTTTGTCTCATTTTTTTTGTGTCATATTTTACACAGATCAAATTTTTATTAAACATTGATTCTGTCGTCTACAGCAGCTATCAAATTAGACCATCCTAAAATGTTCCCGTTTATGAAAGTGTCAAGAATCATGAATAAGAATGGGACAATTTTATGTCATCGACATAATATAAGCAGTAAATCGACTTGTCAACTGTACGTAATCAAAACTTTACAAAATGTATGAATCAACTTTTCTAACAGAGTGTATAATAAAAGACGCGTGCAATATCGTAATTTCTAAAATGTTTTGACAATTCATTAATGCCACTTCTTTATCCCAAAGACATACTGAGCACATTTTGATATAAGACGTATACCCGAGAGGTAGATATACGAGGTGTTATACAAATGGAGCGTTCTTGTTTTACACGACAATTGTGTCAGACATTATTGTCATGTAGTTCCAGAGCATTACAACCTCGAAACTTTATCGGACGATAAGTACAAGCCGCAAAAGTCTACTGGGAAGAATCCGTTAGATCAACAACGGAAGTACACAAGATGGAATACGATAGTGAGTTTATCATCGATGGGGAGTCAAAACCTCGTAACTCCAGCTTATTCAAGCTGTAGTTACGATGTTTTGATTCCCTACCGACGTTATTTCATTTTTCACTCGAAAAATCAATGCTATCTTTCACGAAAATCAGACAAATATAATAAAAATACCCCACAGACGACATTTTTATTCCAGACAAACACAATCCCAGAACAAATCTCGGGAACCACGAGATCTTATCGCCATCTTTGGTTTTCTTCTGACCCTATCCCTGAGTTGACGTAAATTTAAGAACAGGCCATTTTGTGATAACATTTTGGATCCTCTGTCAAAGAGAGTTATGTTTGACTAAATAGCAAATTCCGTATGACCATGAAAACATAGAAGAAAAAGAATGACATGCTGTTAACAATCGCTTTCTGTAATTTACTACAGTTTAAAGTTATGCTTATCAGCACATAGCTTGCTTGTACTTGTCGTTCTTTATTCCTTCTATTTTTGATCGATCAGAATATTTGCTGTGTGTGAAATAAATGGTTGATTCAACCAACCAACCAACCAACCAACCAACAAAAGACAACCAAAATAACAAACGAACAAACTACAAACAGTAGCAGTAAAAGGACCTCGTCACAGCCAAAAATCGACAAGTTCACTGTCTTCTCTATATTATCTTCTTTCACGTCCTTTTTCCTTTTTATGACAAAACAACAAGGAACTTGAAGTCAGTCACGATAATTTCGAAGGGTGTCCATAACGAAGGAAGCACAGCTTGAACAAATTGTTGATATGGTGTGTTGGTTGCCCTGCAAAAATTGAGTCACGATTCGAGAGAAGAGTAATTCTGGTTGAAAGTAAATGGTTTTTATCAGCGTAAGTGTTCTGCTGTCAAAAAAGGCGCGAGTCAAGACAAGATGGTGAATGATATAAGATTTCGTTGTTTATGTTCGAAAATATTGTAACTGTAGCTTGTTTTAAGCTGCAGTTACGAGGTTTTCGTTGAAAAGCAGTGAGAGTTCGGTGTTCATGTGCACAGATATCGTAACTGCAGCTTGAATAAGCTGTACTTATGGCATTTTTGAGTATGGACGCTGACTTTTTCCCTTTACAAAACGATTTGATAATATACTTGTCCAAGCAATACGGAAAATTAATTAGCTTTGGTCTGGAAAAGGGTCTTTTTGGAATTTAAGTCCAACATGACTCTTGATTAGACTGCGTTTATACTTAGTGTATATTGTTTTACAGTTCCTTTGTTCAACCTGAAGCAACTGTAACACAGCAGCATAAATAGTGATTATGCGGCATTGAAGTGCGAATTGGTCTACATTCGCGTTGGTCTCAAATACTAGAAAGATCTAAATTATCTAGAATTCCCAATTTTATACAAAGGAATTTATTCAAACATTGATTGCAACAATCATTCTCTAATTCCATTTCATTGTTTTTGTGTACGTCTATCTGCCAAGAATCGCCACAATCAAGTATTTCTGTAAAGGGTTATTTCGCTGCTTTTCAACGAAAACCTCGTAATTGCAGCTTAAAACAAGCTGTAGTTACGAACGTTTCGTTGAAAAGCGATGATTTTTCCAAGGACCATTATAAATGCAGATGATAATCATCGCAACATCTCGGGCTGTCGTATGCAATAACCGTGGCAGTCTTAAATATACTCGGATAACCTCCACCCAATTCGCAGAAACATCTTATGCACAAGTCAATGTGAGAAATTTGAATTGATTTGCAGACTTTTTGGCGCTAAAACGTCTAGAATAGTTTTAAATGGATTGCATAATGTTATTTTTTTTTTAAAAAAATATAAAATGCACCAGAAATTGAAATGGGAAACTACATGTACAAATGGGCAAACAGTAATTTTGTACAATTGTATTTTCGAATCTTGTTCTTTTCTAATGACTATATTACATTCAGTGTTCAAATCAAATAATTAAGGGAACGCACTGTCTGTTTCTGATTGCACGGTATTTGTGTTTGTAAATACTATACTGTAATAAATTTCTTCTGTTTCGATCTTAAATTAGCTGCTTTGTAGAAATATAAATTATTTACAAATATCAGATTTATTGAAAATGTGTAGGCCTATTACGTCGGTGTGAATGCAAAACCTCGTATGTCGATTCTTCCGATTTTCAAAGTACAAACTTGTATGCCCAGTTAAAGACCATTCTTGCAGGTTTTGAGATATTTTACTGATCAGTATTAATGACAAATCATTTGTGAACAATATGTCCAAATTTCAAGTAAAACATCTCAGTTTGCGAAAAGTTATTATACTTTTTTCCCTCCCTTTAAAATTTTCCAAAAACGAGATACGAGGTTTTGGATTTGCAACGACGATTAGCTATTTCGCCAATGACAGTCTTTCGTAAAGCCACGTGACCGTCAATGACAGTGTGTCTTTGAATCCTTCTCAATGGTTTTTGCCAGTTTGGATTTTTTATGTGTCGAATAAACGAAAGAAAATACAATTTTGTAGAAAAACTTTGCTAATAGCAGCTATCCTAAGATTCATTAATTAAAGGGGCTCATTCTATGTTTTTATGCTTCCGAACTGTTCGGGAACTCATATTTGTGCATGGAAAAACAAATAGCAATGCATAAAAACCTCAATCTCGGCGAAAACATCTTTCCTTTGCTATAGATCAATCCTTTACAAGCGTGTTTACACATTCTATTTTTACTTCAAAACAAGACAAGGTCAAGGTCAACGAGACACCCCCCCCCCCCCCCCCCCCGCGTTATTAACACACCGTACAACCGGCTGTGTCGATGACTGTGACCTTATTTGCGAGGAATACGTGAAAAGGTTTATTTTGTACAAGCACTAAACATTTATACGCGTATTTATCAACTATAGAATACCAAAGATCCTTTCGTTTATTTATAAAAGTAAATTCATTTGACCTACCATGCACATGACATCAGATGCCGAATCTGTCTTCGCTGACTTTCTACGCAGCCAGTTGTACGGTGTGTTAAATCTCGCTGAGCACAGATGACGTATCTCTGACGTAATTGATTTTTGAAGGTTGGGCATATGTAGCCGTTACAAAACAAAAACAAGGACGACCAGCATGTTATTAATTGACTTGGATTTTAATACTTAATAAAGCTCGACGAGTGGTAACAATGGACATAAATGATCTACCCCTTCAGGTTGGTAATTTCATACGTTATTTCTGGTTTGTAATTATTGTGCCATTTGCATTTTCGACAGCCTAGCTCGTCCCCCTTTAAAATGTGGTTATCAACTTAAAGCACAACCCGTTTTGTGCGTATTCAAAACGTGATTTGCAAATAGTATTGCAGCCATCACAGATTTTCTAAGACTAAAACAATACAACAGATATGAACTGTTAAATTTGTGTTCCTTTCATTAATTCATTTCAACAGTGTATTTCCGATACTGAGCTGCGTAAGATGGGCAAAACAACATTGCAAAGATGTATCCAAACACAACAACAACGGTTATGATGCAAACTAAACACGTTAATATGGATTTTGTCGTTACTGTGAAATATTCATTCAACAAAATATCAGAGCAGTCGAATTCCAAAAGACCACTGACTACAATTATATTCTTTATTGAAAACATAAAACGTGTTGGCTTTTGTCAAATTATAATAAACATTTGAGAGAAAGTAGTAGAAAATACTGTCAACACTAACATAATAGTAGCAATAGCATTTTTGGAAAGGAAAGCTGTCATCTTTCTACGATTTACAACTTTATAACGAGATCATTGCTCCGGTCAAATGCAAAGAATCGTCTTTAGCTATCCAAGATTATTTATGTCTGAAATCCATCAGAATATCACTTGGTAAAGAAACAGACGGCTTGTTGAGAGATGAAAGCAGACTAACTGACGATTGTATCGTCTCATGTTTGATAACCACCGCTGTATCCCCTCCTCGAATTATTTGTAGATGTATATCAAGGCGGGGATTCAAATGACACTACGATTGTAGAGACTATTTAATAAATATGTCAATAGGTGACCGATTTGAAATAAGTTTGAAAGAGAGACCAGAGATTTGCTGAATGTGATGGATCTTTTAAAAACATGTCGATAAAAAAGTTATTGACGACCAACCAACATTTGGTTTGTCGTCAATAACTTTTTTATCAGCTGATATATGAAGAATCAACAACATCAAGCAAATTACTGACGTTTTTACACATTTTCCGCTTCAAACCGAATTCAAATTTGTTAAATATTAGCAAAATCATTGACGATTTTCTGCAATTATTATGTCACATAATTCACCGCCGTAGTAGAGAAACAGACGGCTTGTTGAAAGATGAAAGCAGACGAGCTGACGATTGTATCGTTTCAAGTTTGCTAACCGCCAGTGTATCCCTTCCTTCAGTGCTACAAGCAAGAGCGGGGTAATAGCATTTCAAAATGCACTATTTCATTTAATGTTAATCAAATTCTATATTGTGGGTATTCATTTGAATCGTCTCATCGATACGATTCAAATGAGTACACACAACATAGGGTTTGTATTTGAAATAAGAAATTTAGAATGACTTTACATCCTCTTGTCTGTTGCAATCCCCTCCTCGAATTATTTGTAGATTGATATCCGGGCAACTGATAAGCCATGGAGAGTGACATATCAAACATCATCAAAAATACGTAGATCATTTTTAGATGTTCTTTTCCAAATTCTCGTTCATTCCCTACCATGGGAGTGGTCATAAATTTAAACATTAATAAAAAAAGAAAGTAATGTATTAATATCAATAATGAAATTCCTAATCGCGAATCATATGTAGATCAATATCCGGAAACTGATAATTCGCGGAGAGTAACGTATTAACACAGAATATTATATCTTTTTTTCGGTTTTCCTCCAAGGGTATTTAAAATCCTTGGAGGGATTTCCCGACCTCTGATGGATTAATCATCATCCTTTTTTGTCGTGCTGATTTAGACATCATTTAGTAAGATCAGGCTGCAAGCATGTGCAGTCTGATCTTATGCTATGTTGTCTATAAAAACAAACGAAATATTTATTTAGGCATACTTTCCGTCCCTCCCTCTTCGAATTATTTGTAGATGGATAAAAAAAACAAAACAAAAAAAAAAAAAAAAAAAAAAACAAAAAAAAAAAAAAAAAAAAAAAAAAAAACAACAACAACAACAACAAAAAAACACCAAAACAACCAACAACAAAAAACTAAATTCATTTACTACATAGGTCTATCATTAAAGTGGTTTAAAATTTAGAAATTCATAAAGAATGAAATAAAAAATAATAATGAATTTCAACATCTCGAATTATTTGTAGATGGATATTCCTTGGCACAGATAAGCCATTGAGAGTGACGTGATTGATTCGTAAACGTCATTACTTCTGCACTTAGGGCCCAAACATAAGAATAGAAGAGAAACATCTTCAAAGTCTTGGGAGAAAACAATGGTAATGTTATCAAAGACCATCCATTAACGGTAAATGCGAATCTATCACTACAAATCTGCATTGAAATGTCTGCGAGAAATCAGGCGTGCAGGTTATCGATAAGTTTCGAATTATCCGATTGTTTTGTCTGTCAATAATCAGCGACCTTTCACCTTGAAGTCCGAAATTGGCTTCCATAAAAAATTTCCTCTGGCAATCATTGGTTTTCTTGCAGAAAAAAGTCTGGAAAAGTTTGTGAGAAAATATGAAACTGTTTTCCTAGATAATTATAGAAGATTCCATGTGCATTCCTTTTTTTTTCTATTTTACTTTTTTTTTTATTTCAAGCTCGTAAGTCTATAATATTATTTGTCACCTGCATCATCTTATGTTTAGAACAGTTAAGTCTTTGTGGCCTTTAAAAAGGTAAAGCCATTTTGATATTGTTGCGATATCATTATTGCTTTCAAATTGTATATTTATTTTGGAGACGTAACCAGTATTTCTTTCTTTTTTGCTAATGCCAAAAGAACTTAATCTATTCTGCTGCAAATAACTTAAAAGTTTGGCTAGTTTCAACCCTTCTCGTCTGTTATCTGTGACCTTTCACCCCCACAATCACCCAGCTTACCGTGGTTACTGATAGCCCCCTGCCGGTGTTAATAATGACACGTGACCCCGGACACGTGCTATATGTCAAATTATTTACCGTTATTCTCTTTATCCGCGTGACGGGCTTATTGATTCAAGGAAATTTCTTATCAAACTTTTCTGGTCGTCGTTTTTTTTTTTTTCAATGCACTTGTACAATGAAGTATGCACGTTCAATTCGTTTTAAACGATAGACTTTTAATTTTCCAGATTCCAGCTTAAATAAGCTGAAGTCACGAGATTTGTGCAGAACTCGTGTCCGTCTGTAGATTTTTCCGACCATACAGTGAAAAGATAAGTGCTGCTTGAAGCGTATACAAACAACACTGTTTTTATCATGACGTCCATAACAACATTCTATCCGGTTGATCCTCTATCCGAATAACTGTACTTTGTTTACGTTTTTCGGTATCTATCGTCTATAAATAATAAACAAAGTATCGACAAGCATCAAAGAATTCCTAACAAACATGCAGATGGTGAAGTGGGTAGGATAGTATCATTTGTGTTCAGTATGTATAGTACCGAATTACTGAGATTAAAGGAAGATTTTCTTGTTATCAGCATTTACTTCCTATGCACCAAAGCTTCCCAAAGTTTGTTTTTATATTACAGACGTCAAAACCATGGATTGTATTGCTTCGTTCGGAGAGAAACGTGTGTAGAAATTGCAGTTAATTAAGACCTTATTTGTGGGTTCTAGAACAAAGTTCGAGCATGAAATATAATAAATTTAGATACACTTCATATTATGATTTATTATGCGTAAGGTTACAAGTATATTTTTCGTCACGACAATAAATAACGGACTATTTTGTGACCGTAAATCACGGACTACTTTCAGGTCTCACACCTCCGTGTCACGTGACCGACACGGAGTCACCAGAATTCGAATCGACGGCTGCAAAAACTAACACACGGCAATACATCACAAGTTCATTTCACCGACGACGAACTCAGAAAACTGTGTAAACGATGTGAAAATGTCATGTAAGATCAGAATTTGACGGTGAAACGCACAAAAAATGGAGAAAAATCATGTGCCATTTGAAAATGGAGTGCAAACAAAGGTTGACATTCTTGGATCAATGTAGTAATTCTTGAACAATTCTCGTCCAAATATTCTCTTATTCTTCTTCTCAAAGAAGAATCATGTAAGACGACGAAGGAATTTTGAGAGAAGAGACACTGGAATACCAGTAGGCCTAATTGGCACAATCTCTGTAGTTTTCCAAAGATTTAAAACATACATGAAACATGCATACAACGGGTTTCAATTTTGAAAAGTTAGAAGATATATCTATGTAGAAATATCAAACAAAAACAGGCATAAAACCACTTGGTTAACACAAACCATTGTAGTTTATACCATCGAGCCCGGAAGAAGATTCAGTATGACATGTACGGTCTAGAAACCAGGCATATCAATGAAGATGCTCATCATTGTGATAGTAAACGTTTGCTTAGGATACAACCAAGTTACCGTCTTGACTTGTTTTTTCGAGACAAGTACAAGGTAACTTTGCAGTTGTAATTGATCGAACGACCATTGATATAAAAATATGATATAGATTTAAGGTACGTATTTTGAATGCTTTTACGTCGAAATCTTTGCAGGGTACGGATGCATGACAGACGCTACTCTCCAAAGCCGAGGTCTATTGATTAAACAATCAGATATGACCTCTACCGTTTTTGATACACCAACAGCCTATTTGGTCGTCATAATCTAATTATAGCACATCATTTGAATTATCGAATCAAAACCGGTAATAAATGAAGCCGGTAATTTGAAGCGTCAGCCAATGAAAATTTGTATCAGTTTATTCAAATGTTTCGTTTTTTTTACAGACAACGATTGGATACCGAAATCCCACAAAGGCCCCGAGATTAGACGTGAACTGACCCCGTGAGAACAGAGTATCGTTCTATCGAAATGGAATGAAGAGATAATGTACTCTGTTTTAAGAGAGTAGACAGACGCAAAATACATGTATTTTTATATAGACAAGACTTTAAAATAATCTACGCTGTTCTTTGTTTTACATCAGTGTCAATCTTCTCGAGAAGACGATGGTCAACCTCATTAACGAATTGGAATCGAAGCACCCAAAAGGCATTTAGAGCTGCACCAGTGTCGCCAACCAGTGTCCATTTTTACGATGGACTGTCGTAACTGTTCTGATTTACAGTTCGTCTAGTAAATAATTTTGACATGCGTTAAACGTCTTGTCTCGTGTTAGGAAAAAAATGAAACTAGGAAAAGTCACGAGAAAAATAACCATTTGGAAACATTTCAATTTCCCGGTAAGTACGGTATATTGAAATATCTTTCTGGTCACTATCAAGGTTAAACGACCAATTTTTTTTTTAAAATTGTTTAAACGGCCATTGATGAAATCACTTTGGAAAACAACCCACTCTTGATTCAGGCCAAGTGTCTTTAATTCACCAAAAATGACACTTCTCTTGATCTAAAGGCATTCCAGACAACAAAGAAATAAGTAATAAAAGCACAGAAACATTGATGAAATAGAATAAAATGTTGGTTTCATAATTCTATCATTATTTACGCCAACGCCTTTCAAAGGTAAAGTTTGCTTGAAGTTTGCTGATATGAACCCGTCAACATAAAATAAGATTTCACCCTCTGTTTTTGTACGTCGCGGGTTGACTACTTGTTAGAAATGAGTATGATAAATCGTTACAAACTACGACTACTTGAAGATTGATTTACAACGACCGATTTCAGATGTATTACAATACATAAGCGCGGCCTTTGACATTTATACTGTACCTTTGTAATTTATGTACAAACTTCCGTATGACCGAATAACAAAAATTTAAACTTGTCCGAAAGATTATTATTGCTAGAAGTGTAAATGCTTGTACATACACTTGTTCATTAACGACCGTTTAGAAAAGACCATGGCCAGTCGAATGCAGTACATGTATTTACATTCAGAAAAAAATAAAGACAGTCTTCTCAGAACAGTCTTCTGTCTCTCAATTTTATGCAACGTATGAAACATATCTTGTAGCACAATCTTTTAAAGGGACATTTCATTCCAATTTCATTTTTTAAAGTATGTCTTGATGTCAAGATTGGTTATTCTAATGAGTATAAATACTATTGGTTTTTTGAAGTTGTTGCCAATAAGCGAGAAACACGCATTTAAAGTTGAGACATAATCGATAAATTGCATATAGATCCGAACTGTTGTCCACAACAATTTGTTCAATTCTAACACAAAAATATAAATTTCTCGTAAACGGTCAATATTTTGGCTCGAAATTTTCAGAATTTTCATAAGGAAATATGCTCTTTCAGATAAAAATAAAAGTAAAATTTATGACAAAAAATTCTGAAATGTCACTTTAATCTTTTAATCGGTGTAGGCCCTATCATATTTATCTTTTATTGTGCTAGTATTTGTTTTAGCTATAATTAGAATTAAAAGTAGATTGATAATTATTTTAAGATTATGTCGACTTTATAACTTCAGAAGTTCGTAGGCTACTTGTTATCAAATTCTGACAGTTCCAGTAATTCTATGTAAGCCCATGTGAATTAATTCATACCTCACAAGTGTTAATAATTGCGCTTGATGCCATAACATAAATAATTGTCATTCATTTCATTAATTTCGGAGGAATAAAACAATTAGAAACGCCTCAGAGGTTGATCGTATACCCACCCTTGAAGATTTGTATGTAATTAAATGTAGAATATTAATCGTGCGATATATTTGCGGGGATGCTAACGACTCAATTAATTCGCTATTAATTTCTACGGCATCTTTATAACTATAACTATTTAGTTCACTTGTGGTCTAATATGGAACTGTGTTTTACATCGTTTTATTGTCATATTTATAATACACGTTTATCATATCTGGTGGATTCAGAATAGAATAATTTTCCTTTAATCTTTCTTGAAGTAGTAATAGCAGCAGCAGCAGTAGTGGCGATGGTGGCTGCAGCGGCGACGACGACGACAACGACAACAACAACAAATAGTTTTACAAATTTCGAATTACGAACTTGCTACAAATGAGAGAATGAGAGAAAATGTGAAATGTTGGTTGTGAGCATTTTCTTTTTTTCAAATAAAATTTTCTCTTTCACTATCATGATAATCCGGGCTTTTTTGGAATGGGAATACTGGCTATGTATTGAACTGGACAGCCGAGTTTTGACGACTAAAAAATTCTAACATTTAGGCAAATGGATTGTTCAAAGAACGAATGAATTCCAATTGTGTGGGAAAAGTCTTTATCTACTTTACCATACTATACCTTATAATCTGTGGAGTTCGCAACGGGGATTCACATGAAATAACATTCTCGATATCTTTCAAAAATTCATTTAAATAGTTGACCAATTTTAGAGCAGTTTGAAGCAAAGAATGTGTAAAACGTCAGGAAATAGATGAATGTGGTAGTTTTTTTTTTTTTCAAAAAGTCCGACGATAAAGAGTTATTGACAGCAACCAAACTTTTGGTTCGTCGTCACTAACTGCTTTATCAGCTACTTTTTAAAAGATCCTTGCACTCAGCAAATCCTGGCGCTCTTTCGTTTTCCTGCTTCAAACCGAATTCACACTGATCCTGTAGTAATAAAATTATTGAAAATTTTCTGCATTTTTTAGCGAGCCGGGACTTTATGTCCGGGGAGCTAATGTCACAGCCCTAGTGTCGGCGTCGCGTCCCGTCCCGTCTTCACTTGAAAAACTTTAACCTGGCTTATATCTAAGGCACTATTAGAGATACAGCCTTGATATTTCATACATAGATACATCTCGACAAGACCTTTCATTTGAGACCATGACCTTTGACCTAATGACCTTGTCCTTGGAGTTTGACCTACTTTTGAAAAACTTTAACCTGGCCTATATCTCAAGCACTATTTGAGATACAGCCTTGATATTTCATACATAGATACATCTCGACAAGACCTTTCATTTGGGACCATAACCTTTGACCTAGTGACCTTGACCTTGGCGTTTGACCTACTTTTGAAAAACTTTAACCTGGCCTATATATCAGTCACTATTAGAGATACAGCCTTGATATTTCATACATAGATACATCTCGGCAAGGCCTTTCATTTGGGACCATTACCCTTGACCTTTTGACCTTGACCTTGGAGTTTGACCTACTTTTAAAAAACTTTAACCTGGCCAATATATCATGCACCATTGATGATAGAGCCTTGATATTTCACACATGGATACCTCATACAATGACCTTGACCTTGAGACTATGACCTTTGACCCAGTGACCTTGACCTTTGACTTTCCTTTTTGTGACAAGCTCTTGTATAGGCGAGCTATGTTGTCCGCGGACAACTCTTGTTGTGTCACGTGATTACCCGCCTTGGATTTGCTAGCTTCAAAAGCTTGAAGCCGATCAGCCGATCAGTTTGAAAACCGCCCTGGGTAATAGTTTCAGAATTATGGAAGGAACAGAAACATACGAGCCACGATCTAGAAAAAAGGTCCTTGTCTAATCATGAAACATGTTGGTCTCCAGCATGTTCTTCATGACCTGACAGAAGCATGGATCCCGGTCAGACTGCACTTATGCACACGGAACTTAAACACTTGGTTACGAGTTTCTTCAGGTATGGCTGTCTTAAATGCTATTAGGAACCTTTTCGCAGATCTTGACTCAATTTTGTTTACATGTATTCACACTTCCTTCAACCATTTTGTGGTGTTCCGACCACATGTACCAGGGTTTAGATAATACAACATTTATAAGTAGTGTGGGTGTATTACATGTGCAGATCATCATGCATTCACCCTTTACCACACATGTTTATACAAATTATTGTGATATTATGTACATGTTTTACATTAAACGAAACGACAGAAAATCTGATACAGGCCATGTTTTTTTCTATGATAATTTTTTTTAAATTTCTTTTCTGTAACCCATGTATTTTCCATTTAACATAACCATTATTTTTCGCTTGCTTTCTTTGTCATTTCAGAAAAGCCTATATCTTTGTCGTGTGAGAATGGGTTTAACATGTAAATCATCATACATAAAAGGGGCGGGAAAACATGCATCCACACGCGAGTTCTGGCAAATATTATAGTTATGTTTTTTTCTTGCAAGATTAAACCCGTGTCGCTTTGTGCTGTTGGCTTATCCGACGCTGATCAAGCACTGTAATTCATTTTAAAGGCTTTCGAAAATGCAAATGGCACAAAAATTACAAACCAGAAGTAACGTATGAATTTACCAATCTGAAGGGGTAGATCATTTATGTCCATTGTTAGCACTCATCGAGCTTTATTAAGGTTTACAGACCCTGAAAAAATCACCACTTTCTAGCCGTACGAAATGCATCAAATTATACACACTTTTAAATACACTTCATATAAATTGATTCATTGTGCCGATTTCAAGATTATGCTTCAAGACAAAAATAATTAACAAATATTATTTTACTCTATATTCATATGCAAGGGAGGTAATTTGGAACATTTTTGTCAAATATTTCTGTAAGTATGCATTAATTCAAAATTCTAAACCGTGCAAAATGCTTATGTTTGTATTTGGAATGGAAATGTTCACAGTTTAGGAATTATTTGCACTTTTCAAATTTTGTCTCTGGCTCTTTGGTGCTTTTGAGGGTTTGGATTCCTTAAGTATTAAAATCAGAGTCAATGAATAAAGTTGGACCCATTTTATTGTCATTGTTTTTTAATGGTTACATTTGCCCAACCTTCAAACAGCAATTACGTCAGAGGTACGTCATCTGTGCTCAGCAAGATTCAACACACCGTACAACCGGCTGCGTCGAGAGTCAGCGAAGACAGATTCGGCATTAGATGTCAGGCGCACGGTAGGTCAAATTAATTTACTTTTATAAATAAACGAAAGGATCTATGGTATCCTATAGTTGATAAATAGGCATGTAAGGGTTCAGTGCTTGTACAAAATAAACCTTTCCACGTATCCCTCGCAAATAAGGTCACAGTCAATAATTATTTCGGGGGTTTCCAACAAAAAGTTACGAAATTTGACTTCGTGCTCGAATATTTCGCATATCTCTCAGTTAAACTTGTAAACGAATAAAGTTTAATCATTCACGTCTGTCTTCGACGTAGCCGGTTATACGGTGTGTTCAATGGAAATACAGCGGGGGGGGGGGGTCTCGTTGACCTTGACCTTGTCTCGTTTTGAGGTAAAAATAGAATCTGTAAAACAATTTGATTGATCTATAGCAAAGGAAAGATGATTATTCGCCGAAATTGAGGTTTTTATGCATTGCAAATTGTTTTTCCATGTAGAAATACGAGTTCCCGAATAGTTCGGAAGCATAAAAAATCTAGCATGAGTCCCTTTAGTATGTGCTTATGAATTTGAGCATGGTTGGACATTGTGAACTTGATGCGATTCAAAGGTCATTTTACTAGATTGTTTCCCTTTTTTAAAATTACATGTAAACCGTATTTTCAAATAAATAAATATGCCGTTTACATGTATTTGTATCAACTCAACTTACAATTAATTAAAAACAAATAGTCGGATAATCGTAAACCTGTATTGGCGAACAAATTGAAACTCGATTGTTTTGGGGAAGCAAATTTTGCAAAGTTGGCTTCTCTTTACAGCCGCCTTTTTCTGCACTTTACCATTCTCTGCATACCACACAACATCTTCCGGTCCTCCTCACTACAAATAGTTCTATCAAAAGCAAAGATTGATGAGGTAACAGTCATTCAAAAATTCAATATGTAAATCTGAAGTTATGTGTAGATATTGAATTGTGTGACTGAAAATTAAACACTCAATTAATCATGTCTCTAAGAGAAGAAAAGACCGGCGTAGTAATTTGCTTTATTATGGTTCAAAATCAGTCCAATGGCCTTCCTTGTAAATGGGTCAGTCAAGTTTACTGAACTATGAAAATTCAAAGCTATAAATAGATGCATGGAATCAAAGTATTCAAGGTATTCAAATGGATAATCAAAGTACCTAATCAAAGTACTCTACGAATCAAAGTATTCAAGGTATTTAATGGATAATCAAAGTACCTAATCAAATAGACCGGGTTCCTGTCCCTAGATCTTTCTATCATATATTCATACAGAGAGAAGACGGGATACCATTTTACTAATAAAAGTACTCTACGAATCAAAGTATTCAAGGTATTCAAATTGATAATCAAAGTACCTAATCAAAGTACTCTACTTCTGGACAGGCCTACATTGTTAACACATTTGCTTCCCAACAGTACTTTCAGTACTTTGATTGTAGAAATGGCGAAAGAAACGACAGGAATCCATGGTTATGTAGCCTACTACAGCCGCCGCGATACGACCATAGCAGTTGAGAGAGACTTTAATTTCCATTCAATCAACAATTACTTCCTGTTTGGGCCAAGCAATGCTTGTTCTGAAAAATATAATGGACAATCATATACATGTATCTTTTCAAAAGTTGGTATTTCATAAACCATATAATACAATATCGAAGTACAGAAGAGCGACACAACTGGCACAGCACAAAATTTTACAGCCAAGGGATAACCGGGTTAATCATTAGAATTAAATTTTTTGAGGTAAAGAGAGAAAATGCTGATTATCAGTAGTTTCCTCTTTTGTCTCAATATTTTCCCAAACTTGTAAAAATCATGACTTGCTTGGAAAATAATTAAGGAAGATAGAAGAACGTCATATCTGCCAGAGCACAGATACAGCCGAGGGGTAACCGGGTTAATCTAATTATGAACCCGCGTCCTATTACCGCGAACCACGCCCAGCCACGCCCCTAAAGCTGCGGAGAGGCAATTTACCATACAGCAGATAATTTAATTAAGACCTTCATTTAGAGACGAAATTAGAGAAAAAAATCATTTGAATGATATTAAGTTGGCACCATTCGTGTCTTGCATGATTTATATGTGTCGTAAATTAAAATTCTGTGAAATTTAATTCATGAAACATGTTTTAAACTTTAAATACATGTGTGTACATTAAGGATAGATTCATGCAACTATGACGTCTTTGCAAATATGTAATCCTTGGAAAAGATAGACATTTGTCAGAAGTATTAATTTGATTCCGCATTCAAGATTTCTAAACAAAAATGACATCGTGAAAATTGCTAAAGGTATTCCACCCCTCATTAGATACCAAATACTTGGTGCAACTTCGGGCATCGTCCGTGGCAAAAGGAAATTGACGACGGTATGCCCTGGTCAGTTTACGGGCGTCATCCGTGAAAACGAAATTGACAAGATACCCTCGTCAATTTCAGTTGCCACGGTTACCTTATTTGCTATGATTACCTTTATACGATACTGAGGAAAAGATAGTTCACGCAAGAACACAAGTAATGGGGTAGGTTAGCTAGTGTGGTCGCTTTTTTGTCCGTCGGTGTCCGTCCGTCTGTCCTTCCGTCCGTCTGTCCACAATTTGGTGTTACCAGTCGTCCACAACTTAGTGTTACCACTCTAGCATCCACAAATATAAACCAATCTTGACCAAACTTTGTCAAAACATGTATGACTATAAGTTCTCGGATGGATTCGATTTTGGGTCAGATCAGACCTGGATGTCCGGAGCTATGTGCCCTCGAACGTCAAAATTAGCTAATTTTGACTTTGTGAGCACTCTAGCATCACAATTATTGACTATTCAGGACAAAACTTGGCCACGATGTTGGTACCTATGAGACTGTGAATGAGTTCGATTTTCGTTGACGAATCAATACAAGACTCGACAACAATGTTGCTATTCATAAGATCTCTTATGAGTTCGATTTTCAGTCTGATCGAACCAGGAAGTCCGTCCAGTAAAGTGTCATTGAATTGGACAAAATTGCTGTTTTTGACTTTGTTTTCACTCTAACGACCACAAATATTGACCAATCAAGACCAATCTTGGCCAAAAGTTTGGTGATTATAAGATCTTAGATCAATTTAATTTTCAGCCTGATCAAACAGAAAAATCAGAGTTATGTGCCCTCGGTTTTACGCGAAGACCGAACAGTGGATCGCCACGAGAAAAATATGTCATCATTATTCAATGAATTTCCAGAATCGATTATTTGACACTGATGGGAGGCGAGATGTGACGAATCCATTAGCAAGTTTCTGCGATTCAACTTCCTCCTCCCTAAATCATGGTCGTGTGGTTGATGATATAGTAAGAAAATGCATCCTCTATAAAAATGTGGTTCATTGTCATAAACTGTTTTTTATCAAATTGAAGAATTCGTCGTCAATGTAGTCTACCCCTAATGATATCTAAACATTGGATTTATTCGGGCAACGTCGTAAACATTCGGCGGTGGACACCACCGATTTTTAACGACCTCGTCCGTTTGTAGTAAGAATGTTTATACCTAAATTATTATTATTATCTGTGACATATTGTGCAATGACTGATATCACTGTTTAATTCAGTACTTTCATTAAAAGAATTGAATTGAATTGAATTGAAAAGGTTCAGATATGTAACCAACGTAAACGACGTCATACGACGTCGCACTATCTTAAAGCTAAGAGACTTATCTAAACAAAATAAATTTAATGAATGGAAAAATGTTTTATTAAAAGACATGCAATCTTTTCTAAAACTTCTATAAATTTGGACCTGTTTAATAATCCGTCATTTTGGAAAGTGTTAAACAAATCGAGATTGAGTCAATACGACCAAACACGGGTTATTTCACCTCAGATGCCCTTTAAGGGAGACAGGTGTCGTTTTTCGCCGTTAGGGGGCGGGGTTATCGGTGACCCCCGGGGTATATGGTTCTGCTCATTAGTTTCTGCGTCTGACCCTTTTTTGTTTCGAATACTCATCTGTTTTTTGTCTTTGATTTTGACAGATATTTAATTGATCTAAGGATAAATAGACATTAATTTGAATCACTTTTAAACTCATGATATAGTAGTGATTTGAACTTTTATCTTCTTTTTAAAGTTAATTTGGACAACAGCAATACTGTATCTGTCGTTTAAACACTTGGAACTTACAGAATCAAGATTTGTTCACGTTTGTAAACGAATATGTTACACATAATTATATGAAATGCATAGAACTTATTGACTGAATAATTTTATCAAAATATTGCATGACTTGTAGCGAACTATGAACCAGAACAATGCTTTGATTCCGTTTGATAGAATATGATTTGCATTAATCGATTAATAAACATGGTTTCAGAAAGCTTTGCATAGGCCTATCTTGGGGTTTTGTTTATCGTTTGTATTTTTATTCAAATTCAATTTCAGGGGCAAGTGCAAGTTTCCTTTTTTGATAAGCAGAAATGAGTTTAATTATCCTTATTTAGCCAGAATCCGGCCTTGACCAATATCTGCTGATCGTCAGAATCGACAAAAGGGTGGAAATGGATTTAACGGTTTTAAACATCTGTTCTAATAATCTAATACCACTTTCGCCTTTTCCCCTGTGTTGCAATGTTTGGGCAATATTTGACATTCAGAATAAAATGGCGCAACAAAATTCATATTCTTATATTAAATTCGACACTCTGAGGCTACACAGTCACCATTTCATTGTCATTATATGGTTTTATACGTTAGTTTGTACTTGTATCTATACGTAGCCTAGTCGGGCTTTATTTGCAATGTTTGCCATGTCTATGTTCAAAACCCTTCTAGAATCTGCATTTTTAGGGAAAGGGTTGGAAATATTTCTCCGTGCATTTGAGTGATTTCTGATAGCCATTAGTTCATTGTTGGAACCAATATGCCTTTCTCCTCATTTGTTTGATAAGGGGCTTTGTATTTCAAGTACCGTGGTCACTTTGATTATGATCACAATCTAGAACCCCAGCCCTTGATGTTGTTGATTCGTGTTTATTAATTGTTTATGATTCGTTAGTTACTGTCAATTTTAGACCGTGGAGTTTTGACGATTCCATTAAAACAAAGAACACAATATTTGAGCCACACAAGATTTCAAGATGTAGTCTCCCAAACATTTCCCATTTCCCATTTCCCAAACAAGACCTGGTTTTGACGTCCCTAATAGCAAAGGCTTGGGAAAACAATGAAACAAAAGAAGAAACTGCTGATAACCAGCAGTTTCTCCTTTTGTCTCAATATTTTCTATGCCATATTTTACACAAATTCTATCGTTAATAGCTTCCATTTTGTCATTTGTGGCAGTTTTTGAAGTGGGTCTCCCTAAAATTTTGCCGTTTGGGAAAGGATTAAATGTTGTTTTTTTTTGCGAACAAAGCGACGACGAGTAACCTACTTTACAAAACAACAGCATTCATTACAGTTGGTTTTTGTTGCAGTGACACGAGAATCGGATATGTGGAATTCTCGATGTATCGATGGTAATAATGAAATTAGTGACTTTGACATAACAAGTTTACTAAGATAGATATCTCCTTTAACAAAATAACTAAAAATAGGCATATATTCGCGTAAAATATCTTCATTCAAGGGATGTTTGAAATTGCTACTATTGGTGATTTTTTAAATTATATATTTTATAAGTTAAGACCTTTTCAAAAAAGGTCTATTTTTGACGTCTCCAGAAGAAAGGCTTGGGAAAGCATTTGGGAAAAATGAGAAAATGCTGATGAACAATATTTGTTTTTTCGTCTCAATAAATCAATATTTTTTTCTGTTCTAAATTGTAAACAAAACATTTCATTTTTTATCATCCATTCCGTCACCTGTAGAAGGTTTTGCAAATGGAACAGTCTAAATTCTTGTCGTTTGGGAAAGATTTAAGGGGAGTTTTTTTTATATTCTACCCTGAATACCTCCAACGTCTCACCATGAGCATATGTGCATTTTCGGTCCATTGCCCAAAGCGTATCGGTCCATCTTTAACCCCTTCTGAATCAAGACGTCCCTGGTGGAAAAGGCGCGGAAAAACTTGAGACAAAAGAAGATAATGCTGATGATCAGCGTTATGTTCTTTTGTCTCATTTTTTTTCGGGGGAGCATATAGTCGCCACGCTGTCTGTCCGTCCGTCCGTCCGTCTGTCCGGGCCAACGTCCGGGGGTTTATGTGGTTCAATCCATCCATAATTTATATGAAATAAGAACAATTCTACTTAAACCATGCCATTTTATGTGGCACATTTCTTCATAAAGATCAAAGAAAACCTCTTAATCCTGAAATGTTGGCGTATCCGTCCGTCCGTCCGCCCGTGTGTCCGTCCGTCCACAGCCAGATCTCAGCAACCCTTGGACCAAATTCAATGAAACTTCACATGTGAACCCCCTGTGATTATTACTAGGCACCTTTTACTCCGTTTTTTTTTTTTTAATTTGAGGCTGCGTCATGGAAAAAGGGGCCTTAATGTAAAAAGTAGTTTTTCTCTAATTTCTCTTCATCTAATGGGCAGAATTTAATGAAATTTTGTACTTATGTGATAAATGAGATGTTCAAGACACTATTCTACAAATGATGTTTGGGGAGCATAGTCCGTCTATGACGGCTCTTGTTTCTATGCTAAATTGTAAACAATACGTTTCATTATTAATCCACATGTAACAAAATGTTGGAAAAACTTAAGACAAAAGAAGATAATGCTGATAATCATTTATGTCTGTTTGTCTCAATTTTTCTATGGTATTTTGTAAAATCATCATTAAGGCTCTGGAACTGTAACTAGGACAAACTATCCTAGTTAAAAAAGCGCTGGAAAACTTGAGACAAAAGAAGATAATGCTGATAATCAGCATTATCTCCTTTAGTCTCATTTCTTTCTATGCTATACTGTAATGTCATTATTAAACCTCATTTTTTACCCTCAACGTCTCACCGTGAACATATGTGCATTTTCGGTTCAGTGCCCAAAGCGTATCGGGGCCATCTTAAAGTCTTCACGGATACGGCTTCTTTGATGTTAAGCAGGTGAAAGTTGCTAGAGATATTTTACGCTCATTTTTGGCTGCTTTTTAGGTATAAAACGGTGCCACTTTGCCAAACGGAACACGTCACGGAAAAGAGGTTTCTTGAATTGGGTTTAACGCCACTTTTAGTTTTGAACAAATAATACCAAATAGAGGTATATCCATGTCAGAGATAGTCAGATATACGAGACGTACACGTGACGTCAGGAATGAGCTGGATATGATAGACCGTTTAAAAAAACAGCCGATAAGCAAGTTGTTGACGACCAGTCAATATTCTTTTTATCAGCTTATTAAAAAAGAAACGTAAAAAAATCTTTCGCATTCAGCAAATCCATGGCGTTTTCCCGCCTTCACTGCCTCCAATCGTTTTTTTCCAAATCAGTCATACATTTACAGGGTGTACAACGTTCGAACTGCATTATGGGTAATTTCGGCTCCGCCGTGGAGAATTGTGTTGAAAATTTCCTCGACTCAGGTAAGTGTTTATCAAATATTTCCGCCAATTAACGACCGATTTTGAAAAACTAACGTGGAGTGCCCCCGCCTTAACGAAAGCAATCATTGGATGTTAATTTCGCGTCCCTACACACAGTAATGAAAAAGTTATTGAAGAACAAAATTTGGAAAACGCGTTTTCTGATGGCACCGCCGTGGAGAAATTTACAATGTTTTTGAAGAAAAGGAGCTAAAATACCATTATCCGAGGACGAAAGCATGTTTTGTGTTATCAGAACGAGCCTAACTGTGGTCCGCTTGACCATAACCATCAGAAATGTGATTGAAACAGTGAAATTTAAGCCGTTTGCAAAATTGCTCCGCCGTGGAGAGTGCGATAAAAAGCTCCGCCGTGGAGTAAATCACGTTAAAAGACATGTATGCATTGTGCTTTGCCACCGATAGGAAACGGATCGAACCATACAAATGCATCTTTGTATATCACCTATGTATTATCTTACTTAGATCATGCCTGTGTACGTAGTAAGACCATAAAAATATACATGGTGTCTCAAAAATGCAATCCATTCTTCTAGTGCAAAAACTCCTTGAATCCTATACCGATTTCCATGTTTTCATGTATGAATATGTAAGTACGGGAGATCGGATCTATCTGTTACACGGGGCAAGTTGTTACACCTACAGCTGCGCGACAATGGCCTCACGCACAATGTTCTAAATTTCATGATAATTATGGTATCTTTTTTATTTTGTTTTTCTTTTATATAAACTTCTCAATAGTCAATCTTAGAGATTAGATAAAAATGCAAATTATAATTGAAAATCTGAAAAATCGTATGACTTAGTAAATTGTCTTTGAAATTTCCTTTTGACCCTGGTTGCCCATCCTACATCATAAATGAGTTTTCATAGAAAAAATCTATGTTTCTTTGAAATCGATCTTTTCTACAAATGCCACACTGTTTACCCATGAGATTATCTGAAAGTTCAAAAATGCGAATGGGGCAAGTTGTTACATATTGTTTTCGACAAGTTGTTACGCTGTAATGATACAGTAGGCATGCTGTGAATTTGTTTGGTCTCGTAATACAAAGCATATTCTTTTTTTCCTACAATGATTTCTATCGGTATTTGTGCTTCAAACATAGTTAACCAAGTTTTCTCCTCTGGAAGTAATGAAAAGGCCCCAAGATATATGAAACGCCTTGGGGAATAGGGTTGTGATGGTAAATGGTAAAGACACCGACCTTAACAGGTATGACGAACTGCCCATGATAACCAGAACCGACACGTTTAGCCCTATAATGATTTGCTGAATTTGAAATGGTCATTCTATCTATCTTTGTGGTCATCCTGGATCCGCCCTTGCTGCCCAAGTTCGTTAAATATGACTGACTTCCGGATGCCATATACCTGAAAATGCCTCGATCAACGACCTCAAAGTTGGTTACAATATTTTCGTCCAGGGTCTCATTAGGTCTTGTCCCAGGTGTACCTATTTAACAAAAAAGCGAGGAAATTTTGTATAAAAATCCTTTTAAATTATTCTAATCAGCCATGATTCATGAAGGCTAACAGCACGATTTTTATAGATCTTTTGAAACACGAAAAAGCCTATCAGAAAAAGCACTGATTTCTTTGATGGGATTTGATTATCATATAAAAGAGAATATATTGCTGTAATGCTTCAGAAACAGGCAATCCAGCTCCCATATAACTAGTAAGGGCTATTGATGGTTAAACCGCATATTAACAACATGACATCATGGAAATATGTATAAAATGTATATCAATACTGGTTAAGCTTTTGTTAGAAAAATATTTTGCAGAAGTAATTGCACCCTGTTTTATCCCAATAGGGAAACGTTTTAAAATAAACAAGTACATTTTCAACTGTGTAATTGAAAAGAATATAAAGCTGTAACAAACTTTTATTGAATCATTGGCGGCCTTCCACATCATGTAAATTTATTAGTGGCTCTTGGAGCAAAAACATTACATTGGTTAAAACTTGGAAGGGCAACTTTGGGTGCTTGACCGCACGGATTCTAGACGTCTTTCCTATTTCATAACACTGGGCTTGACCTTTATTGTGTGTCATAGTGTCATAATGAATAAAAAATGGTTTAAGGAGCACAATCAAATTTTTTTTACTGAAAACAAGTTCTGGACCAAAAATATCACCTTCATCAATAATATGTATTAAATGACATTGTTACCGGTTTTGAATTTCTATGTAATTTAGCTCAAAGTAAGAGGAAACATGTAGAATGTTTTGTGATAATATGGTATCTTGACAAAGACTCCAACATACTTAACTTTGGAATTCAATTTTAATCTTTTCGCAAATTTTACTGAAAAATATTCACATTTTAATGATTAATTCAATAAATAAATAATAATACAAAAAACAAGAGGCCCAGGAGGGCCTGAATCGCTCCACTTGCTAAAGTGGAAGAATTATCCCATGATTTCTTGTAAGTGTTACACAGCCAAATCTTGAAATCTGTGAATAAATTTTGAAGAGAGACTCAAAGAGCATTCTTGCAAAGTCTGGTTCAAATTGACCTAATGGTTGATTTTTAAAGAATTTTTCATGATTTCTCCAAGTCTGATTAGCCCCTTTCTCCCTGCCACGGCCACATTTTTTAACAAATATAAAAAATTAAGAACAAATTTAAAAAAATGACTTAAGGCATATTCCTGCAAAGTTTGGTTCAATTGGGCACACTGGTTGATTTTTAAAGAATTTTCTTATGATTTCTTTAAGTCCGATAAGCCCCTTCCTCCCTGCCACGCCCACTTTTTTTGACAAATGTAAAAATTGTGAATAAATTTTGAAAAGAGAGACTCAAAGAACATTCCTGCCAGATTTGGTTCAAATTGGCCCTACGGATAATTTTCATAGAATTTTCTTATTATTTCTTTAAGTCTGATAAGCCCCTTTCTCCCTGCCACGGCCACATTTTTTGACAAATGTAAAAATTTTTGAACAAATTTTGAAAAGAATGACTCAAGGCACATTCCTGCCAGGTTTGATTAAAATTGGCCCAATGGTTGATTTTTAAAGAATTTTCTTATGATTTCTTTAAGTCTGATAAGCCCCTTTCTACCTGCCACTGCCACATTTTTCGATAAATGTAAAAATTTGTGAACAAATTTTGAAAAGAATGACTCAATGCACATTCCTGCCAGGTTTGGTTCAAATTGGCCCCATGGTTGATTTTTAAAGAATTTTCTTATGATTTCTTTTAGTCTGATAAGCCCCTTTCTCCCTGCCACGGCCACTTTTTTTGACAAATGTAAAAATTTGTGAACAAATTTTGAACAAAATGACTCAAGGCACATTCCTGCCAGGTTTGGTTCAAATTGGCCCAGTGGTTGATTTTTAAAGAATTTTCTTATGATTTCTCTAAGTCTGATAAGCCCCGCCCTGCCACGCCCACATTTTTTGACGAATCAAAAATTTGTGAACAAGTGTTGAAAAGGGTCACTCAAGGAACATTCCTGCCAAGTTTGGTCAAAATTGGCCCACTGGTATAAGAGGAGAAGATGTTTAAAGAAAAAGTTAACGGACGGACGCACGGACGCACGACGGACACAACGCCATGACAAAAGCTCGCTGGCCTTCGGCCAGTGGAGCTAAAAACAATCAAACAAAAAAAAAAAAAAAAAAAAAAAAAAAAAAAAAAACCCACACACATTCACAATATTTTCCTCAAATACTTTTTCTGGTATGAACGTAATGCCTTATGTGTCTCGGAGCAAATTCAATTGACATATCTTGAAAATAAATAAAACTAAGGTTTTGGGACACAAGAAAATGGGGACATGTTTCGTTTCATAGTGGGAATAAGTCAAGGTGCCTTTTTGGAATCAAGTTTTGATTATCTTAGATACTGATTGCATTTTCATAGCTTGTATATGGTCCATTATCACCATGCAGGATTAAAAGAAAACTCATGCGTGGGCAGATTTGATACACCCCATTTCAAAGATAATTTACTTTCATACGATTTTTTTTCAGATTTTCAATTTTAACTTGCATTCTTATTTAAATCTCCAAGATTGATTTTGAGAAGTTGATGTAAAAGAAAAATGATAGATAAAAGATAACATATCATCAAAGTTTATACGTGATGTCATTGTCGTGCAACTGTAGGTGTAACAACTTGCCCCGTGTAACAGATAGACCCGGTCTCCCCTACTAACATATTCATACATGAAAACTTGGAAATCGGGATAGGATCAACGAGATTGTAAAATAATATAAAAAAATTTAAGAGCTGTATTAACCATTTCCTAAACAAGACATGGTTTTGGTGTTCCTAGTAGGTATATATTTCGTTAACATAGAAGGAGAAGAAATTGCTGATTATCAGTTTCAAAAAAAATATTTTCTATGTTGTAATATACACATTTCATTCTTACGATATCCGTTTTTGTTGTCTCCAACTCTTTTTAAATTAGACAGTCTAAACTTTGGTCGTTCGGGAAAAGGTTTAAAACAAATTCATCTTAACGGCGAACTACATAAATCATACAATTACGGAGACGCATGAAAATAATGGAAAATACCATATACGTAAAATATTGTGATTGTGGGCATATAAAGATATTCTAAATTATTAGTTATTTTAAAAACGTTTAGGAGTACTCTCCGAGTAAAGCATTAAAACAATAGGACGTTAATTGTGTCACGTCTTGCGTGCACAAGATAATACAAATGTACAAAGGTGATATACAAAGATGCGTTTGTATGGTTTGATCCGTTTCCTATCGGTTGCAAAGCACAATGCATGTCTTTTAACATGTGTTTACTCCACGGCGGAGCTTTTCATTGCACTCTCCACGGCGGAGCAATTTTGCAAACGGCTTAAATTTCACTGTTTCAATCACATTTCTGATGGTTATGGTCAAGCGGACCACAGTTAGGCTCGTTCTGATAACACACAACATGCTTTCGTACTCGGATAATGGTATTTTAGCTCCTTTTCTTCAAAAACATTGTAAATTTCTCCACGGCGGTGCCATCAGAAAACGCGTTTTCCAAATGTTGTTCTTCAATAACTTTTTTATTACTGTGTGTAGGGACGTGCAATTAACACCCGATGATTGCTTTCGTTAAGGCGGGGGCACTCCACGTTAGTTTTTCAAAATCGGTCGTGAATTGGCAGAGATATTTGATAAACACTTACCCGAGTCGAGGAAATTTTCAACACAATTCTCCACGGCGGAGCAGAAATTACCCATAATGCAGTTCGAACGTTGTACACCCTGTTTACATAATTATTGAAGATTTTCTAAAATTACTGTGTCACGTCATTCCCCACCATTGACTACGTGTAATCTTATAGGGCTCGGCGTACTCCACCTCAATAGCAGATTAAACATGGAAGTCCTCGAAACAGTTCCTCGGTTTTTATTTAGTCAATACAATCATGCAAAAAATTATGTACCTTTTCAAAAACGACGAAAAAAATAGATTTTTTAATCTACAAGCTGTTGTAGATGATAAATTAGATGTTGATAAAATTTGAATTTATGCACAATATAGTATGGGAAATATTGAGACAAAAGGGGAAAATGACGGGTCATTACGATTTTCTTCTTTCTGCTCATTTCTCCTCCAATATTGGATGTCATTGCCAGGTATCGTTTGTGAAAGGGTTAAGTCAATATTTTCATGCAGTTGGAGTGTTGGTGCATGATCTTAATACCCGTCTATCCCAACGGCTGGTTCAATAGTCCATAGATCCATAGATGCACTGTGCAAACTAATTACAGCTGAAATATCGGAACAAGAGGACCACAAAGGCCCTAATTCGCTCATATTAGAGCCCTTTGAGTCATAGTTACAAGAGCAAACTAAATGTTGAAAGGGTTTAAGGAAACGGGTCATGAGACGAAGCTGTAATACACTCAATTTCAAAATTCAACGCGAGAGAATACGATTATCTGTATTACTCAAGATAATTATAGAAAACGAAAAAAGAATGTGTGTTAAATCCAAATACTTATTTTATTTTAATTTAAACTTGGTTTCCGAGGTCCTCGTTGCGGAAAAAACTAATAACCATTTTTAATCGTAGAATCGGTTTCATATCAATCCCAGTATATTAATTTAATTTCGCTCTGACCTCAGTGAAGTTTTCGCACAAATATCAAAAATCATTTATCATCAAAATAATTTTACAACTTAATCATGATTATTCCGATAATACACACGGGACTGGTACTTAGAAAGATGTTATTTCTGATATAAATTCACGCTTCCATGAATATGAATAAAAAACAAGTGAATCGTGAAGCATTAAGTCATATAAATACAAAAACAGTACACCCTTAATATCAGTGCTTATTTGACAAAAATGGAAAATTAGCTATACATGCAGCAACAAATTTTCCAACAAAATAATGAAGCCAAATAAAATAGTAAGTGTGGCTCAGGTTACACGTGGAAAAATAGGGTCTGTCGACTCTCCTGTTCTTTTGCTTTCTTTTGAATTTGTTAATGTCGTTATTGTCGTTGTTTCTTTGATTTTTTTCTTCGAAGGGAAAATTGGATCGGCCCCCATTTCGCTACGATTAGTCAGGTAACCTGGAACCGAACATGATGATATTTTTTGGCGTGAAACGACTACATGAAAAGTAAATCTTTCATGTTTATTGGTACCTTCTAGTTCCAACGATTTCTTGATATCTATTTCGCTCTCAGACAGATAGAACATAACACATGTTTCTTACAGTTACGATATTTGGATCTTTTTTTAAAATTCAAGGGATGGTAAAATAAATCTGACTATGAGAATGAAATTTCCCTTTCATAGGATGGGAAAAATACTAAACGAGATAAATACCGGTCCTCACTATTCTGGTAGACAGCATTATCTCTTTTTTCAATATTTTCGAAATGGTTTACTCTTACATAAGTCAAAACGCGCCAATGGACAAAGGCAGCAGTCCACATTTCCAAATATTTTCCATATCTATTCTTATTTCTTAAAACAGACCATGTATGACTCGGCTCACGGATTATGATCATATTTATATCACACAGATAACTCGAAACATTTTCACGTCAAAAAGAAAGCTATATAAATGTCAGATTTTTGTAATTATCATTTATATTGCTCAATATTATCCGCAAATATATTTTATGTTCGAAGGGTAGCGATTTTATCTTTTTTATTTTCTACGTTTTCAGTTATAGGTCTTACTGGAGATACCCTCTGCATTGTACCCAACTCTCCGCCATATTTGACACTGTTCATTGCGAATTTATCTGATTGGCTGATAATATTATCCGGGATTTTAATTACGCTCGAAACAATCTGGGGCCCGATTTATTGGGAAACTGACATTATCTTAGTGAAGTATCGCTAGGTATATTAAAAATGAGATATATGAGGTTCAATAAAGTACATATGTGTGTCATATGTTAATAAGAAAATATAACATGTCAGGATATTCAACAATTGGTCTTTTTTTAATTAAAGACCAATAATAGATAAGGTAAGCCTGGTCACATTATGCCCAATTTGATCAACATAGGTAGAGATTTGACCATTTCTAGCCAAGCGTATTGTTTAAGTAACTTTCTGATTTGGTTCAATGACGGCACAACAGCTACATGTGTATTATGTCCCCTTGTCCATATGCAGTTCTATTGCACATTGATACATTTACAGCCGATTGTTTTATTTTCATTCCCCATATAATTACGAATGTTGAGGCACGTAAGTAATTATAATTATATACTAATTGCGCCGGGATCTGGAAAACGTCCCTTATAGCATTTTTAAAAAATTGAGTTTGAAGATCAGCCTGTTGTCAAATGCAGTCCAATATGCATCTATGCTGCTCTCTTTAAGTCACTGCAGGTCACGAAGAAATTATCAAAGAACAACGTGGACCCTGATCAGACTTCGTATGCACAGGCTGGTCTGGATCCATGTTGTTCTCAAATGCTTTAAGGGGCGTATTTCCAGATCACGGCTCATATTGAAGTCAATGCATAAAATGCGGACATTTTCCACACATTTATAGAGAATTTTACATCAATGGGCATATTGTCCTATAACCATTCCTCAACAGCTTATAAGCATTTGACTTACTATTGTGCATGTTAATCTACAATTGGTCTTGCACTCTTTAGCTCCTATGTTAAAGCTTGTAAAACTTTGGAAAAAAAATACCCGGCAAATGATAGTAAAATTAGATTCCAGAACTGAATTCTAAACTCCATGCGAAAAATCGAAATCGTTCATGTTGCGGATTAAAATGCCATTTCAAATACTTTTAAATGGCTATCTACGAATCGATTGTTATAAAGTGACAGTTATATCCTACTGATTCCGATTTCGCATTTTTTACACAATGTGGTATAACATGCAATATTTTCAATAGCCAATAAAATGACTTTTTTGAAAACATCGTATAATTCAAAGACTTCAGATATGAACCATAAAAAATATCGAATAGAAAATCAAGAGACATCTTGTTTTTCGGCATTGTTCCCTAAGAAGCATTGAAAGATTTCGTTGATCATCTCAAAACACTAAACGCACGGAAAGTGTGTATGACAGTGTTTATGTTTTAGTCCCTTCTCAAATCTACTTCAGTGAAGAAGAGCCTTGAAATATGTCGTTACAATTTGACGGTTGACTTCACGAAGGAGGAGATATGGCGACAAGTTGATTAAAAATCTTCGTGTTATTCTTTGCGAGTACATAACCTTTATCAGCGCATTTCAGAAACAACAAGTTTCTCTCTGGAATCACGTGACGAAATTCGTGCGCGTTTGAGGAAAAGTAGTTCTGTCAAATTAAGTATATTACCCAAACTGGCGTCTTCTAACGAAACTGGATGATTTACAATAATAATGTACCATGCAATTCACGGAATTGGACTATTCTATTCTATATCTATGGGGAAAAGGATGAAGTACACTCGATCCTGTCATTTTGAATGTCATGTCAGTATCAGGACACGTTTAACACTTTCCCAAACGACAAATTTTAGACTTGTCCAAATCAAAAGTCTGTACAGACCACAAAATAGATGCTATGAAAAGCAAATTGTTTGTTTATTATATTAAAGAAAATATTGAGACAAAAGAAGAAAATGCTGATGATCAGCATTTTCTTCTTTTGTCTCAATGCTTTCCTTATCTTTTTCTTATACAGTCGTAAACATGGCGTGCTGTTTGGGAAAGTGTTAACACGTTTTCAAATACATCATAATCACTGATAAAACTCTTGACAAATTCATTTTCTATTTCGCTCGATATAGATTAGCGAGGAACACTTTCAGCTATATGGAATCTATCGTACGTGATAAATGTCCGTTAAACGTAAGGTGCGTGCAACAGATTGGCGGTATCTGTCAGAAGCAAAATATAATCTTTAATGTGAAAAAAAACCAACGTAGAAAATAAACGCAGAAAAGTTTTTGTCGTCTTTCAATTTCAATGTTGTTAGTACTTGATTAAATCGTATTAAAGATAATTATGGTGAGGCTGAGCTACGACGGCCTGGATGACAAATGATCTTGATGATGTATATTGTTATTAATTCGTTGTAACTCAGAAATTAAAAGTAAGTGGGTGCCTTCTCGAGCACGAAGCGTGAAAACTAGGTACATTTTAGTGAATCGTTAAAATGAATATTGACTTTTCTGTCAGACCTCGGTTAACATTTTCGCAATTCAAAGAAAGCCAAAATGTATTTATGTTTTCTTAAAACCATCAAAATGGATATAAATTAAGGTATGCAACATACATCCCTTTTTAAAAGTATCACAGAAAAAGCCAAATACCGGTATATAGACCAATAGAGGTCGCCGAAGTAGATTACCATCTATCTGATTTGGGCATTCTGGGCTAACTACTTTCAAGATGTCAGCGGCCTTGAAATGCATACACGTGGTGCATACAGTCAGCGGCACATTTTCTTCACATGCTTGCTTCAAATAAAATTAATAATCTTATTTGAATTGATTCTTTTATTTCATTCAATTGAGACGAAAAGTAAACTTTTTTTGTAGTAGATATAGTTTTTATTGCACTTTTCTGCTTGCTGTTTTTGTCGACGGGATTTCGGAGTTATGCGCACTGCGTAGTACACGTAATTAAGGGGAAATGCTCCAGTTTTTCGGAACACTCGGTCATTATTGTAGTAAATTAAATGTTTCGTACCAATATGTTTCACTACCATATTTTCAATAATATAACACATCATTACAATTTACCATTTTCGACGGTAAAAAGTGTTTATTATGCGAAACTAATTTCCTCAAGATGGAAATCGATTATTTAGAGCAAGACAGTCGTAAGTGTGAATGCAGTTACCACTGTTTTGCGTCATTTTATTCATGTGTAGCTGATAAAAATTGCTGTAATTCACTAATAAGTGCGCTGACCTATACATTTTCTTTTTGAATTATTACCAGGACATGTTGCTTAATACAATGAGGGAGTTTTATAAAATTCTATTATGTAGAACTTGAAATATTTCCAAAAATATGCAAATTTTGACATAAAACGCCCCAACTTCGTTGATCTAATCGAACATGTGATCATGCTGTTTTATACATTTACGCGTTTATAATAGAACATATTTTGGGTTTTCTGTTCTTATTAAATATAGGACGCTACTTTAAATCAGTTTTCGGGACTAAACAATGATTACACAGCATTTTATTAGCATTTTAGTGACATTGGACAGGTGCAAGAAATTGTGCATTTTTTATGTAGGGGTATGTGATACGAATGCCTATAAAATTCAAACAAGATCGCTGACCATCCATTTTTATTTTTCAATTGGTAATAACATGTAATTTCAACATACAAAATATGAATAAATTCTATTATTGGGAAAAAATTAGGAAACTGGAGCATTCCCCATTAAGCCAAAATAGGATAACGTGGTGCGTCAAATCAGTAAGTCCAATTTGGAATATTAGACTGGATACCATACAAATAGACACCATTGGCGAGTAGTCAATGAAAAAAAGCTTACAGGTTGATTTAAGAGGATGATTATTATAGAAATAAAATATTACATGTACATTATACAAAAATCCCCCTTTGGGGAAATCACAATATATATGATTTCTTCCATTTTAGAAAGTCCAATATTTTGTTATTTCGGGAAAGCGTCTAATCTGCTAAATGTTTTATGTCGGTTTTCTATAAGACAAACATCTTATATTTCGTCTGCCGATTTTCTCGCTGATAGTAATCGGATTTCAAAAATAATGATTGACGAGGTCGCGAACTCTCGTTTTCTCTCGTTTTCCTGATAAATTTTCATTTTCCTTCTCTCTTGACGATTCACCCGTCTCAGATTTTTGGTGTCGAATTAGAACCTTAAGACGAGAATATGACCCCTAATCCCGTTTAATCTCGCGTAATCTCGTGTAATGTTATCCTTAAGGTGCGAGAACAGATCCTCAGAGACACAACAATTATCGTTTCCGCGAGATAACACGTGATTTTGTAACAAAGTCGGATTACTCGGCTATTATCGTATTGAAACACCTAAGCTGTTTGGCATTGTGTCCCAAAGGCCTCGCTCAGTTTGGAATCCGTTGATTCTTCATAATAATCACGGTATTCAAAGCAAATGTCCGTATTAGGATAAATAAATGGATATTAGATTCAGTTAATTTCACATCAATTTTCATTTGGTTGTCATGGTTTCTGTGTTAGAATAAGAGAGCCCGGATTAGAACAAGAAGAAACAAACATGTCCCGGGCTTTATTAGGATTTCACGATGTGTATTGAATAATTCAAACTAGAAATGGAATGGGGTATGGAAAAAGGACCCTTGTTGCATTATGGAAAAGCATGGGAGCAGATAAGCTTATGCTTAATTGTAGTCTCCTCTGATTGAATATTCTTAAAACAATTCATACCAGTAATGGAGAATTTTAAAAGATTTACATCTATCCTGATCAGACTGCGTGTACACGCAGGCTGATCTGGATACATGTAAATCTCGAAAGTCTTTTATAATGGCCCTTTTCCCACAAACCGGATCAATACTGTTAAATATCGCTCCATATTTCACATAAAAAGGAAAATTTGTAAAACTTCAGAAATACCGATGCATCGAATGATTGATAAGGGGTCGATTTTCTATAGATTTAAACTTTGCGGAAGTTTTCTTTGATCTTAATATTAAGCTTAATCTTTGCATAGATACACAATTCACCATACATATACAGGAACAGTATCAGTTGATATTAATCATAATTAATGATAAATTAATTATCTAAAGTCGAAATAGTGTTGTGATATTTAAAATAACCCAAATAGGCGAAATTGAAGACAGACCCAAATTCGGTTAAAAACTGTTTTTGCAGATTTAAAAATGAAAATAGATATGGAAGAAATTGAGTTAATTATAGTGCAGAAATGATAAGCTAAAAGGTGAAAACCCATATCACTAATCCTGATATATTTTTTTCTTCTTTAGCATCAGTGGTTTTCCATGCTTCTTTTCGTATAGACTGACACCACTTCAAAATCTGATAGTGGTTTTGGAAAATGTTAGAGAGAAACTAAATTTGATAAATATGGTACATGTATGAATGAAGTGATGATTTAAAATCCGATGGCATTTTGATCGAAGAATGTACAGTATTCTTTGACCAAGGTACATTTATTCCAAGCCATATGACGTTCTCTGCTTTTCTGCAAGAGCACACCCTGAACGTATTTTTGGACGTGATGTCGGTGTGGCGCTGTGTGTGAAATGGTATTTAGCTATAAAATCAGCCAGACAGGCGAAACGATACAAAACAAATATAAAACCGCCATTACAACCATGTTAGCCAGTTTCGAGAATGACAATTCTTGAATTTCAGTTTAGCACCCAATAAAATGAAATAAGACCTTTTAATGGACAACTTTTATCGCTACCAACTCCGCTATATCGCCGCTTTTCAACGAAAATCTCGTAACTGCAGCTTGTTTAAAGCTGCAGTTACGAGGTTTTCGTTGAAAAGCAGCTATATTTACATTCATTATCTCTGTCTGCGACTAATGAATCGCTATGCCTTTATTGTCAGAAATTTTATGTAGGAATGCAAGGACAACATTGTAACTTTACAATTTTATCCATTACGATACAATCCCGAACTTTTAGGAACTGGTATAAATTTTGGAACTGAAAATATAGGATAAACCATTCAACTGGAACATTTTGATTCCTACGCATATGAACCATTAATTCCGAAAGAAAATTGTGAAAAACGGATTGAAACGAAAAAGACATTTTGATCGGCATTTTTTAGCATTGCATATCCTTTAAGGATAAAACAATGTTCCGACCAATATTTTCTTCTTTGTAGTAATATAGCCTATTTTAGATCTGATCAGTTGACCAGTCTTTTATGTAGGAAATGGCCAACTCGTTTGTGACTATTCTTGATTCCTGCAACAAAGGTAATAAGTGTCATACATCAGTCATTGTAGGGAAATGGTTAATTCCGCATAAGAAATTACTGTTCTCCTGATTTTCACGTCGCGTTCTCTCATCGCCTTTGTTTTAGTTCAACTGGCCATCAAGTTAGACCAAGTCAACGTCTATCAGGAAGTCATATGTCAATAAAATTCCGAAATTATCTTTACAAACTGCTAGAAAATTTCTTAGAAGCCGTTTAGAGCTAGTTTAAAGCCGGTCATCAAAACATGGAAGCCGACTGATTCTGGGAGTAACCATGGAAACGCCGCCATTACCGGAAGTTGTCTTCCTGAACACAGATTCCAGCTCGAAGATTTAATTTGTGTCTGTCACGGACCCTGGTAATTTTCTCTGACTATTCTTCGCTTTTCAACAAAAATCTCGTAACTGCAGCTTTTTCTAAGCTGCAGTTACGAGGTTTTGGTTGAAAAGCATCGTATTGTAGAAATTTGTCAACGGTGACACAAACGAAATCAGACGGGTTATCATGGAAAAATGCGCCCCTTCCTCAAACCGGAAGTTGATATTCGTCACGTGAATGTTCCGTGTCAAAGAGAAGCTGATCAACGACGTTGGTGAGACGCTTGTATCTTGTGAAGAAACGTTGGTATCCGAGTTAATTACTCTGTAGCCCTTTCCCATGCGACTAATTTTTAAATTGTGCTAGTCTGGATTTGAAAGAAGTTTTGGACTAAAGAAATCAAGTTACAGAAAGAAGACAATACGTACATGAAGGCTTTATTTGTAATAATGTTTACAGAAAATGCTGTGCGTTAGAATTTTTTCACTGGATGCTTTACAATAGTTCCACTATTGTTGACTTAAAATTCCAGGTATTATTAGATAAAGGGACAATATCACCAGTAACATAAAATTAGCTGCGACTTCTTTTGTTTCCATCCGAACATGGCTTTCTTTACTCTGACCTTAACGTCAGTGATCAGCGTTTATTTGTGGTTAACAAGCCCCGTTGATCTAATAAACTTGTTGTCCATCCCAATTTTATGACAATTTCTCATGGACAGGTATAAGGAGGAAAGCTTTGTTTGGTTCATTGGGATTAAAGTATTTGTTTTATTTTTGACAACATGGAATATGGAGACAAAAATTTATGCACCCACATTGTACATGTAGTCAGTGCCCCCAAAGTGCCACGTGATTATCCACCGTGGTTTCGGAAGCAAATTGTCGAAATCCGTATCCCCGTGGAAGCCTATCGGATGAGAGTTGCAGCTTGATGAACAGTTAGCAATTTAAAATGAAGCTAACTGGATACAACCCTTTCAAGAGCCATGCATCAAAATTGAGGTTTGACATGTAGGCCTACTGCGCACTGAAATGCAAAATATATTTTAAGGTAATCCACCCCTAATTCGATTCGCAGGACGTCAGAATTATTCGGGCGCGGTCGTAAACATTCGGCGGTGGAACTCACCACCGCCGAATGTTTACGACCGCGCCCGAATAGGTTCGGATACGTAATTACGCCGCTCGAAAAAAAAAAAAACCCGATGTTTTATGAATTTCAAAATGGCGACATTACGGGTATTCTACCTTAAGTCATATCACGTTTGTCATTTCAAAAGGCATTATAGAAAACAAACTCTCTGCCAGCATTGTAGATGCACAAAGTGGGTTTTATTTTTTATGGAAACACTCCGATTTACATGTATTTATGAACCAATTCACATTTCAATGAAGGTAAAGGTTGAGATCCCGTTTTTATCGGTAAACCGCTTTACATCTAAAGACCTGTTAATTATGTTGTTTAGGGGCTTGATAAATTCATCACCAACACGTCACAGAAAAGGGGTCCTTCTGTGATAAGCCGGTTTGCGGCAGTTCCAGGATCGGCATCAAAACGTTATGCCGTGGGCTTCAAACTTTAGTGTTTCAGATGATTGCAAATTTTTGTAAGAGTCTATTTGAAACAAACGACCAATATCTCACTGTACTTTTCTGCTAAACGAAGTAAAAGAATAATGGCCACGTGTTACGCCTCATTTCAACATCTATTGGCTAATAGTTTGTTTAGGCAGCTCAAAGTTTCATTCTAGAGATCAGGGGCCCGTTTTACTAACAAACTTACGAACATTTTTAAAACAACAACAAATCTGATTAGCCGAATAATTACTGTAATTATTTCTCGTTCAATCAGATGTGTTGTTACAAGGTTTTTGCGAAAATATAATGTTAGTAAAATTCGGCCCTGATGCTAGGAATCTAACAAGCTTTGTAAAAGGTCCAACGCGTTTTCATTGCTTCACATCCAAATACAATGTGTAATCCTTTCATAAATCGTCACATGTTTTGCACTTAATATAAGGTCCTTTCTCCCATGACGTGTCAGCGATTCATCACTAACCCGATCTAGATGTAATCAGTGTTGATCAGAGTCGTTATCTGATGGTGTCGACAATTTTGGAGGCAAGTAGAGACTGACCGCAATCAACGGTACACTGATCCGGTTTGTTATTTATTCATAAGTTTGAAATGATTAATTTTGCAACCTTCCCATAAATTTACTTTGAAGTTTTGATCATTATTGAGATATTGATATTTTCGTGCAACCCAATACATCGGTTCTACATAAAATAGAATTGCTTTTTGCAGCAAACGATACATTTAGCTATACGTACTACCCATTATGTCGAAGTCAAATTTGCATGAATTGGTGCATCCGATTTCACGTTTTTCAGTACGGAAACTATTGAGACATAGCCAATGGCTACGCACACAAAACTCATCAGGGGAACTTTTGGCTCCGTCTCTATGGGCAAGATATTTAGTACATTTTCCACCTTATTGTCCAATAACTTGCTTTTGGTGTTTAAAAGCGAAAAAAGGAGACTGTAATGCTCCGCTTCGACCATTTATATATCTGTTCTACCTCTGTCGGTTTCACAAGTGGCGGATCATTATTTAGATTCGAACATTTGTGAAAAAAGATTCTTGGATTACAGTATAAGAAACGTCCGATTTTACTTCTGATTTGGATTTTTTGTAAATTGAAAAATCAGACCTGGGAAGATCGCTGGTTAAAGCTCGAGTCAAAGGTTGATATGTATTTCTTTCAGAGATATTACAGAAGTCATTTCACATGGCGCAGCATTAGCTTTTGTTATCACAAATTACACGCACGTGCTTCTTTGAATTAACAAATCAGTAATATTTTCTTGTGTACCTGTTATATATGAGTACTATGATACCAGTCTTTTTGAAAAATGTTACGCTATATGCGAAATATGAACACATTTTAGCAAAGGTCAGTGTCAGGTCAAATGAAATACGTAATAATAATAGAGGTATGTGGTTTGGGTCAGTTAATCATTCTTCAAGTATATGAAACTATTTGATAATTTGACCAATGTGACTTAATCGTCGGTTGATACAATCTTATAGCTGCATCGTCTGCCTAAAAACCGTTAAACATTCTTTACCCTTTCCCGAACAACACAATGTTTTAACGTAATTGACAGGAAATATTTGGGAAAATATTGAAGGAAAAAGAAGAAAATGCTGATAATCAGCATTTTCTTCTTTTGCCCTCAACATTTTCTCTGCTATGAAACACAAATATTAGTCTTAATTTTACAGTTATATACAATGTAATTCATTTGCATATTCATTTGTACTTTGAATTTGGACGAGTCTTAAACGTTGTCGTCTGGGAAAGGGCTAAATACCAGACGACATTGTCCAACATAAAAAGTACCCGAGATGACATCAAATATCGCGTGCAACGAGACTTGCAGACGACAAAACGTTATCATAGATGCCATCACACAGGGGTCACTTTCATTTTGACAAAGGTCATTGGCAATATGACAGGTCAGTGGTTGGCGAAAAATGACCATAAAACTTGTTATAATGTGCACTGATTTAGACGATCAGGCGCTTGATGTCTTACTCAACTTTAAAATATTTAAAGAAAAATGTACATAAAATGAAAAACGGCAAATTGTCGTCGCGACAGTTTCACAGTGTTCAACACAGCGTTAGATATACAATACACATGGGTTCCAAAAACAAAATAGTAAATTTCTTATTGACATATATATTATAATTATATATTATTATATACGAGGGACGGTCGGAAAGTAGTTGGACTTTTCGTGCTGCTGTCTCTCCATTTGTAACTGTATAAACACATTATATATTGGTGGAATCTACATCCATTTGCCAATAATTTGGTCGATTTATTTTCAAAGATAGTTGTATATATACAATATTCAGTCCACTTATATGTGATAGGTGTTTTATGTATCATAGGCTATTTGTTGGAGGAACAACAATGGTATCCAACACAAATGAACATTCTAGTCATTTTAATTGTGAAGGAGGTAATTTTTTTAACCACATTATTACTGGAGATGTAATAAGGGTCCATAATTCCGAACTTTGGATAAAAAAAATCAGTCAAAGCAGTCGTGGAAACGAGCTGGTTCCCCACCCATGAAAAGATTAAGCTGTTACCTTCGGTTGGTAGTCATGTTTGATGCTTTTTGGGGTTCACGGGGATTAATGGTTACTCATTTCATGTCAAATAATAAAAACTGTCATTTGCCAAGTACAATTCTGAAGTAATTCAGAAAAATCTAAGAATAAATGCTGGAGTAAACGCGTCCCAGATTAGTAAAGAAAAATGTTTTCTACTTCACGATTACGCACGCTCCCATATTGCTGCATCTACAGTGGAGATTATCAACAATTACACATGACAATAGTTGTTATACCCTTCTTATATCCCAGACGTCGCCCCACGTGACTTTTATTTGTGTCTAGAACTGAAAAAATGCTTGCTGGGAAGAAATATGAGACCAGGTCGCCTTTGATACCTGCTGTTACACTGTACCTAATACAGTGGGTCTACGTCATGGTTAAAAGTGGGAATAATAAAGCTGCTACGAAGATGGCAAACATGCATAGACATAGAAGGATAATTTGTTCAAACAGTGTAAAAAGAATTTTGTTAAAAAGTTGAATGGTTTCAGAGAACTAGTCAAAAGTCCAACTACTTTCCGACCGTCCCTCGTATATGAGCGCGGATCTGGAAAAACGTCCCTTATAGCATTTTTAAGAATTGAGTTTGAAGATCAGCTTGTTGTGAAATGCAGTCCAATATGCATCTATGATGCTATCTTTAAGTTTCTACAGGCTATAAAGAAGCGATTAGAGAACAACATGGATCCTAATCAGACTGTGCGTATGCACAGGCTGATCTGGATCTATGTTGGGCTCAAAAGCCTTAAGGGACGTTTTTCCAGATCCTGGCTCATATATATATTATATTTGTAATGTATGTGTGTTCTTTATGTGTAATTTGTTCGTATATCATGTTGTATATGATTTGAACAATAAAATGATTTTGATTGATTTTGATTATAATACTGCAACAAGAGATTCTTTTTATGTTATTTTCCTTGATACGCAATTGAAGTTATACATATTCAACTGGATTAGTGATTATGCTTTGTAAGACTTCCGAATCTGGCTTTTCCGGAAGCTTGTCTCAAAAAAGGAGTACACAGTTTACACAGATTTCTTCATAATTACTTTCACGACATTATTTACGTAAAATGACACAAACGTGGCTTGCAATTTTTACGTAAAGTTGCTGAGAGTAATTTACAGACATTAATTAGAGTTTTATTTTCAGTTTCAAAATATAAGTATGAAACGTTTTCGCAAGATACTGTTTCAGCCCAAGTCCCGTTGTTAAACGTGATTAGCGTGGTAAATCACGAGACAGGAAGTTGATGGTTTATGGGCTTGTTTACACCCCGGCATCACTTCCTGTCATGTTTAACATACATTTTTATGATTTATCGAGATGGTCTATCACTAATTAGGCAACACTGATAAACATCTAGTGACTAAATGTTACCTTTTCTCACTCTGTCCCCCATCCATAAACGAATTAATTATAGACTGGTCCAATTTGAAAGATGTTGCAGACACCAACATAGAGTTTGATATAACAAAATGGAGTTGTGTACTCCAAAACGTCCCAAACGTCTACATTATGGACTGCTCCCATTCAAAAGCTACTACAAACAAAAAAGATGTTGATAAAGATGGGAAATGTGTACAATATAGCAAAGAAAATATTGAGGCAAAAGAAGCAAATGCTGGTTACCAGTGTTTTCTTCCTTTGTTGCAAAGGTTTCGCTATCCTTAGCAATTAAGGTTAACAAATTCAGTTCCTTCGTTTGCCTCAATAATAATCGACGTAGTTGATCGCTAATTAGGCAACACAGATAACCATCTACGTACTAAATGTTTCCTTTCCTCACTTAATTACTGACTGGCCGCCGTCCGCTGCTCGTGCTTGAATACATACTCCAACAACCAGTCTATTTATGAGGGTTTCGTTCTAAAGTTACATTACAACCAAACTGAATGGCTGAGAAAATTGTCTCGATACAGGTTACACCAGTTTGCTTGTAGTATACCGGTTATCTACACGGTAGATAATCACGTGATGTAACAATTTCAAAAAATCTTCAATAACTTTGTTAATACCTGACCAATTTGAATACGGTTTGAAGCAGAGAAGGTGGACAGACGTCACGCATTAGATGAACGTGTTGGAATTTTTGAAAAATCAACTGATAAAAAAGTTATTGAAGATAAACCAAAATGTTGGTTTATCTTCAATAACTTTTTTATCAGTTGATTTTTTTAAAAAAATCTACTACGTCCAGGTTATCCCTGACATTTGTCCGCCTTCTCTACTTGAAACCGAATTCAAATTGGTCAGGTACTGACAAAGTTATTGAAGATTATCGCAAATTCTAAGTCACGTGATTATACACCATGGTCTTTGCTTATCAAGAAGTTGGGAATGGCTGGTAAAAGTAGTTCTTGGTATAATTCACCGAGGACTGAAAACACCAGAAAAACTACCCGTATCTACATAATTTTAGTAATCAGCAGCATTCGTTTTTCTTTCAATCTTTGAAAATGTTAATATACATATTCTACAAGGATTGACATGTCACAAACATGCTGAAGAAGGTATACATAACAAAATATAAGTTACAAAAGCATACATCAAACTTAAGCCACTGAGCAATGCAAAACAAGCATCTTTGCAATATTATCAACAATTTGTCGCCAAAACCAATAAATCCCATTTGTCAACTGAATTTTCAAACGTACTAAAATTTGTTTAAAGATGTGCAGTACTGGAACAAACAGCAGAGAATGGTAAGTGGATGACAAAATATCATTGAGTTCTACGGCTGATACACATACAAGTATGCAACGTTTGGTCATATTGTATGCTGATTTATAAAATCAACGTTTCTATTACATCATTTACATGCATACGTGTATAACTGTATTTCAACTGTCGATGTTAACATGACTTTGGAAGTTGATTTATAAAGAACAACGCTCGTAAAATACTCACAGACCGTTAACACAGTTACGGCAGATACAAAACGTCATTTACGTTATCTGGCAGCTGAGATTGACAGTTACGTTGCCGTCACGTGACGTGTAACACGTTAACACGATAATTGAAATAGACGTTGATTACGTGTATAATCATAAGGTCATTTGTCCAAAATGTCTATATGTACTGTTATGTGGTCAGACTTTTAAGTGAAAAATGACTAGACGTTTTCGTAATAATGCAAGTATCAGACGTTGTTTGTATTCATATACGTCGTGCCTATAGCCTGAGTCCAGCCGTCATTATACAATTTGGTAAAAATGGTTACAGATCAGACCGGAACAAAGGCTAGCAATATGTATTAACTCTTTCCCAAATGACAAAATTTTGGGGTGATCCAATTTGAAAGCTGCTACAGAAGACAAAATTGACGTTAAAAAGGAAGGGATGTGTGTACAAAATAACACAGAAAATATTGAGGCAAAAGGAGAAACTGCTGGTTATCAGCAGTTTCTTCTTTTGATTCAATGTTTTCCCAAGCCTATTCTATTAAGGACGTCAAAACCCGGTCTTGTTTGGGAGAGGGTTAAGACATTCCTGTGCATAATATTATAAAAGTATTGTATTGATAACAGAAGTTCAAAGTCTACTAATGAGAATCGCGCGACGTCGGAATTATTCGGGTGACGTCGAAAAAATTCCGCGGTGGAATTTTCCACCGCCGAATGTCTACGACCGCGCCCGAATGAGTTCGGAAGCGTAACGACGATGCCCGAAAAATCCGATGTTTTTTGAATTTCAAAATTGACACATTACGGGTATTCTACCTTAAATTCAAAGTTGAAACTGTTTGAAAATCGACATGGGAGGTATTGTTTAATGTTAATAATTTAAGATTTAAGCGATAGCATTAATGTAATAAGATGACTGCTACGAAATGAAAGAACAGAAAAACGCATTTATTATTATTTATGTGAACAAATAAAGCATAAAGATAATGATCATTCCCACCCGATCATTATAAAACACACATAATTATAATTCGTACATCATCATAATCACGGTGTATATTCATGTGACTCAGAATTTCTGATAGTCTTCAATATCTTTATTAATGCTTGACCAATTAGAATTCGGTTTAAAGCAGAGAAGGGAGGAAAATGCCAGGAATAAGCTGAATGTGTTGGATTTTTGACAAATTAACTGATAAAAAAGTTATTGAAGATAAACCAAAATTTTGGTTTATCTTCAATAAATTTTTTATCAGTTGATTTTTCAAAATTCAACGACGTCCATCTAATGCGTGACGTCTGTCAACATTCTCTGCTTCAAACCGAATTCAAATCGGTCCCGTATTAACAAAGTTATTGAAGATATTCATTAATTATTGCAGCACGTGATTATACACCGTGATAATGCTTATAAGGATTATCAGTATTTATCATAATCATCTCTCCAGCCCGAACAGGACCTAGGGTACAACTTGAATTAAATGTCTAAACCAATCAGACACAATCTTTCAATTGATATCGAAATGAGTTTTTTAAAGTACATCTTTGCAATGCACATTAATCGCCGTTTTTAACAAAAAAACTCGTTATTGCAGCTGAAAACAAGCTGCAATCACGACGTTTTTATTGAAAAGAATCGATATCTTCTCTCAAGGAATAAGATAAGAGGTACTAAATACTGTAGTATATGTCACAAACGCATGTCAAGCATCTAAAATCAAAACGAAAACAAGCCTTTATCTTATCCCTTTCCCAGACAAGACCTGGTTTTGATGTCCCTAATAGAAATGGCTTGGGAAAACATTGAGACAAAAGAAGAAACTGCTGATAACCAGCAGTTTCTCCTTTTGTCTCAATATTTTTTGTGCCATATTTTACACAAATTCTATCTTTAATAACATCCGTTTTGTCATTTGTGGCAGTTTTTGAAGTGGATCACCCTAAAATTTTGTCGTTTGGGAAAGGGTTAAATAATAAATTTGAATTTTAAAAGCGTTGTGTGCGTTCTGTCTTGTATTTATTTGTCTACACTGTTTTCCTTTTTCACTTCCTAAGTGGATTTGCACATACTGCATATCCTTACATCATTATAAGATAATTCGGGACATGCGACATGCACCATGTTTTCTTGCATTCCATCTTACCTTAACATGAAAAGATTCGAGTAAAAACGAACCGAAGATAATGAACTCTTAGACACGAAAACATTGCTTGAACATAGAAGAAAGTATTATCTTAACACTTTCCCAAACAAGACCTAGTCTTGACATCTATGGGAGAAAAGGTCAGGAAAGAATTGTGAGAAAAAGAAAATTGCTGATAGTCAGAATTGTCTTACCTTTTCCTCATTTTGCACAAGGATATACATGTACACATACCGGTATTCTACGCTTTACATAAGGTATTTTAGTTTCTGAAACACCTTTAAAATTGACTCGAAATGTGATGTTTGTAAAATGGTAAAAATTCCAGTTATCGATGTTAGTTTACTGAAGAACACTTCAAGACTTATGTCTGTATATTCATTTATTTATTCTTAATCTACAAAGAACGATAAACGTTATGATAAAAGGACACTAGCCAACGCTTTTAGTTTATAATTTCGCCTATTTTGTCCAAAACACTTTTTTAAAGTACATTATTATAGCTTTAACTACACTACATTTTCAAATGTAAATTATGACACGCACAAACCTTACCATTTCAATACAACAAATCAAAATTTTAAGCAGCCCCAATTTGAAAGCTCTGACATTCTTCAAAACAATATCAATATTTTACTGGTTTTAACTCAATGTTTTAAAGGAACGTCAAAACAAGACATTCTTTAAGAAAGGGTTAAAGAACGGAATGTTCAAGATCGACAGTCTACAAGTCAATTTGTGATTTGATAACGTAAATGCATTTATTCTTAGAATGTTAGATCGCGTGCCTAAGAAAAACAAATCGACAAGTCAAACCGGATGTTTTGGCAGCTGACAGACATCTTGTGCATGATGTCTGATCACGTGACTCACGTGACGTATGACGTCACACCTCACACCTCGTACCAGACGAACAACTTGTTAAGATTATATTCTGCATGTTTTCGTGTTTTCCGTGTTTTTCGTTTGGACATTGTTGGTTATAATATTTTATTGTTAAGTTGGATATATAAAATGGTTCTTATGGTTCATGAGACCAACGTGGTTCTAGATCAGACTGTGCAACGCACAGTCTGATCAAGATTCATGTTGTTCTCCCATGGCTGCCGTTTTACCGCTTACTTTAACCCATTACCAAAAGACAAAATTTAAGGGTGGTCCAAATTGTAAGATCCTGCAGACGACAATTTAAAATCAATGAAATGAAACATATTTTTGTGTTTATGGGTAGAAAACATTGTGGGCAATGAAGAAATTGCTTGTCAGAAGCCTATACCTTGTAGGGAGTCAAAAAGTGGTTTTGTATGTAAATGGGTTAAAAGGGAAGCAGGAGTCATGATCAGACAGTACTTATTCACAGTCCGATCTGGATCAGTAATGATAACTTAATAACACAGGTCCCTTTATCCAGAACCCAGCTCATGAATACGTAACAACGCCGTGTCATAATCTTAGTGTAAAATTTGTCAGATGAACACCAAAATTTGTTGTTTTCCAACAAAATTGACAATGGTTTATCATGTTATTTCCTTGTAAAGATAGATGCCATCTAGTGCGGAAGAATACCTTTGTCATTAAGACTTTCCTATCTACTCTTATATATCCCTAAAATTATAAAAGGCAATCTTTCAAATTTTGAATATTTTCTTAAGGAATTATCAGCAACACGTGACCTTCATATTTGTCCTTAATGACCTTAAAGGCTTTACATTTTCCTCACCGTTCCACATTTGTGATTTCCGTAAATGTTTTGATGACAAGTATGCATAGTAACTACATGTGCATACAACGGGAAGCACTGCATAGACTCTATCATGATACCAATATGTCTAGATTCGGGGACATAAAAATCAGTGGAAAATGTGAAATGCCAAATCACAAGTACCAGATTTCTATTTGTGTATTCGTGTTACCTTTTTCTATTGTATTGGAAACGAACAAACAAACAAAATGGCATTGAAGACCTTCATTTTCATGTTTTCTATACAGCATCTACAAAAAAATCTCTAAATATGGCCATATAAAGGGATATTTTATAACGGACCCTAGTTATTTCAGAACCTTAAGTATACAATTATTCGTATTAAATGTATGATTTTCACTTTTTGTGGGGAATGCATTTCATGTTGACACGCGGTTGTCGTCACTGCCCTAATCGCTCCATCAAGTTTTACTTTTTCTTGATATGATTAAACACACAGGTCTAGTTTAATGTTTTCTTAATAAAAATATGACTTTTAACAGACTCTTGTCGCATTCGTCATTTTGTGACACAAAATATTCGAAAATTACTTAAAAGGACTTATTACTTTTCAAAACGACACAAGAAAAGTAAAGGTTTTTAAAAATTGCACATGGAGTAAAAAGTTCTTAAAACAAAATATTTCGATTCAATATCCTGACATCACTCAAACATTGTAAGATGACCGTCGGTGCAATATAGTCCGGCAGATTCCGAGGTGAACTTGGATTTGCGATATATAGAACATGGTTTGACTGATTATGATTGTCAAAACCTTCAGAAATAAGAATCTGGTTGATGCCACCTTGGCACCCTCTCAGAAATCACGATGGCGTCCAAGTTGAGGGAATGCTATGGTACATTCTCACATTGCTGTTCAAATATTTACATTTATGATATAGAAAATTTTGTTGTAAGTTCAGAAATGCTCAAAGAATATGTTAAAAGAAAATTAAGAGTGTCATTCACAATAGTTCACTGTATTTCTTCTAAAATTTGAAAAAAACCCTGTAAAATCTAACCCCACCCACCCCATTTTACATAGGAAAATAAAGTAATTACGTAACACCATTAACAATTCCTGTATTCCATGTGATTGAATACTCTCGGTTACTCATCCTTACACAACATCGCCATCCCATGAAATCGAATGTTTGGGTAACGTCAGTCTTTTTTGTCAATGACGGCAAATTGAGGTTTAATTAGCCAATGAAAATTTGTATCATATTTTTAAATTGTTATGCACTTTACAACGACCTTTTGGGTGATGAAATCCCGCTTAGGTCAAGAGATAAGACAAGGTTGATCGTTACGTAGAAACACATAGTAAACGATGAACGATGGAAAAAACAGTACACCAATGTCAGAAGAAAATAATAGAATCTCCCATTTGATCATCGGTGAATGTATGTACAGACCCTGTATGATATAATGTTTCTTGGGACCAAAGATACCATTTATGTCACGGATGATGCTCATCGTGGAAATAGTAATAACAGACACACGTTTGAAGATAGTTTGAATCTGGTTGGTATACAATATAAATGAGAAAAGCCGAAACAAAAACTGCTGGTCCAATTACACAGTTTAGTGACTTTAAGGATTGACTCTGTAAATCAGCGGAGCGTACGTAAATGTCATGTTAGCGACCGTTACTGTCTTATTTTGTTACAACGAGTGTTGAAATACACCGATATGTCGCCATTAATTTTAGAAAACGCCGCACTTTTTTGCAATTTATGGCTTGGTTTTTTTCTATATATGTTTCACTGGGACCCTTACAGTGGTGGCCATCTTTTCGTCTAGTTCACCGAAATTTAAGCAAGATTTTGTTTCTGGTTTTTTTTTTTTTTTTTGTGGAACAGTGTATATTTTTTGTGTTAATATTCATATAAATATAGCCCATATTAAAAAGGATATTCGTAATACTGCTTCTATGGGTCCTTTGCCTTGATATTCTAGATTTAAAACTGTTCACTTTCATTCGAGTTTTCCCATGTAAATTCTATGTTAAACTGCTCATCCATTTGGAAATGTCATTTGGATGAACATTGGTATATGGGTATCATGACGAATCACGTTTTTTGAAATGTTATCAAATCTCGATTTTTAGTTATCATGCGACATACATATGTGACGCATACGTGAAGGGGTACCACCTGATGAGTTATGGATTCACGGAATCAAAATCTCGTTGACAAAAACGGTTGACCTGGCCCGATGTAAAAGTAAAGACGGAAATTCTCGCAAACACTCTTGAATGTACGCTCTTTTATACTGGAGAATAATCGGAAGCGCTTTCAAATTAGTTTCCACGTCAAAGGGCTAATCCCGGCTCAAAATCGATCCCAGCGTACCCGAGCGCTATGTTTACTATCACGTGACCGGGGCTCTATACAAACACGTGCTTCCGGTTTGTGTGTCATTCGACATGCCGCCATTGTTGTTATCGATTTTCGTCGGGAATTCATTCGGTCGTCCTATTGTGACTCAAAACAATGAAGGAAAATTGTCAATACCGATATTCTCACACTACTGTTCGGCTTGAGCAAAATATTTAGATTAGATTGTATTATTTCTATAAATCAAATGACAAATGAAAAGTGAATGAAACTGAAAATCTATAATATTTTATCTATTGACTCTCCTTGACGTCATGTCAATAATGTTGGGTCATGGCCACACGGAAAAGTTGCGTAAAGCCCAGCATGTGGCTCTGCAACGTGCAAAGTTCGTAAATACATAATTGAGCCGGGATCTGGAAAAACGTCCCTTATAGCATTTTTCAAAATTGAATTTCAAGATCGGCCTGTTGTCAAATGGAGTTCAATATGCATCAATGTTGCTCTCTATAAGTTACTACAAGTCACGAAGAAGCTATTGGAGAACAATATGGATCCTGATCAGACTGTGCGTATGCACAGGCTGATCTGGATCTATGTTGGGCTCAAAAGCCTTAAGGGACGTTTTTCCAGATCCTGGCTCATATGGTTGCGCAACATTAAACGAATCTGATGTACATTTGTAAGGCCCGAGTTATCAGCTGATTGAGCTAAAATCATCTTTCAAGCTCAGTCACAATTTTGAAAATTTTCTAAAAGATATTTTCAGTAAACCAATGTTCGCGTTTGCAAAACTTTGCTTTGGACGCGAAGTTCTCATATTGGTATGTGCTTTATTCAAATATTCGCCCTCATATAGGCATAATAACTTTCAAAAGACTTAGAGATCAAAAGCCACGAAAAAGTCTTGAAATTAATAGATTTAATCCATTCTTCTAAAAGATGTTTGTGTTATATGTTCTAATTTGTGGAGTGTGCTACTTTTACCTTTCGTTCATTTCTTTTATCTAAACACGTATGAGCTTGTGTCAATTGAGAACGGCATAGAGGTACTTATAACATACGTGACCCCTCGCCAAGGTACACGTACCATATATACATGTAGTCGCTTTTCAACAAAAACCTCGTAACTGCAGCTTGTTTTAAGCTGCAGTTACGAGTTTTTCGTTGAAAAGCAGCATTATAACGTACATGACGCTCAACCAAGCTTAGTTTCCGAGTACATGCACTGTTCGACACAGTTAAAGAGAACGTTTGCTCTACAAATCTCGAAATATACTATTTCTTTAGAATTGAACTTTATCACGCGATGGGCACATTTATATGGCTAAATTGATGATTTGCTAAATGTTAACGTCAACATTTGTTATTGTAATGGAGATAGAAACAAGGAGATTGTCGGTTGATTCTGTTGCGATCAAAATAAATGTTACAATCGGATCAATAAGAAAATAGATGAGCGTTGGCTTTGTCGACGACCTAATTGTCACAACCTCTTTTTATAGAAACTATAGCTAAGACCAACTCGTATACCAACAATTTGAAATTTTAATTGTTGTAGAAATTGAATTCGTTTGGTTACAACATTTACAACTTGAAAAACATGTCTTCATTAGTTATATCCTTGCAAAAAATCAAAGTATACCAAAGCATCCTCCCGAAAGGGATTAAACAACTTTGTCCTCTCTGTGACGTGATAGACACGAAACGTATGATAACTTGCCATGAAAAATGTGTATTTTTCTCCAGTTTGATATTGTTGAGAATTCTGTATATTTTCAAACAAGGACCTATGTAGGTATTGCCCATGATTTTCGACAGATAGATTGTTTATTAAATAAAAGAAACGCCCTGGTTTCTATAGTATCTTAAAAAGCAAGAAAAGGTAAAATTTGAAAGAGGAAGTAGTAGAAGAACAACCTTTGTATTTCTTCGAACAGTTTCATATATGACCAAGAAAACTATGACCCAAATATTGATTACCGATGAACCTTTTGGACTTTTTGACAGATCGATTGTTGATTTAAAAAGTGAATCGTCATTGATTCATGAGTACATGTAAATATTGTGTCCCGGGGCGGACTATTTGCATTGGTAAGTGTCAAGTATATTGGTTCCGGTCATATTTCCAGGCGATATATCGACCATGACATGCTAAAAGGGGCCTTATAGTTATAGCAAGTGTGAAAAGTATCGTCCTAGCCAGTCTGCGCATTCCGCGCAGCATGGCTAGGTCTACACTTCTCAATTTAAAATAACGTCCTATATCTAGAATGCTTGTGCTATCTTATGATGTGTTCCGGCGGACTGCTTGAATTGGTAAGTGTCAAGTATATTGGTTCTGGTCTCATTTCCAGACGATATATCGACCGTGGCACGCTAAAAGAGACCTTATAGTTATAAGAAGTGTAAAAAGTATTGACACTAGTTAGTCTGCGCATTCCGCGCAGACTGGCTAGGGTCGATACTTCCCACTGTAAAATAACGTTCTATTTTTAGAATGTTTATGATATCTTAGAATTGTGTTCAGGCGGACTGCTTGTTTTTGGTACGTGACAAGTATGTGTGTTCCGGTTATATTTCCAGGCGATATATCTATAATCTACCGCGGCACCACATAAAGAGGCTATGATTCATTGAAATTTGCGAAAATCATGGCTGTAGATTGTATATCATTCCCCAGTTGTCTAGGAGTCGTTGGAGGTTAACCGGGTTCGAAATATGTTGTGTTTAGTCTATTTCTGTGTGCGTACATCAGATCCAGTATAAGACGTCACTGTTAGACGTAATCGTTTTTCCCTCCAACATGTGAATGTTCATACAAGTATGTTCTTTATATGGTACGTTTCGTGTAACGATCTGAAAATCCCCAAAACAGCTTCAAATAATTATGTTGTCCTATAATGCTTTGATCACAAGCCGACGATAGAAAATTCCTTCATAACTATGACTTGGCATAATTTAAAAAAAAACGAGTAACGTGGAAGTGGTCAAAAGGGTCTGAATTGCTAGGGCGTTTTTGAGGTACTCATCTACTGTTTCTTGTTACTTTATAAGCGTATCATTTTAGAGACTCGTCGACTCTTTTATCAATATTTTCTCGTTGTTATTATCGTGTCAGAAACAAAACAATAATTATGTTGATCTATTTATACGAAATATTAATGGGTGGGGCTGGGAATATATCATTCGCAGAAATAGGGTATAATAACGGTATCAATGGTGTAAAAATACATTATAAATATGTCAGACTTATCGGTATGCTATACGATAGGCTTGCTAAACATAACCTTAACCATTTGTTTGCATTCTGCTCGGAAGAACATTTAGAAATAATATATCTTCGTCAACAAACTGATACATTGATTTGTGAAACGTTATTTAACGGTACCACGAATTAAAAAGAAATGAAAAGTCATTTCGATACAATTTTTGTATCGTGTATATATTTTGATCAATTAGAAATAAGTAAAAGAATCAATGTCAAAACATGGCCTATTCAATAAGAACTGAATGGTCCGGTTGGTGAGCCATAAACATCGTAAACACCGTAAACACATCTCTCAGGCGTCCGTCAGCAAGATTATGGCAGAGAGGTCAAAATAGGATATCCCTCAAGCAAAGCAAGTCACTACTATATATCTTCATGTTATTGATCTAAGTACGGCAACAATGAAAGTATCGACGTTTTTTAAAACGAATATCAGGAAAATGAAAAGCTGGTAAGTTTCTTCTTTCATATAATAATGACAACTCGAAATTGTGAAGTGAAATCAAGATGATATAAACCATATTGCACACCGGAACCACGTTTTTGACAGGTCGGTACGGTATAAAACCACTTTACTAGATTAGCGTTATCGTCCCTCGTGAAATGCGCGAGTCGTCTGTTGACCTGTTACATGATAAGGACGCTCCCAGATACCCCGCCGTTATCGTTGGCTTTAACGCTTTTTGACGCCATAAAAGAAGAAAGATGTGTAAAACATAATGGAAAATGAAGAAATTGCTTGTGCCAAGCAATTTCTTCATTTCCCACCATGCTTTCTACACAGAAAGACCAGAAATGGAAAATGTCATAATTTGAAATTGTCGTTTGCAACATCTTTGAATTTTGAAGAGTCCAATTTTTGTCACCTGTTTATGAGTTAGCGAGGTTCCGGAGTCTCTCTTGAGAAATTGGCAAATAAGGATCTGTTTTTCATAATTATTCCTTGAAAGACCACAAGAGAAAACAATAATGTTGAAGCCCGAACTTCAAAGCCTCGGACTAGGTACGCACCTGTGATAAGGACGCTTCCAGACACCCGCCCTTATCATGGTAACGGTCTAGCTGGCTTCCTGTCATCGTTGTCATGGTGATAAAAACCATAGACGCAAATAAACACAGAGGTAGCTTTTTATTTTTATGTATTTGTTTCATTTTCCCCAATTTTCTGAAAATAGATGTAGTGTTCAGCGGCGGACACAGGATTTCTGTGAGGGGGGTTCGAATTTACAAATAGGGCGGTTTATTTTCCTAGTATTGCATAATTGTGTCTGAATTTTTGCATGAAAATGAAATAATCTGGCTACAGAGGGGGTTCGTTTGAAACCCCCCCCCCCAACCCTTTCTGGATCCGCCACTGGTGTTTCTAATAGTGTTTAAATCGAAAAAATGCAGCATTTTCTAGATGTTCATGTTATATCGACGACTCTTGTGAAAGAGAAAACTTTGGAAAATATACAGAGAGAATCATAAAGTACTGATGACAACATATTTTTAACTTGTGTACGTTATGAAATTTGTTACGTTATAAATATCCTATAATTTGTCGTCTTAGTTCTATCAGTATTGACATACATGAATTTGCATTATTCGGAAAATGGTTACCATAAAAGACATAATGGATGATTATCACTGCCCCCGCTTTGAAACGCTGCATGACGTTACGACAACGTTAAATTGATAACTAGACGATCACTATAGAAATGATAATACGAACATAAAACCTTTCACAGAAATAATCATTTGAATTAATCTGTTACAGTAAATGAAACTACTGGCGATCACGGAATTTAATCGCTGATTTTATACTAATAGTGGACTGGCCCTATTATAAGAAGTCAAAATTGGGTAATGCTTTTGTATTTGTATTTGATATTCATGTATGGGTGAGAAACATTTTGTTTAAATTACCCGAAAACAAAAAATATGTCTATGTCTATGTTATCATAACTTATAATAAGGAAAGTAACTGTTCGTAGATACAGGTAAAGGAGATAGGCATAATGTCATGCTAAATCTCAGTTTTCAATGTATGCAGTATCATATGTGAATTTATGACAAGTCTATGGACTAAGACACGTACATTTACACATTTAGATCTATGTAAGGGCACGTACTCGTTTGAAAAAAATGTCGTCTATAAGTAACGAAACGCCGGCTTCTAGTCAATACCATATTTTGTACATTTATCCTTAAAATTGTAAGACAATATTCAGGAATTGGGTAGATCTGAAGCGTTTTGCCGCCATTATATAAATTGATCGCCATTCTTTGTCATTTAAAAAGTTATGAAAATGGATGAACAGTACCAATATATGCCTACAGATAATAGAAAAATATTTCCAACATATTCTTTTGTCAATTTTAGTACGCGGCTTTCGTATTAATCTATGTCAAAATGTAGTTGTCCTAATTGTTTTTGACATTAAGAACATTAGTTTTCATGATTATTGTTTTCACAATTCTTGTTTAACCCTTTCCTGAATAGTCCCTCAGTTCGTTGTATCTGTCAAAATAAAATTTGGAAAGTAAGGAGAGTAAATAAGAAAATGTTGATATCCAGCGTTTTCCTCTTTTCAATCTTTGATTTTTATGCTATAGAATCCATTTCTTCCTGATATTGAAACAAAGGTTGAAACATCGGCATCATTTTTCAAATTTGAAGTTGTCAAAAAATTGTCATTTGGGAAAGGGTTAAATATACTAATGGCTATTTCTACTGCTACTTCTCCTGCCAGAGATTGGTTGTTAAGTCGTAAAATTCCCATAAAACGTATAAATAAACACGCGAAATATTCTCTAATATTATTTTTTATTCGAGTTCTTGCATTTCTGTTGTGGCTTTTACGACAATGCTTGGGTAGGATAATGTCGCTTTTCAACGAAAAACTCGTATCTACAGCTTTAAACAAGCTGTAGATACGAGGTTTTTGTTGAAAGGCAGTGATAATATAGATGCTGTGGGTGGCGTCTACATCAAATTGGTTTTCAGAATTAGATTGTCGTAATTCTATATCGAAAACCGGCACGTTGGCAATGAATTGACGGCATTTTACACCGGTATCATTGTTTTACGGGCCCATAAAACGATAAAACATTAGTAAATGGGGTAAAAAACAACGGGCAAATATCGTGCGGTGAAAGCCCATTAAAATAGCTGCCAGCGCTATTTCGATTAAGCGTGTACATGTATTTAGCCTTTAACCTTCGGATTTAAGACTTTTCTAGTTCTGGAAATCTAGTTTTGGTCGCATGACGTCGTCTAACCGTCTACGAAATGAAGTGGTTTTGTTCTTTTTCAACCGAGTTCTATTTCATTTTAAAGAGAAAATACGGTCACTATACTTGTATTTTAGTTGTCTTCTTTACCTCTCAGTATTGGTCAAATCCCTCTCAGTGAAAGGGTGGCAAAAAGTAGGTTGTTTTCCTTTTCTTTAATAGTTCTGTTTTATTATCACCAAGTCAATGATACAAATCACCCCTCGACTATTTGTTTTCGCTCGGTGTTGCCTTCTGTGGTTATATCTTTTAACATAGGGATACTTTTAAAACAAGAGTTGTGCGCGGACAACGTAGCTCGCCTATACGGGAGCTTGTCACAAAATCAGCCAATTTTTTAATAGTAGGTCAAACTCCAAGGTCAAAAGGTCAAGGGTCATGGTCCCACATTAAAGGTCTTGGCAGGAGGTATCCATGTGTGAAATATCAAGGCTCTATCAATAATAGTGCATGAGATATAGGCCAGGTTAAAGTTTTTCAAAAGTATGTCAAACTCCAAGGTCAAGGTCAATAGGTCAAAGGTCATGGTCCCAAATGAAAGGTCTTATCGATATGTATCCATGTATGAAATACCAAGGCTGTATCTCTAATAGTGCCTGAGATATAGACCGGGTTAAAGTTTTTCAAGTGAAGACGCGAAGGGACGGGACGCGACGTCGACGCCGACACTAGGGGTGTGATATTAGCTCTCCGGACATAAAATCCCGGCTCGCAAAAAATAAAGATTTTCTATGTGTACCTAAAATAAAGAGCAAAATGTTATTCCACGGCTCAAAGACGAAGAAAAAATGATGGCGGCATTATTTACAACATGTATTCCTTGTCGCACATACAACATTGGACAAATAGATAAACTATTTCCGCCAAATTTCGGCATGTAGGTAGGTCAACGGTAAAAATCCTCACATAAATAAAAAGCAAAATGTTATTCAACCAAACAGCTCAAGTAAAAGATACAGACACAATATTGACGGTGTGACACCTTGAAGTAGGTTTCCGGTTTAAAACCTTATATAAACAGCAAAGTTTTAGGGTGGTCCAATTTGGTAGCTAGTGAAGACGATTTAACGGTAATTTACAAGAATGAAATTTGTGTATATTATGGAACTGAAAATATTGAGACAAAAGAAGGAAATGCTGGTCACCAGCATTTTCTTCTTTTGTCTCAATGATTTCCAAAACGAGTTTGATAGGGACGTCAAAAGTAGGTATTGTTTGGAAAGAGTTAATGCCTTGAATAAACTCTAATTACTTTTAGATTAGCAGACCTCAAACGACGGCCACTAGACCCGTATTAATTTGTTTAAAGTATTTATATTGACCGAATGAAATATCTTGAGTCTTTTTTGTTACTATAACATATTTATTTCTATACATTGGTGTGAAAGATAGAAGCCTATACTATTCCTGTTTGCCTCTGATTCACGTGGTTTATACTTGTGTTGGTGCAGGCTTGAATGTGTAGGACAAAGTTTCCAACGTGTTATATCTTGCACTACTGTAAAATGCTTGATTTTAAACCATTTTTTTCAAGAGTAAGTAATACAGTTTCCTACAAATTTCTTGTAAATTATATTAAAGACAGTTTTTCTTTTGCTTTATTATTTTCAAAGGATTCCACCAACGAGCCAAGTGCTGTTTGTAAAAGGTTACATTTCACTGTTCATCGGCGAATTCCGAAGTAGAACAATAGGTGAGCTAGAAAAATGCTAGAAAAATGTCCTCTTTTAGACCATGTTCAACGATTGGAAATATTAATCCTTTCATAAATGTGAAATTTTAGACCTGCCCTGTTTGAAAGGTAGGTTATACAGACGACAATATGATTGATGGCAGGTGTGGAAAAGTTGCATATTCTAGTAAAGAAAGTACATGTATAGAGCGATAGGAAAAGCTTGATGTTGTTCAGCGTTTGTTCTTGTATAGTATCCCAATATATATGTGACCCGTCGCGCTAAAAGGGACCTTATTGGGTGTGTGAAAAATATCGACCCTAGTCAGTCTGCGCAGTCCGCGCAGTCAGACTAGGGCCGACACTTTTCACTTTTATGTAATTTTCTAAATCCGGAATGTTTTCCCTATCTTACTATATGTTCTTTTTTCACATTTTTAATCTGAGTAACCTGTGATGAGTCTGACAAGTTTGTCAAAATTTGGATTTTGGGTATTCGGATAAGATCCCTTTTAGCGTGACGGGTCACATATAGACACGTTCATGAGTAAAACGTGGCACAAGTCTATGAGCAAAGAATTCTATGGATAAGGATATTGTCTGACCCAATTCATGTGCTATGTCCTTAGGACTGATTTAAATCTGCACTTGAAATTTAAATCTTTTAAAATAACTTTAAAATAAGCAACGGTATTTCATATTATTTTCATACGTCGCAGAAATCTCCAATCAAAACATATTATGATATTTACAGAAAAGATATGAAGATGTGTAAATATATTATTAAATATAGCACACGCTTACATACGGATTAAATTTGATACATATCGAACCAGTTGCATCATGCCATTGTTTTTCTCCAAAAAAAATCGTAACTACAGCTTTTTACAGCTTTAAAAAGCTGTAGTTACGAGGTTTTTGATGAAAAGCCATTACACGTGACCTTGAAGTTAAAGAATTGATACAGAAGAATAATATGCATTTAGTGAAAATTAATTGGTATTAGAACACACATGTGATAAATTAAAGATTTCGAAAAATCGAAATGTTGTATTCTAGATTTTTTTTAAATCAAATATCTGACTGGAATTAATAATTCTTACTAGTTTATAATTGCTAAGTACAAATGTACATCGCACGAGTAATGGTTCAACACAAGAGTTATTAAATTTCATTCTATACTAGATCTAGTAAAACAGTAGAATATGACATAATTACAGCGAGAGCTTGTTACAAAACAATCGTAAGTATATATGTTTTCAAACTACACATACAGTAGTTTCGCACTAAATCATCAATATGGAACTCGCCAATGTTAATAATGTTAATAGGTACAATTTATCAAAATCAACATTGCCACAGGGGTAACGCCGGGTACATTGGTGTGGGTTACATTTTGGCAAAACATCCCGTACATTCTTTAGTGGAGAGTTAAGAATCGACACCAATGATAGAGCAGGTTTCTAAATAAAAGACCCCATTGGCATATCAAAACAACATGGATACATACTGGTCATCGGACACGCATAATAAGATAAAAATCAATATAGGTCTCTTATAAATTCTTAACTTCATTGCTTATTATAATTGTCGGAGATCATCAACATTTGATCTTGATCAGTCTGTACGCATTGATATGCTGATCTGGATCCATTGAGATCCCACATACTATATGTTACCTTTTTATATATCCTACAATAATTATTTATAAGTATCAGACTTTATAGACTGGTTTTCCCACGAAGCGTCTGTGGACGGCGCTGTGGTCATTAGCACAGATATGTCTAGTATTTTGTAAGTAATTCGACACATCTGGTCTGCTGGAGTACATGTGAACACATACTAAACAATGACCTCGGTACATGAACAGAAAACTAAAAACGATTAATTGAACGTAATTTAACGACAAGTGGTGCACATAGCCATAATAGCGCGAACACCACTTACATTCTGATCTGTCTTTGATTCAGCCCATGATTCGGCATTGTGCGAGAGTTCTTTTCGATAAGATTCTCGAAGCTGTACAAGTAAATTCGGATTTAGATTATGGTCATGTAGGTACTCAGAGAAATCTTAGGTATAATTCGAAATACTAATGCTAGGGTATTTAATTTTGTTTTAAAATTAGGCACACTACCCGTTCAACTGGCTTTGCTTCAAAATATAGGATAGTAGTCTGGTATTTACATCCTTTATATCTAATTACAGTCTGCATTACATTCAACGCACCAGTTGTGATTGGTAATATAATTAATGTAATGGTTTCATAAATTAAAAATCAACTTAAATGATAAACAACATGATCGTCGTAGGCACATGTATGCACATAATTATTTTGAAATTTAGTACAAAACGAAATCCTATGATAAACATATATTTTTTTTAACAAAATTTGAGCAACTACACCTATAAATGCACTATTAAAATGTGTATAGAAGTGACGGTTCCACTTCGAAAGATACACATTTTGCATAATCTTTGTCAGTAGAAAGCACCCCGCCGTGGGAGGCCTCTTGTCCCGCCAGCACCTGTATTTTGACTACAGATTAATCGATGATCGACAATTGTAAGGCTTTGTTTTTCCAGGAGGGCCGGCGATACACTAAGAAATCGACCAAGTCACAAGAAAATGGATAATAATAATTATTGGCTTAGATCTATATGGAAACAATTTGCAAATCCATTTATTTTATACGATATTTTGAAGCAGATCTAGAAAAGGACATCGTTCGGAAATTAAAAAAAAAATAATAATGATAATGATGATAATAAAAATTAAAAATAAAATAAATGAATAGATAAAAAAAATAATAAAACAACAACAACAAAAACAAATACGTAAAATTGTGGGAAAATGTTTTATTTTTTTGTTATATCATCCCTCAAACATTTTGACCATGGCATATGAAAAACCCAAAAGTCTCCAATGCTTCTTTTCGTACGACGGGCGAAGATCTTGGTCAGCGATCAAAAACAAACCTCGTCCGTTTGAACAGATGTTTTGAAAGATCGCCAATTCTACAAAATCAGAAACTCAAACAATATGGTCGTTAGACGGTATCAACCCTTCTAACACTCTTTTGGAGAACATGTAACAAGCAATGTCGAACAATGAAGTATTTTACTTGCAACACGTATGATCAGTATGATTAGGTTAGTAATCTCGAACAGTTACGCATTATAAGAATTAACAAGTACAGCTGCATGAACATATCAGTGATTAAATGTTTTATTTTAGAATGCCAGAAAATGCAATGTGTGCTATGTACAGAGAGCGCAAAAGAAATTTCACGTACCAATATGTGCAACATCACTAAATGCCGTCACAAATGATACAACGATAAGGTCTGCATATTTCAATATTTTATTTATTCGTTATTGTTTAAACAAAAGATAATATCAGACTTTTTGAAAGGAGCTGCAGCTGACAAAATGAATTATATAAAAATACTAACTGCCTATGTTTTAGCCTATAAAATGTTTCAAGGGCAATAAGAAAAATTCTGGTCACCATAAGAAACAACTGATGTAATGAATTGTAGTGATAAGAAAAATATTTTCAAGGAATGACAATGCAACCAGCGTGTGCCATTGAGTTTACCCAGCTTTCATCGAGTGTCCAATGGAATGTATATTGGTACTTCAACACGGTCAAGTTAAATGTAGATTGTTAGTTTTTATTATTAAAGAAAGATCAACTATGTCATTATAAGTATGATTTGGGCTTCGCCACCCCTTGCCATTTCTGAAGGTATTTTGATATTTTGCCAAACAATTTTGGGCAACGTGGTCCAATGGTCAAAATTAATAAATAAAACGATTAAATTTGCATTTTTTCTTAATTACCAAGCCTCTAGAGTAGATTATAAAGTAAATGTTGGATCATGTTCATATACGTAAATGCATAACTACATACAAAATACCCCATCCACCCCTCCCTAAAACACTATGAAATAGACCTACATTCCATATCATTAGCAAAACTGAAAAAAAAAACAGTATCTTCATAGCTTGGACAAAGTCGTCAATATATAAAATTTATACAATGGTCAATAAAAATACCACTTCATTGATACTTGGTATATTGTGGTATCTGTAATTGATTTTGATATTGTCATTTAGAAAAATGATAAAAGTAAAAGAGGGAACATTATAATCCTGGATTCCAGGATATTCTTATCACCGATGAATGGCGATGATCGCAGAGAGAATTCGGACAACAGACCACGGAATGGAATCGTTGTATCGTATTTCGTTCGTAAGTTCATCTATATGTATTTAGAGAGTAACTATCGGAGGTCGATCTTATCTAAACGTTGATACAAGATAAAAGCACACTTTCTTGTCTTTCTACATTATTTACACGGCGGGTCCGTCGAACGTGGCACACGACTAACTGAAAAATAAACAAATTAGTGTCAAACAATTGTCAAATTATCTTTTTGGTTGTTGTTTATTTTGCTATGCAACTCTTTATCGCTAGAAGAATGCAAGAAGAATGCATATTGTTATTGTAACATTCTTGGCCGCGTTGCCTCATTACCTACTACACGGCGGGGCATCACGTGACACTGCAATTTCAGACAATCTTCAATAATTTGGTTTATACGGGATCGATTTGGAGAAGGTGGTCAGGCGTCACGCATTAGATGAACTTGGTGGATTTTTTTCAAAAAAATCAGCTTATAAAAAAGTTATTGAAGATCAACCAAAATTTGTTGATCTTCAATGACTTTTTATCAGTTGATTTTCAAAATTCCACCACGTTCAGTTTATTCCTGACATTTCCCTCCTTCTCCACTTGTCAAGAATTAACAAAAATATGGATGGTTTTCTAAAATTCTGAGTCACGTGAGTATCCACCTTGGTCATTGTAACATTCTTGGCCGCTTTGCCTGATAACCTACTAGTACTAAGAGGCTAAAAAGCTACTTCATTTTTCAACATAGTCTTTATGGTCAAATTGGGTACGCATCCTATTAAAAATAAGAATAGGAAGAAACAAGTAATAGTTTACGGCTGTTTACATGTTTCGAATTTTCATTTCTTGTTTCGCCGAATGTGGATCTTTATTTCGAAATCCATTCACTCTCCACGTACCAACGTGTGTTACAATGAACAAACATTGTTTTTTTTCTATCTAACTGTCGATATTATACATTTATCTCAGACCATTTTATTTATTATTTATATGTATTTTTTATAATTGATATAATGGCATGCTTACCTTTCTCGTGTAAAACGTTATAAAGAATAAACCAGCCCCAACAGGATTTCATCTTTTGTTCTATTACAATTTGCAAAAATATGCCATTTGACATTTTTATCTATATTTTAACATGTAAAAAATCTGCCACAAACACCTTGACCAGGTGGTTTATTTATCCAACACTTGTACTTATCCACGTACTTATAAACTAAAGATATCCTGATAGTTTGGTCAAGGGATTAGATAGACAAGGGGCACCGTAGGCATGAAATTAAACATTTAAATGAAAAATAAGAAAAAAAAATAAATAAATAAATAAAAGAAAGAAAGAAAAAAACCGGCCAACGACGATGTAAAAATTAACTCAAAACGGAAAGTTCTTTCAAAAGTCTATTCTGAAAAGGCGTTGATGTAAATACTGTGTGAAAAGAGGAAATATACAACACATTTTAATATTTCATTCTGATAACATTCCAACAACTACCGACTCAAATTAACATCTATATAAAATATATTTCAATTTCGTCCGTTCTATATTAAGTTGTCTGTGTGTGGGTTAAGATTAATGACACCATCATAAAATGTTTAATTTCACAATTCCCATATCCATGTAGGCGTTATTGTCATATTTTTCGTGTCGATTTCGTATCTGTTCATCAGCTCCTTTTTATTTTCCAATGATATAACATAAATCACGATAAAATATCAAACAAAAAGGAGCGAATGACATCCATACTGTTTCAAATTCCTCCGCTGGGAAAATAAATCAACGATACGTCTCTGAGTGGAATTGACACCATTTTGTTTTTCTAAAGGAGGGGTTCAAATTTACGAGCCTCGTTATCGATTTTGATTACGTCATCAATCTCAAGCACGTGACTCTATTGACAGGCGCATTATCAATATGTCACGAATCGATGCTTTTCAACAAAAACCTCACAACTGCAGCTTAAAATAAGCCGCAGTTACGAGGTTTTTGTTGCAAAGCGATGAAATGTTATCATACGACACCATCTTAATTCTTCGACTGTCATCCAACATTTTTTTTGTCCGTGGAGTATTTATCTAAATGTATTTTTTCTATCGACAATTAATTCATTTTTTCACAAACAATTGAAATTTTCTAATGGCGTACAATATAAGTTCATTGGTACCTATACATTGCTTCCTTACGTGTTGCTTTTCTAGACATTTGGTATTTTACAGTGCATGTGCAAAATCTGAGAACTGACTCGCGATTATTATTTTTACATAAATGCTTTAATCTCAAAGTATTTGTGCACAACTTCAGGTTTTTGAATATAGAGAAATTACATACAGAATGTGACTTATTCTAAAATGGACACATTTACTTATATAAATACCTTTGAAAGAGCTTCGGAAGATACTATTTTTTAATTTTAAAATATCTTCGTTTCATTTGACGGTATTTACGCATTTTGGTAACAGGGTTCGATCGCGTTACCCGCGTTTTGGAATTGACATCTGAAATGCTACATTGGATAAATCTTTTTTCATTCAATACATGGCAAGGGTTAATTTGACCTGGGCTCTATGCCCACTGTCTGATTTGTTTATAAACAATGATATAAGCGGTCGGGTGCCGCCATATTTATGTATTTATCAATGATATAAGCAATTTGGGCAGACTCCCGCCGGCAGTCTGCTGCGTAATGAAAACATTGATATATGGTTACTGCTTAACGGTAAACCCTTTTTCAAACAAGGCCTGGTTTTGACGTCCCTAATAAAAAAGGCTTGTGAAAACATTGATGCAAAAGAAGAAATGCTGATGATCAGCATTTTCTTCTTTTGCCTCAATATTTCCTGTGATATATTAGATATATTCACAATTATATTATTCATCAACACCGATTTTGTCATCTGAAGCAGCTTTCAATTTGGAACAGACCAAAATTTTGCCGTCTGGTGCTGGATAATGAAAACATTGATATACGGTTACTGCTTAATTAGTAGCATGATATTCTTAATGAGTACACATTGAATACATATCTGCTTGTAACAAGTTCCTTCAAGACATGAACTTTGGCCTGATATTTCTACTATATACAAATAGGTTGAACAAGACTTGGTATTTGAATCATAAAATGCCTTGTATGTGAAATATTTTGTATACCTTTAAAAATGTGTTGTTCGAATAAGCAAACCTTTGACAAGAATTTTGGTTGCCTTTTCTGTGCATTTTTATTCATAAAACAATGTTCTTAATCTATATCTACTATAAAATGATTTCTTCAGATTCATACTTGATAAATCATACCATTTCATTGCAGTGATTGGCGAACTAAAGTGACGTAGTCAGTTACACAAGATACGAGTGCTATTGAGACAATCCGTATGGCCTGTTCCTTTTTTAACAATACCGGTATTTTAATTTTTTTCTAATTTCGATGACTGTCTCTTGCTCTTGAGTTGTCAACAAAGGGCTAGAGAATGTGGTATAGAAGATTTTCTAACATTCGCCTCTAGCACGTCCTTCAAGTAATGTATAGTAACTCTTACTGTTCAATTTCCATATTAGTCATTTTATTTAAAAATGACGAGCATTCATCGAATAAACATAGCTCATTAAAACACCTTTTTATTCTAACAAAGCTTTTGAACAGTGGATCTATGGCAATACACTTAATTGTTATCTCCATAACCGGAAAAAGCACGAGTTTTATGTGCTTTGATCATTGGCTGACATGCTTTTAAACCTTTTCCAAACAATACCAATACCCAATGCCCATAAAAGGGAAATATTGAAAAATGTTGATAAAAACTAAAGGAATCGTGGCATCTCGACATTTTCTCCTCTATTTTTTGCTGGTATTTTGTGTTTTTGAATTACTATGTCATGGTATTCATTTTTTCTGGTTTCGGCGATACAACATGTTTTCTGTAACATCTTTGGACGTAGAGCTATCTGTTGATAAATTATGTTGTTAGGAAAGGGTTTAAAGGAAGTGGTGATAATATTTTAACAACTTGTGAATCAACATAAAAGAGCAGACTTATGAAATATGACTGTTATCTTTTTGGTTCAATGACTAGAATGCTGGAATCTTTCATCGTTTTGTAAAAATCTAAAATTTTCACATCATTATTGTCTGTCCATACTTCTTAAAAAAAAGTCTGTTTTCATTGAGGCAACTGGTTGTCTACAATATTTCTATTTTTATAAAACCAGTTATTATATTGTTCGGGGAAGGGTTTAAAGGAAGTGGTGATAATATTTTAACAACTTGTGATTCGACATAAAAGAGCAGACTTATGAAATATGACTGTTATCTTTTTGGTTCAATGACTTGAATGCTGGAATCTTTCATCTTTTTGTAAAAATCTAAAATTTTCACATCATTATTGTCTGTCCATACTTGTCATACATAAAGTCTGAAAAACTACACATAATGAATCTGCAGGAAATACACTGCGAATAGGAGACAGATTCCACATTTGTCTATTCCATACAGCACCTGGTTTTCACGTTCATGTAGCCTGAGTCCAGTTGTCAACATACAATTTGGTCAATAAGACATCACATATTCCGGTACACGTTATTGCTCGTGCTGGTGGTGGTGAACTAAAACAATTTTCGCTACAACAAGGTATAGATATTTAGCGTTTAAATGTGAGTTTATAGATTTTAATGGCAATGAACTTGTTCTAAAAACAGACCGGGTTTACCGATTTGTATTGACAAACTGTCGGTGTTGTTATAAAATCACGTAATTACGGCTTCGATAAAGCCGTAGTTACGATATTTTATAGGAAAACCGACGGAATACATTGATCGCGAAAAAACGTTTCTCGCTTTGGCCGAGTTCACCACCAGTGATTATGGCCGGAGAAACTGGAACCCAGTCTAACCTTCATGTTGTAGAACGTTTTAAATAAGAGAGAGAAAAAAAATTCCGTAAAACATTACATAACGAAAAAAGTGCATAACTAAAAACGTATCTTTATGGCATAGATTCCGACATTGACTTTCAACAAACCGCAGTATTTAAGACTTGACAAAAAGAAATGGACAGTGTGTACATTATAAACTTTATAGCTTAGAAAACAATGACACAGCATTGTTTCTGTAAATTATTGTTAATTCCCGTAGAATTATTGTTAATTCCCGTAAAAAGCCAGAAAGAATAAGAACATATAGTAATAGCTATACTCGTACATATCTATTCGTCTCATATTTTTATTGTACATAATACACTGACAGATGAAATATTTATTCATACTATGCCTTCTGTTGACCTTTCAACAATTTTCAGAGTCTAATTCCAAGTCCACCACAAACTACAAAATAAATAGTACAATATTGTTTGAAAATTGAAACGGCTCTTTGTTAAGTATGCCAATGGACGCTGACGATGCTTGATTCTTAGTTTTATTCAAACAGGATTGCTCAATATGGTGATTTGTTCTCCTATGTTGACTGCATTTCAGAAGCTTTTTCCCGAAATATTCTGTGTTAAACTTATTTGATTCTACTTAAGGTATATGACCCATCATTAAAAACACTACTTTCTAGACATATGTAATGCATTAAATTACACACACATGTGAATACGCTTCACATAAGGTGATTCACCGTGCCGGATTTCAAGATTATGCTACAAATAATTTACATATATCATTTTACTCTTTATTCATATACAAGGGAGGTAATTTTGAACATTTTTGTCAAATATTTCCATAAGTATGCATACATTCAAAATTCTAAACCGTTCAAAATGCTTATGTTTGTATTTGGAATGGAAATGTAACACAGTTTAGGAATTACGGACACTTTTGAAATTTCGCCTCTGGCCCTTCAGTGCTAATGATGGGTTGTATACGTTAAGAGGACGGCAGCAAGTACTCCTAATACTGCGATAGTTATTCGACATAGCCGAAAAATGGGGTCGAATTCAAGAAAAGTTCTCCGCGCGAGCATAAACTTTGGTACGAAGAAGGAAGCTATTTTTCTCGGATAAGAAAATGAAACACAAGAGCGTGCGTCCTATCAGCGAATCAGCGAAGCCCGCCCTAAGCCAATATTTATCCAATAAGACAACATACTGGAGCCTTTCTTTTTCTAGCTCTCCCAAATATCAGTCTGAAACTCTGAATGTGCTTTTGTCGTCTGCTTTCTTCGTCTGCCATAGAATATGCAGTTTGTCGCCTTATTGGTTATTCTCCAGATTTTCTGAATACGGAGAGGATTTTTTTAGAATTCCGTTTTTGCATCCTCTCGAAATCTCACTGCAGCATTACTGTTTTAATAGAATAGTTCGATACAGAAGCACATATTTTGCTCCAAAATAAAATTTGCTTTGCGAAATGGAAACAAGCCCTAACATCCCTAATAGAAGCTCATTGGAAAAAATGAAATAATTTGTCTCATTATAAACTTTGCTATTTTGCGCATAAATACTCTCTTTATCGACATCCATTTTAGGGTCAGTGATATTTTACGAATAAAAACAGTTCAGTTCAAATATTGTCGTTTTGACAGCGTTTAAATTTAATTAGTGTTCGACCTACTTTTTGGACCAATGAAATTGCAGCATATCTTAATATTTAGCCGCTCTATTTCGCATAAACGACCTGCCGGCTAGTTTATGTGACGTCTATACATAGCCACGCCCCATCTCCAATGAACCGATAACGAACACTAAGTCAGATAGAGTCTGTATAGTAGATTCTACGCGATATAAACATTCAATGCGCTGCGCGCATTTGAATGTTTATTTCGCGTAGAATCTACAATACAATATGTCATTTAGGTGTAGCTGACTAGCTCACCAGTGATTATACCTCGAGAATGCAAGTCTTGTTTATCATAACATAACCAAGCCATTAAAATGTTCTTATCAGACTGGAGCGGTCAGTGATTCTCAGCATGATGCCCTAGACTGACCCCTTCCAAATACCTTTCTAGATGGTAGACACTGATAAGAAATCTGGGGGAAAATTATTTTCCTATAATATTACCCAAAAATAATATTACAAAACCAACTGTAACTTTTATCACAGGTTAGTGCCAGAATCTTTAAAATGTTCCTAAAACTCTCTCCTAATATATATAATCAAATATTGTCCTAGTTTTGCATTTCTGTTGGTTTTTTAAGGCCCATGATATGATTTCTTTAACTCATTATAACATAACATAATTTTATTGACATTATAGACCAGATGGCAAAATTCAGTGTCATCTGAATTCAAAGATGTCGCAGACGACAATCTGGATTAATGAAATTTTCCATGTTTTTTTTTTGTTTTTTTTCTTTTTTTTTTAAATCATAATTATACTATGAAAAGCATTATGGGAAATGAAGGGATTGATTACCACAAGTAGCTTCATAATTTTCCACAATGTTTTACAAAATCATTATCTTGGACGGAGTCAAAAAAAGAATAATAATTTTATTGTAACTTGCACAATGTCAAAATTGGCCCTTTGTTGTTGGAACTTAGATTTTAGATTGAATAAGCAAGTTTTTCAAGTTCTACTATGTAGCCTATGGTCTGGTGAATTTCGATTTTATAACCTTTCTAAAACTGATACTGTTTTGACGCCACTGGTAGACATAATTCGGCAAAAAAATACAGAAGAGACGACAATTTGAAGTAAATGCAATTCTATATTTTTGGTCTTTTAATGAAGAAAACATTGTGTGAATTGAAGAAATCAGGCAATTTCTTAGTTTCTATCTTGTGGGGAGTCAAAAGGTGTCACTCTGTGGGGTAATGGGATAAAAGATACCTATTTTATTTTGTAAAACAAAAACGGGTTAATAATATTGTAAAGAAGATGTGCAGCGAAAATTCCACAGTAATTCATTTACTCATTCTGATTAAGATTTTATCTATCTTTACCTACCAGTCTTTTTCATTTCTAGCAATGTTTACGGGAAAGTGAGCGCTGATGGAAAACAAGAGCCGCCAGAGATGGATTATGCTCTCCAAATAAGGCAATGCCACAAAATGTATGCCATAAAGGAAAAAAAGTTTATTGTCTTGTCATAAGCAATGCACATGTGAAATATGAAGTTAATCAAAAGTTGTGGACAATGTTAGTTTGTTGCTGAGACACGGAGTGCTATCATAAAGTTAACAAACATTAAGCCCCTTTTCCCCATGACATTTTCTTTATACATGTACACAAATTTAAATAGTTTATGGTCAAGGGCATCTGATTTGCTAGATCTACTAAAATATGAAATTTCATTAAATTATGACCATAAGACTAGGAGAAATTAGAGAAAAACTGTATTTTGCCCAAAGTCCCCTTTTCCCTTGATGAGACATCATATCCAAAATCCAGGAAAACTTCATCGGCACTATATCATAGGGAAATCACATGATAAGTTTCATTAGATTTGGCCAAAGGGTTATGGAGAAATCGCTCAGGGCAGACGGACAGATTTTATAAATTTTGACATTGAGAAATGACCTTGAACTTGAGTGATGACCTTGAACTTGGAACCAACAAAAAGGTCTTGTCATAAGCAATGCAGGCATGAAATGTGAAGGCTAATCTTTTACAAATTAAAGGTTGTGGCCAAAGTCAGTTTGTTGCTGAGACACAGAGTTCTTACGTAAAGCTAACAAACATTAAGCCCCTTTTCCCTTGACAAGTTTTTATACGCAAATTCATATAGCTACCAGTGAATCCTGTCCTGTTCCCTGTACAGACAAGCAGAATTTTAAAGCTGGGTGGTTCGTGGACAAGTCAAAAATATGGTTGCTATTAAAAAGTTTTTTTTTCTTTTTATCAAAATATTATCATAAAAATGTCATTTCAGATCTATAGATAAATGTGTGAATTTGTTGTGGACACTAGTTATAGACAGTCATAGTGATATGCAATATCAATACAATTGATTATTATTACTTTTTTTTTTTGCTATTCTATAACATAATTTTTATACTTCTGACATCTTAAGTTTTGTTATGGTTTGAAATACCCATTATTTTGGAGCAGCCTTACATTTTGCCATTTGGTAAAGGTTCAGTTTTAAAGGGATCTTTGTTAGTTTGTTATTTTCAACTTTGTTAATATGTTTACTCTTTAGCATCTACAATTATTATTGACAGCTCAAGTCAAAACTTGAACACAAGCTTATGGACCATAAGATCTAGGATGAGTTAGATTTTCATTTTGATCGGACCGGAAAGTCATGAGTTGTGCGCCCTTGGGTTTGACAAAATTGATATTTTCGACTGTTCTCAACTTTGTTTACACTCTAGCATCTACAACTTTTGACTGATAAAGACGAAACTTTGACAATCAAGACGAAACTTTGACATACTGAGTGATGGTTACTATAAAATCTAATACAGACTGATTGGACCAAAAAGTCAAGAGTTTTCTGCCTTTGAATTTGACAAAATTGCCGTTTTCGACTACTAGTATTTTTACAGTAACAACCACAAAATATTTACGAATCAAAACAAAACTTGGACACATTGTTGGTGACCATAAAACCTCAAATGACTTCAAATGTCGGTCTGTTTGGATAAAAAAAAGTCGTCAGTTATGTGCCCTTGAAATTGTCAAAATTTCTGTTTTCGACTTTGTTTTACGCTAACAGCCACAAATATTAAACAATCAAGACTTGGACGAAAAATTGGTGACCACAAGTTTTTTTTCAAATTTATAGTCACAAATATAAATGAATTAAAATAAGACTCGCTCTTGCCATCTTGGTTCAGATGCGATTTAGGTCCTTTCGTACAATTGTTTCAACAATATTTTTTGTTATTATTGCAATTAGAATATAAAATTTGAAATCAAAATTACAAATGGTTAAATGCTGAAAATGATACGCCCAACGTTGTACAACAACCAAATATTGAGATGTCATGAGCGACAACAACCGCAAAAAAAAAATTATGTGATATTTCTACTATACTTTCAGTACTTTGACATCCATAATATTATATCTATCATTAAATCTAGAAAAAATACGAAACCTGGAAACTGGTCAGTCAGACAGTTTTGATAGATCTACTGATAACACACCATGACCAGTACTTGAGGTCAGAGTTGAGATAGAATTACATTCATTGCATAGCTGTTTAATCTATGTACAGTTAACCTTCTAGGTAAAATTCATGGGCTGCTTGTAACCTAATGAACACAGTGAATACAGCCTCTATCTAATACATGTACGTAGAATCAGATTGGAGATTAGGCTTATGGCGTACCAAATGGGTCAAAAGTCTAGATACCAGGTGCACCTCTAAGAAATACAGGTGCACGTATAAAATTTATAAGTTCACCTCAAAATATACAGGTGCACCTGTATTTTTTAGAGGTGCACTTGTATTATTTATAAGTTCACCTCTGAGAAAACAGGTGCACCCGTATATTTTGTAGGTGCACCCGTATTTTTAGCCTCGTTTTATAAAAAATACAAGCGCACCTGTTTCATCCAATCAGATTATACGTTATATCCAACATTTTGTCGATTTTTTAGGAGACTAAATAGAGATAAAAAAAAAAAAAAGATTTATAATTGATTTGTAACTCCCTACTATTTAATAAATTTCAAAATTTAAAATTAGATCTAGATTCAATTATAGATCTATATTTTTTTCTTATCTTGTTTTGGTTTTCCGCTCCATTTAGCAGCGCCTGTCTGCGGGACAGTTGTTCTGCAGCGATCCTTAGATCAAATTAATTGAAGATAAACATTAAAAAAAGAGAGAAAATTTATGTTCAATTTATTCCTTCTATTAATATTATTCTATCACATTTGTTTTAATTAAAAACTGCATCGATCTACACCCGAGTCGAAATTGATATGAACTACGAGTGATTCGTACCCTAACTATTTCGCACCAAGTATTTTACTACCACGCTTATAATATTAGACATACCATCGATTTTGTACAATGGGCCCACAGGTCTAGCAATGCTATAAAGTTTTGAACTTCATTCATATAAATTTCTTTTATAAAAGTGTTGCCATTTTTTTAAAGACCAAATGATGAGCCACAAATCTTTGAAAAGATACCACTGGAAAGACAATAAAATGATGGGGATTTTCATAGCACTTGCACAGGGGCAGATAGTGCATAGAAAAACAATAGATAACTAACATACCAATCTGTTGGATTATATTTAAACCAATCTTATACATGATCAGCTTTATTATGCAATTCGCATTCACTCTTTCTGCACATGGAAAATGCTTATGACATTTAAAATATTCATTATGGATTCATAATCTGCATTGAAAGCCAACCTTAAATCATATTAACATAAAACTGCTTCAGACATATAAACACACGAATCTATGTTTTATTGTACCATTTTCTATCCGGAAGCCTTTCAAAGCATGCGCTAACTGAGTCTGGCTATCAATCCGTAAACTACTTCTTGTTTATTAATTTACATGCTGTGGCCATAGCGCAGTCGGTAGAGAGTCTGAATCTCATTGGCTTTGAACGCGAAGCCATAGCAAATGTCCTAAATGCCATTTGTCTCCTACGAGTGGCGAGTGGCTGGAAATAGTAAATCTATGCGGGCGAGCAGCCGAAGACTCCAAAAAGGTTGTTGTGGTAGTACTTTTAAAAAAAAAGACAAGAATTCATGCTAAGGTGCCCAAGCTGCAATGGTATGACTATGCATAGCTGTTAGGCTTTAACCCCAATTCAATTAAGCAATTGATCTTAATACACAAAGTAGTTTCAGAGACTCCAAAAGGATGTTGTAGTAATACTTATGAGAGAAATGACAGGAATCCATGGTTATGTGCTCAAGCTGCAACGCTATGGCCATGCATAGCAGTTAGGCATTAGCCCCCCCATTCAATTATTCAATTGGAATCAAAACACAAGTTTGCGTCTAAGCTTGCGCATGTGCCATGTGCCTTCGGGATAGAACATGGCACAAGATAAAACTTAACGCAAAAGGGTCCTTGCTAAATATGGAGTTAAATCTAAATTCTATCTGTATTTTCTTAATTTTTTCCTTTTCTTTAATGTTTTCTACAAATCTTATTCAGTAGTCTTGACAAAAAAAGTCAATCTTATTTTAAGGATTAATCTATTGCATTGTCATTGTTAAACAACCATATTGACTTGGTAAGATGCACCAGCCGCACAATATCACTCAAGTAAAACAGCATTGTTGTCGTTAAACTACCATATTCACTTGGTTAGATGCACTAGCCGCTCAACATCACTCCAGTAAAACAGCATTGATGTCGTTAAACTACCATATTGACTTGGTTAGATGCACCAGCTGCTCGATATCACACAAGTAAAACAGCATTGTGGTCGTTAAACTACCATATTGACTTGGTTAGCTGCACCAGCCGCTCAATATTACTCCAGTAAAACAGCATTGTTGTCGTTAAACTACCATATTGACTTGGTTAGATGCACCAGCTGCTCGATATCACACAAGTAAAACAGCATTGTAGTCGTTAAACTACCATATTGACTTGGTTAGATGAACCAGCCGCTCAACATCACTCCGGTAAAACAGCATTGATGTCGTTAAACTACCATATTGACTTGGTTAGATGCACCAGCTGCTCGATATCACACAAGTAAAACAGCATTGTAGTCGTTAAACTACCGTATTGACTTGGTTAGCTGCACCAGCCGCTCAATATCACTCCGGTAAAACAGTATTGTTGTAGTTAAACTACCATATTGACTTGGTTAGATGCACCAGCTGCTCAATGTCACTCAAATAAAACAGCATTGTTGTAGTAAATCTACCATATTGACTTGGTTAGATGCACCAGCAACTTGATTTCATTCGATTAGAACAGCATTGTTGTCGTTAAACTACCATATTGACTTGGTTAGATGCACCAGCCGCTCAACATCACTCCGGTTAAACAGCATTGATGTCGTTAAACTACCATATTGACTTGGTTAGATGCACCAACGCTCAATATTACTCCAATATTACTCCAGTAAAACAGCATTGTTGTCGTTAAATTACCATATTGACTTGGTTAGATGCACCAGCCGCTCGATATCACACAAGTCCCAGCTGGCAAAAGTGGTCGTTTTTACGTTGAAATGACGTCTTTTAGAGACGTCAGGAAGACGTCTTTTTCTGGTTGAATTTGATATAAGGAAAGACGTCTTTTCCCGACGTCTTTTCCACGTCATTAAGTGACGTTGAAAAGACGTCACTTAATGACGTTGAAAAGACGTCTGAACAATGTCACTTAATGACGTTGAAAAGACGTCTGAAAAAGACGTCTTTCCTTATATCAAATTCAACCAGAAAAAGACGTTTTCCCAACGTCTCTAAAAGACGTCTTTTCAACGTAAAACCGACCACTTTTTCTATTGGCTTTCGTTTGGTGTTGATCGAAGATGAAAACCTTCCAGAGCTTCTCGCTCAGTAGGGGTAATTATTCCCCATCATAGAGGATTAAGGTCTCGCCAGGTATGTCTGACGACCTTGACACATTTTCTAAGGTTTGATACCTAGGAATTTGGGCTTACCTGTCTTAACATTTTCGAGGCTTTCTATAACTATCTATATGTTTTCTTGATATAATTTTATGTCTAGATTTATTTCTATCTTTTTTTGAAAATGTGTACACAATTTAATTTCTTTTAACAGAATCATATAGGATTATTAAGCCAAATGCTTTCTTTACATAAACGCTTTGTAAAAACATGATTTATTGTCAACATTTTTAATTATTTCCCTTTAATATACTGTAACACACTAATTGATATTGTGTTTACAGATTGACATGATTGAGCGTTACCTGTATTAGCATAGTAAAACTCAATCATGTCAATCTGCAAACATAATAAGATTATGTTAGTGATTTGAACAGACTAATTACAGTTTAAACGCCGTTAAAACGACAAAATAATTCGGATGATCCAACATGAAGCCCATGTTTAAAAAACGATATTGACAAAGAATGTACTTCTGTACAATATAGCGCAGAAAAAACTTATGCAAAAGAAGAAATTGCCGATTATCAACTTTTGCTAATATCTCTAGGCCTATGGTTTTTTTTGTTTTTTTTTTTTTTTCAATTTATGCCTACCTTTCTATTAGAGAAGTCAAAACCAGGTTTTGTTCGAGAAAGGATTAGACATGTCTTATTGATGTTGCCTTACTTGTCTTGCTGAATCTAATGTTGTTGTTTTTCAATTTGTATTGATTTGATGGTCATTAATTTTGATGGATATAAATAAGATCGTCATTTAAATTGAAAACTTATAATTCTATAGGCTACATATTCAGATTATGGATATTTTAGATATGCTCATGTATACATAATTCTGTTGTACTTGAATGGGCGCAAGTCAATTATTGTAACTGGGACCCTTATTGTCCAAACAACATGGGCTTTCCCACATAGGTCCTATATGGGCATACCCATATGGGCTTGCCCAGACACAGCCCATATGCTGGGAATATGGGACCAATCTGGGTCCCTTATGATCAAACCCACATGGGCTTACCTACATAGGTCCTATTTGGGTCCAATATAGGCCTACCCACATGGGCTTACCCATACACATCCCATATAGGACCCATATAAGCATGTTTGCTGGGACAGTTTTCATTTCTGTAAGGGACGTCAGGTCCAAGCAGCCATGCAGAACACTTGTGTTGATTTGTAGACAAAGAGTGCACAATAGATACTGTTACGGAGTAAGTATCATGTAACTTTAAAAGTTTCCAATAGGAAAAAAGTGTTTACAAAACATCATTATTGGAATTTAGTCAATAAATCTAGGTCCCTAAGACGTAATTAAGATGACGTTGAAATTAAGTCTGTGGAGAGACGTTGTGTTCACGTTGAAGTCGCGACCACACCCCGAAAAAGACGTCGTAAAAACGTCTTATTAGGACGTCTTTTTTACGTCTGGAAACAGACGTCTTTTTCTGGTCGATATTTGGTTATATGACGTCGTGACCACTATTCAACCAAAAAAAGACGTCTGTGTGACGTCTTTTGCCTGCTGGGGTAAAACAGCATTGTTGCCATTAAACTAAAATATTGAGTTGGTTAGATGCACCAGTCGCTCAGTATCACTCCAGTAAAACAGCATTGTTGTCGTTAAACTTAAGTACGTTCTCATGCTCAAATCTGAGCACTGTGCTCAAATCGCACAAAATTCACGTGATCTTCAATCGAATACCCTCCAAGGTAGGAGAGTATTCCTTTGAAGTTGAGCACGTTCTCATGAGAATTTACTTAAGTTTTTTTCGAGAAACCGGGGCCTGGTTTTGAATTCCTTACTAGAAATGGCTTGGGGAAACATTGAGACAAATGAAGAAACTGCTTATAACAAGCAGTTTCTCCTTTTGCCTCAATATTTTTTCAGCTCTATCATACAAAAATCTGATCTTTATCAACAAGCTGATTTGGGAACATAGTATTCAGGTAGTCCTAGTAGATGCAATAAACTAAAGACAATTTTCCAAGAACCCTGCTCATGACATTGTTTTCTCTATAGCACTAGTTAGACACAAAAACAAGTTGCAACAAACACAATCTTTTTTAATCAGAAGTGTTTCAATCATAGATGAGAGACAAATGAATTTAAAACTCACACCCCCTTGATTGATAAGACTCTTACCTTACTGAGCTATGAGGATGTTACTGTTAAGGTAGTCCACCCTTAATGAGATTCATGCCATGTCCGAATTATTCAGGCATTGTCTTCAACATTCGGCATTGGAAAATTCCAACATCAAATTTCATGATGTCGCCTTAACAGGTCAGGTATGTAACAAAATTTAATGTTACCAATGTCCAACAAATTGTGACGTCACATGAATCTCGTTACAGGTGGACTACCTTAAGGAATTTCAAATTCATTGTACTTATTCTAATGTGAAACAAGATGTGACTGTAACACACCAATGCCCTCAAATGACTGAGTTTTCGGACAGACAGACACTTGTAATTCAATATGCCCCTGATCTTTCCATACGAGGGCGTAAAAACATTTGTTTATGATCCGTCTAGTGCTTATGAATTCTAATGAATTTATTGATCATATAAATGACCTGGGATCTTGGGAAATGGTGGCCCTTATGCATAGCATTTTGAAAGAACCATAAATCACTTTACAATAAATTACTTAGTAAATGTGTGCAATCTAAATTGGACTGTGCATATCTACAGACTGATCTTAATCCAGTGTTCTGGGGGCCCAATGGGCCCACAGCTCTTGGTCAAGGGGGTCATCTAATACAAATACATAGCTACCGTTATTTGACCCATGCTTCATTCTCAGTGGGGTCATTTTAGATTTTAGGGGGCCATTTTGGCCATGGCCCCCTCTAGATTCAACACTGTAAATCCATGTCTGTCTTAAATACCATTAACACCTTTTTTTCTAAATTGATTTATTGAATGGCAGTTTGACCCATTCCAAAATGGCAAAAATTCAAACTTTTCCGTACAGTCGACACTCGTTATGTCGACATCGGATAAGTCGAATTTTCGCTTAAGTCGAAGTTGAAATATGGCCCGGTCATTATCAATGGACATCTAAAATACTAAACAAAATCATTTTGAAATATAAGCATCCATTTAAATATAGAAGGAAAAGGATAGAAATTGCTCGTTTCGAGCAATTCCTTTCCTTTTCCTGCTATATTTCAATTATTAACGCACTTGTTGAGCAACAAAAATGGTCAAATGTTATTCAATTCGAAATTGAACAAAATCGGATGATTCGAACTCTGGATATGTCGAGGTATTTTGACGGCCCCTCCGAATTCGACACAACGAGTGTCGACTGTATTTGAAGATGTTGCAGACAACAATGTTAAGAAAATCAAATTTTAAGATGTGTTCTGCTTTCATGAAAGAAAACATTGTGGGAGATGAAGAAATTGCTTGCAATTTCTTCATATTCCACAATGTTTTCCAAAGCCAGACGGACAGACGGATGGAAGGACATAAGTAAAAAACAATATGCCCCAATAAGCATTTTTAAGCCAATGGGTTGGCCCTTGTCCCAATGATGAATTTGTTGTTAACCCTTTCCAAAAAAAAAGACCTGGTTTTAACGTCCCTAAAAAAATGGCTCTGGAAAACATTGAAACAAAAGAAGCAGTTTCTCCTTTTGTATCAATATTTTCCATGTTGTATTGTACACAAATTCTATCTTTTACAACACCCCTTTTGTCATCTACACCAGCTTTCAAACTGACTTATTACAGATCTAAAATGATACTTCCATTTGTAGTGGATTGATAGTCTTTTTGATTTTCTTTTAAATTATTAATATTTGAATGTCTTTGCGAAAATCTGTGAAGGATTTTCTAACCCATTACCAGACAGAAAGCTTATGGACCATAACAATTTGAAATATGTTGCAGACAACAATTTTGAGTGAACGAAATTCTATATATTTTTTGCATTGGTAGTTCAGGGTTGAAAACATTGTGGCAAATGAAGAAATTGCTTGATTGCAAGCAATTTCTTTATTTTCCAAAGAGTTTTCCACAGCCTTTATCTTGTGGGTGATCAAAAAGCATCTATGTGTGCGAATGGGTTAAAATGGATGCTCATGGGGGAATATGCCCATTTAGCCACAATTCAACACTGATATTTGAAAGATCTCCTAAAATAGCATCTTGGTTCGTGGTTGATTGATAGTCTTTTCGATAGTCTGTAAATTTCTTTTTCCTAGCCCTGGTCCCTAGGTGACAAATTCTGTACCGACTCTTTCATCCAGCTTTATCAAAAGTAACGAATGTGTTCTTAGACTGTCAAACACCTAGTGATTGTATCATTGTTCACGGTTTATTATGCTGCCTATCGCTGCTGTTGCTAATTGTTCATCAACTCATCCGAAGAATGATTGATTTGGTGTAGCAGTGGTAACGCATGATGTACAGATTCACAGGTCAAAGGCTGTGATTTGATGAGTGCTTCCATGCCTGAAAAAATAACAGAAGTTAAATTGAATTACTGGCTATGACTCCTTTCAATGTCTAGATCTCGGAGTTTACTCCGAATATGGGCATGGCCACCAATATGTTTCATGAACGTTTAGTAGATTTCCTGTCTGAATGATAGATAGCACTGCCAGACTAAATGTACTGTACAACAAAAAATTCTAGTCCTTTACCAGGGCTGAAGAGAGAAGCTGAAGAGGAACAATCCTCAAAAATCATTAACTTGGAATGAAAGTTTACAAATCATAATAGTATTATATATTGTGTATGTTCACACAATATTGTACAAAAGGAAGACCTTAACAGTGTTTTTAAAAGTACCAAAGGGGAGATTCGGGATTTCTCGGACATGTTGGTAATCTGGGACAGCCAGATATTTCTCTTTATAATTAAAGAGTCTTTATCAAATATTTCCCAAAATCAGCTGTATTTATAGGTATAACGCGTCATCAATCGAATGCGCCTCTCTGAATAGATGACACCACGTTACATGTATCGTGACGTGTGGGGAAGTTTATTCATTTCTGTGACGTAGTGTCCGACTTTATCCGACGTAAAATCGTATTAGCTATTTTAAACTCGGACACTAAGGTTTTCTCCATGTTTATCCGATTTTCATGCACGAATTAGCAACATAAATGATGTCGACTGCAACAGCTTTCAAATTGGAGCAGTGTGCAAAACTTTACCGTTTTGGAATGTATTAAAACAACAGTTGCGTCCGAGATTCCCTGTTCAATGTCCGAGTTTACCTTACTCTGGTAGTATACTTTATTTCGTAAAATTATCTGCCTTGGCTTTATTTTAACTGTTTTAGCCTATGAAATTAGTTTAGAATTGGAATACTTTATTGTTTTCTTTGTTGATTCAGAATCTTGTCCGTCCGAGAGAGTGAGATATCCATCGTGTCCTGTCAGAGACTACGTTTTGTGTACGAGTTATACCGAATCTCCCCTAGTCCATCCCCTAATGAAATTTATGCGCTGTCGCAGTCATTTGCATTTGTTTGGGTGATGTCCGTCGCCAGTCGTAAATATTCAGCATTGGAACATTCAAACGTCGAATTTTAGATGTCTCCAAAACATGTACGATATGTAGCAATGTTAACAATGTCCAACATATTCTGACTTATTGTGAATCTCATTACCAGTGGAGGCGTACTACCTTAAACTTAAGTTAAGAATCCTACTAGTATGGCATCAATGCATGAATGCCTCTTACTTTGATATCATCCCATATCTTAACACTTGAAGAAGTATTCAAATGCCTGCACATAAGCATTATAGGAATGCTAGTCTGAAACCCTTTCCCAAACGTCAAACACGAAAACCAATTACTTATTGTCCACAATGCATTCCTGACAACGAGAAACACAAATATCCTGACATGTAATTCGAAAGTCTTATAGAGGAGAGAGTTCTGGCTTAAAACAGCAATACTTACCCCGTTTTTGGCATAATATTTGATGTTTAATTTGCATGACATCGTTGAGTTGTTGTTGTGGAAGGCATGTATAATTAGTCTGGAAAATTCGGGCCGAATAGACTTGAGACCAATTTGGATCAAAATGCAATTTTCGTAAAAACCTTTCCCAAACGGCAAAAATTTGACCGGATTTATTCCAATTTACAAGCTGCAGCAGCAGTGGCGGATACAGAGGTGGTGGTCGTTTGAACCCACTCTGTTGCCTGATACTTAAATTTTCATTTTCATACGGAAATTCAATCAAAATTGTGTAATCAGATCCAGTAGGAAAACTACACCCCCTAATTATTCGTGTGTTCGAACCCCTAAAAGAAATCCTGGTGCGCCGCATAGCAATGAACGAGTTATGTGGAATTTGTTTACATTGTAACGCAGAATATATACTGAAGAATTAAGAGAAAATATGCTGATTTCAGCTGATTCAGAGCCCCGCCCCTTCCCCCATTTGAAAACACGTGTCCCATCTTGGGATATGTCTGGATTCACGCATAGATTAGGAAAAGGGTGAGCAAATATGTCGGGGTACATAGCCTTCTCAAAAAATGTATAGATCTAGGTCTATCAGATTTTGTTTAACTTGGCAACATGTTACTACGGAAATGGTAGTCCCGCATCGAATATGCCAAATAGGGTAAATGGAAACGTTTCTTACGGCTCCGTTCATTGGTCCGCCTCGTTTTGACATAAATAAACAGGTGCACCTGTATATTCTGAGGTGAACTTATAAAATATAAGTGCACCTCTAAAAAATGGAGGTGCACGTATAAAATTTATAAGTTCACCTCAAAATATACAGGTGCACCTGTATTTTTTAGAGGTGCACCTGGTATCTAGACTTTTGACCCATTCGGTACGGCATATAGGCTCCCCAACTAGCACCTTCACGGTGCTCTGTGTTATCAGTCCCACATCTCAGTCGGTTTCAGTCAAATGGAGCCTAGTCCAGGGACTAGAATGGTTAGTAGGAAATATTTCAATAAATTAGACTGGCCAGAGTTGGTAAATTTGGAATTAATTATGTATGTATTAATATTTTGGGACAGTCAGAAATTACTCATGTTGAGAAATTATTTCTTTCCAAAATATTATACAACTCGGATATTGAAGCACGAAACGCCATAAAATCTTTTTCTGTAAAAAATGACGAATTTAAGCTATCCAAAAATCTTTGAAGGAGTTGGGTCCTTCAGCTAATTTATTTGGATATGTAGGTGCATTTTTAAAACACCTACCACACAAAGCATACTCGTATCTATTCCCTTCTTCAGCCAATTTTAAAATAGGTCAGGTATAAACAGATTTATTGTAGCTTTTGTGCAATCGTTGTTGTTGTTGTGCCACGCGGTTCTCCGTCGTGATAGGTCAAACAGCTTAAGCCTCTCGTACAACCCGTCGTGCGTCCTAGTAAATCGTGCGTTTTAAAAGACGCACGACGGGTTGTAAGTGAGGCTTTACTAAGCTAAGGGAGAACTCTGATTAGGTCTATCCTATCCCGTTTCTACCTATCCAAATGTGAAGTTTTTTTTCATCCGATCAGTATGGACAAGAAGGTTTCGACTTTGTACAGGAGGGAGGGCGGATTTGGTGCAGTGGTGACGCGCTGGACTTGTAACACAGGAGTCGCAGGTTCGATCCCCCACCTCTCCAGTCTTTCGGATGAGACTTTAAACCGAGGTTTCGTCTCCATATGACATAAGCAGTTGAGTGGTAGGTAAAATTCCATAAGCCTTAGCCTTGAACAGGATGACTCAACGTTGTGTGTTCTTTGGCTATATTGACAGCTTTCGCATAATGTGACCATCTTGAGATTCCAATTTTATGGACGTCATAGCAATTATTTGGCAACAGAAAAGGTTTTTTGTCGCCTCACAATTTATTCAATTTTCAACGCCGATTCTTAACGACATCGTCAGGAAAATTCCGTCGTATGGATCTCAGAATGGCCACAATGCGGGAGGACTTTCTGTATAATTCATAATTTCATATGATTGGCATAATAATTATGCTTTTCAGCGGTAATAAAAAGAGGAACAAGAACTGTGTTTCTTTACTTTCATGTATTTATTCACAAAAAATAATAAATAAATAATAAATAAATTTGAAATTATGATAAAACATTTAGTTTTCATGTTATTTTCTCTCTTTACAACAGTGGATATGCTATTTCATAGTTTAACTCTTTCCCCAAAATAAGTCCTGGTTTTGACGTACATTTATCTAATTAACCAATTACAAGACGGCAAAATTTAGACTATTCCAAATTCAAAGATGTTGCAGACGACAATTCCAAGTGAAAGTTATATTACATTTTTTGTCCCTTTGAGTAGAAAACATTGCGGAAAATGGGGAAATTGCTTGATTGCAAGCAATTTCTTCATTGTTCGCAATGTTTTCCAAAGCTTGTGACGTCAAAGGCGTTCTCGTGTAATGACAGGTTAACCCATTACCACACAGTGACTCCTTTTGACTCCCCACATGATTATGGCCTTGGAAAACATCGTGGAAAATGAAGAAATTGCTTGTGACAAGCAATTTCTTCATTTCCCACAATGTTTTCTACGTAAAAAGACAATAAAATGTGAAATTTCATTCACTTGAAATTGTCGTCTGCATCATCTTTGAATTTGGACTAGTCTGAAATTTAGCTGTTTGGTAATGGGTTATTTGACAATTTGTCGTCGTCTGCAACTTTCATATTGGAACAATCTAAAATGCCTGGAAAAGACTTATACGACTGCCACACCACGGACTCGTGCTTACGAACTACTCAAAAGTAAAAGTGATGAACTAAATATGTTTTGACACACGCAAACAAAAATATCAGAACCTCCCCTAAGACATGCCCTAGTTTTGGCGTCATTTTTCAAGAAAGCTTTGTAAAAGGCAATGACAGAAAAAGGATAAAATGGCTTATAAGCAACATTTTCTTCTTTTTCTTACAATGCGTTCTATGCTTTAGCATGAGCATTACCCCCCTTGGTAATCTTCATGCCGCCGTAAGCTTGGCCTTCAAATGTACGGGAAGAAGAATCGCCTTTAGGGAGGTTTGATCAACAATAACTAACAATAAGAAGTCATGGAGTTTTTTTTTAAAGTAAACATTATTTCGAAAATACCATTTAAATTGTGGAAAATGTATTTCTACGAATTAATCCTAATGGGAGATGATCTCTGAAATTAATGTGGATGTTTTGATATAAATCCCCGCGACCAAGAGAAAAGAAAACGTAATATTCAAACAAATTATAGGAAGATAATAAATGATGATCTAAAAGACATATTCTAGTGAAAACGAGATTTCTGTCAATTTTTATTTCATTTTCAGAGACACGTTGAATTTTTAAGCGTACGGTTTGGGTGATTCGTTTCTTACATGATACATGTTACTTAAACACAAAAACAATTCAGTTATGCATCCAAAAATCTTATTCAGTTCTCTCGAACAAGTTCTGGTTTGATGTCCGTAATAGAAAGGGTTTGGGCAAATTGGGGTTAGAGAACTTAAATGTGTCCAAGTTCTGTCCACATCCCTTTCTGCCATGGACACCACAATAAGTGCTTGTTTTACTCATTTCCAAAACGGCAACCAGTGGTCCAGTTTGAAAATTGCTGAAGACGACACAATTGATGTTAAAAAGGGAAGGGATTTGTGTACAATATAGCATGGAAAATATTGAGACAAAAGGAGAAACTGCTGGTTATCAGCAGTTTCTTCTTTTGTCTCAATGTTTTCCCAAGGGACGTCAAAGCCAGGTCTTGTTAGGGAAAGGGTAAAGAGACAGTTTGACCAGAGCTAGAGAAAAGAGGGGTATTGAATTTTAAAATACAAAATATCTTTCAATATTAACCAACCACACACATTGTGGATACTCACTGGAATCGTCTCTTCGAAACGATTTGAATGAGTACCCACATCGTGCAGTTTGGACTTGAAATAACAAATTTAGAGTGCCTTCACCAAATCTTATCTTTTGTCCTTTTAAATAATTCTTTGCAACATAGAAGTGAAACACTGGCGTACAACAATAAATTATAAAACATGTAAGTCAAGTCAATTACTTACTAGGCTTTTGAGCGTCCATATTTATTTCCCTGGTACGTAATATGTGACGTCATATTCTACATATGACGTCATAAAACTATCCACACACGAACTATTTCAGCACACTCTTACAAGTAATTTATATGCTCTGTTTCAATATTGAACAAAATAATTTTTGTGTTGAGAATTACACATCTTGATTTGTTTTAGAAACGTTTGTGTCAACTATGTGTTGGAACCAGCTCACAACCTTTCTAAATATACAAAAAATAGATCTGTCTTACATCAAAATACTGTGCTCAGTAGGTAAAGTACATGTATGCAAAACAGAGAAACTGGCTGTAGTTACGGAATTTGGCGGTCATATTGCTAATCTGATGAGTCGAGTACTTAAATAGATCTACCAAAGGTAAGAATTCATCATCTTTTATGACGTAGATGAATCACATGGTTACACCAATGTAAATTTTTAATTTTGAAATACGTGTACTTCTTGTTGTCTGTTGATCTAGTTTCTCTTTTTCTTTACTGTCTATTTTCGGATTTTCATGCTCTATTTTTTAGACTCAAAAAAGTTATGAGCTCATCCCATCACATTTAACATATAAACATTTATTGATGATATTCAACATATAAAGTTCAGCCTCTGTCACTGACTCATGGGGCTGGACATATCAGAAGGCGTTTCTCCGTAGTCGGATCCCACGGAGGGCGGGGCATGCACGTAATCATCGTGCTGGCCCCACCCATAATAACTTGTCTCCATGATAGAGGCTGGCGTAGAACCCGTGTTGTCGTCAGACTCCATATGATCGAAGGAGTTCATCTGCAATGAGAAAAGGTAAACAAAATGAGAAAAAGTAAACAAAATGAGAAAAGGTAAGCAAAATGAGAAAAGGTAAACAAACTTTAACCCAATACCAAACAACAAAATGTTAGCCTAGTCCAAACTCATAGGTGTTTCAGACGACAAATTCCGTTGAACAAAATTTAACATTTTTCTGTCTTTCTTGATAGAAAACATTGTGGGAAATGAAGAAATTGCTTGTCACAAACAATTCCTTCATTTTCCAAAATGTTTTCCAAAGCCTTTATTTTGTGGGGCGTCCAAAAGCCAAAGTCAATGTGTGGGAAAGGGTTAAACAAAGATTCTTTATTTCGTTGGTGTAATTCTATTATTTGCCTTTGTTTTGGCTGAAAAATCTCTATCGCAAGCCCTTGTTTTGACGCCCCTTATAGTGAAAGAGATCCAGCATTTCCTCTTTTTGCCTTACAATTTCCTTAGCCTTATTGAACACATATGTGGTTTACAAAACTTACATATGTAAACAACACAAGATCGAACTCCAAACTATCGTAATTCTACACGCGATGGTTCGAATTTTGCAGGTGTCTCACACCTGCAAGATTCAAACCTACACATGCAAAATTGCATTGAAAAGTAAGAATGCTTTTCCTTTGTTTGCATAAGTAAAGTTTGTAAACATATGCCATAATATCGTGACTGGACAACACGAGGTCACGTGACAAGGAAAACCAGATTTATTTTCTTGAAATGATCAATGATAGCACTATTTTAGACCAGATCTCGCCCTCAAGCTATGGGAATACGAGTGATTATTGATATCTATTGTTTCTATTGTTTTTTGTGTAACTTTTCTCAAATTAACATGAAAGATGATTACCGCGGCTCCTTTGATGTTCTCGTGATATCGCTTAATGAGTTGTATAGAAGTAATATCAATTAAATCTCACTATAATTCTGGAAATCCCTTTGTCTTTTCTAGGAAGCGATCGCCATGTATATGAATAAACACAATACAAAACTATGAACCAGGATCAGGAAAAGGATCTTATAGCATTTGAGAATAACATGGATCCTGATCAGCCTGTGCATACGCACAGGCTGATCAAGATCCATGATATTCTCTAAAATCTGCTTCAATACCTTATAGATTGTACTCGTAAAAGAACAGCATGGTTCTTATTCAGACTTAATTTGATACAGGCTGATCTGGAAATATGGTTATCTTAAATGATATAAGGGACCGTTTTCTAGATCTTTGCTGATATGATCATGTATATAGACGGTCTTAACCTTAATTTCATTCAAATGAATGCGGTATGTCAGTGATATGTTGTTATTAGGTTACAGAAAAAAGCTGAAGTTACATGTTCGGGCTATAAATATGCAACTAATTTCGACCATGAACAATACTCCTAATTAAATCGAAGCAAAAGGAGAGCTGTCTACGTTTATACCATGTTTCCTTATATTTTTACTAATTCAATACATGGCAAGAAGCTATAAAACAATTTATCAAATAAGATATGAATCCAACGGAGGAATGTTCTACACATTTGTGTTGGCCTTATAGTCCAGTACAAGTCTACATGCTATAAATTTTGTCATTCAAAAGCACACATCATTTACCAAAGGAGTAAAATGTGATCAATTTTCCATTGAAGTGCATTTATCAGTGATAAAATTGATTCTTTGATCTGTAAAACGATAACCCCGTACCAGACGTGTGCAGTTGCATGGACGATAAGTGCAATGACAATATCATTAGTTAATTACACGCAAACAATTGGATTAAATAGTTTAAAATAAAATCAGGTAAAATAAATAGAAATTAATTCGATTTTAGATTTTGCTTGCACTCGTTGACTTTAACATGCGATATTTTCCGAGTACATTTTTTCATGTTTGATGAGCCATCGATTTATCACTCGTCACAGTTTAATGTTAATTAAAAGAAGTTTGATATTAAAAAATTGAACCATGAAAATTGAAACTTTTCCTGGTTGATTTTGAGACCATGATTGAACCCTATCACCCTTTCATTTATTTCAGCACAATCACAATTTAATTTTCAAATCTCTATATGAGATATTGTATTGTCAAAGTAAGAAAAGACACTTGGTCCAATGTTTAAACATGTTGTCAAGACAGGTATAAATTGAACTATACAATGTATAAATCATGCTAAAACATGCACAAATAGTGAAACAATGAATGCAATCTGTTCTATCATAATAAAGTATATCAAAAGGAAGTGAAGTGTATAAAATTGTGAAATAAAACACAAACGAAACCAAAAACACAGTGAATATGCACAAATGACGGTAAAAATAATAATGACGTCACTGTAAATATCATGACGTCATCTAACCATTGTTTATAGATCCAGACCCACTGCTTTCAATTTTCCTGTCATGCTTAAAATTTTATTTTTCTAAAATGGGGGAAACGGTGCACGAGGATGCATTTCCTATTCACTTTATCTGTTTTTGAAGTTTGCTTATAAAAAAGCAAAAGCGATACATAATAGCCTTCTCAAGCTCTAAATATGGACTAGATGTATTGTCCAAATCTCACCCAAAAGTAAACAACCTTTATCCACGTATAGATGGGTGCCAAAAGCTCAAAAAGTTTAGATCAAACACTTTGTGATTTGAAAATGGCAAATGATGTAAAAGAGTACAGCACAAATGGGTCCAAATTTTAATATTTTCGAAAGTAAAAAACAAATAAAGCATGAACAGGAAATTAAACTATGAAAGCTAGATAATGTCTAAATACCGTTCTAAATGTGCAGAGTTGTTTTGTGGTTTTTCGTTTGTATTTTATCTCGAATCATCATAGCAGACGATCATGTCGTCGTCATCATCTTCGGGAACATCGCAAAAGGCGCTCACCAGCTGTTGGAAGGGCGGCTGATGATCCAGCTCACTTTGCATCGCGAAGTCGCTCAGGGCCTTCCATGGTGGCTGGTATGCTTGTACTTCAACTGGGTTTGCGTTCATGGGGCTCTCGTGCCGGACCGGACTCGACGCTACCATAGGAACTCCCTGCATTGGTCCCGGAAGTCGCCCGCCATTCTATAAATAGAAACAACATACCATTTAAAGTAATTGTTTTGGGTATGTACACATTAATCATAGACTGGTCCAAATCGACAGCTATAGGACAACACATGTTCTATACCCAATAACCATGTGCCAACACTTTAGACTGATCCAAACCCAAAGATGTTGCATACGACAATTTCAAGTTAATACTTCTTTGTATTTCTTAATCCATTCCCCAGTATAGTGTGTCTTTGCCTTTCAACAAAAACCTCAAACAAGCTGTAGTTATGAGGTTTATCATTATTTAGCATTTCCACTGCACTACAGACGCACCAGTAGAACTTCAGAACGAAATATCTTGACAAGATTAGTGAATGTTTGATAGTTATCGATAAAGACAAAACCCAGACAAGTTCCGAACAGCGTGCTACTGAAGGGTATCCGTCAAAACTTTGATAAAATGAACATCAGAACAACAGGGTAAACCAATGTAAAAAGATTCTATACAGCTAGACAATATATACCCATTTACAATTTTGTATGGCTTTGAAATTTTGGTCGTTCTGTAACGTACATGAAATAATAACAGTTCTTACAAAGCCAAAGCGGTATAAAAGCACTCAGATACATAAATTGATATTTTATAAAAACCTTCATATTCTACATTGTGGCTACAACATTGCCTTGCCGAGACGATTCTTATAAATGAGTACAACAACACTGTTTTGGAATTTGAATAAACTCAAATTTAGAATACCGTTATCCCATACTTTTTTTCTTTTGGACAGTGAAATTCGTCGAGAAAGCGTCTGCGACATTATGGAAACGTCTTTATCAAAAAGAATTTGCGATATTTTTTAACTGAAAGACGTACATGCTTATCATTACTCCTAATATCTGCATTCACAAACAATAAAATTTAAATTCTTATAACTAGTATCAAAATATTCGAAACACTATTCTCCATATACGAGGGTTGTCCGGAAAGTTCGTGGACACTGTTTATTATATAAAAATGAGAAAAGAAAATTTTATAACACACACATGGTGTCATTAAACAATATCTTAGAAACAACATTTCAAAATTTGAACAAAATCCCTCCATTTTTAACAGAATTACATATGTTTTTGTGAAGAAGGTTGATGCACCCCGGAGCACGTCATGACGTTACGACGTTCCAGCGACGAAGAAATAACTTTGCCACGAAGACTTGTGCTGCTTTATTTTTGTCGGAAAGCATTCTGCGCACCCTCGTGCACACACTGTTTTCATTTTCATTTTTGTGAGGATTTCGTTAACAATTGTTTTCGATAGTTCACATTTCCCCCAATTTATCTGACCGTATTTTACCTATTGTCATTCACAACGTCGCTCACCAAATTAACATTTCTATCTGTTATAAGACTCGATCTTTTTAGACCTCGAATCAGCTATTGCTTGCCGGAAATGTTTGTTACATTTGCAAACGAGATAATATAGAACGCATGGTCTCTTCGTAGAAGTATTAACGAATTCCCTGGTCTCTGCAGGCGTTTTCCTAGTTCCACGCAAAATTTCACAAGAACGCGCTGCTCCGCCCAAACGTCCGACGTCGTCATTTTTGACAGATTTCCTTCCATATCAAACTTTTTTAAATCATCCTCAACGGTCAATTTTCAACGTGACAACATTGAAATCAAAACAATATGGAATCGGAATGTCAGGTCAGATTTTCATATATTAATTATTTTGTTTCCAGCCAATTTCAAACGTTAAATTGAATTAAAAGACACATACATGGGTAGCCAAAAAGCTCAAAATTTGACGTGCTCCGGGTACCCCTATGTAGGGTCGTGTTAGGTCCTATTGCAAAACAATTGCATATTAAATTCATTTCTTTTTGTTGGAAAAGTACTCGATAGATGTTTAGCTTTCATGTGATAGAAATATTTTCACAAACAAAGTATTATAAAGCAAAATAAATTGTGTGTCCACGAACTTTCAGGACAACCCTCGTATGTTCGGAAATCACTAGGTACTGCTGCAACACATACATTTAGGTGAGTAAAATGGGTGTAATTTTGCATGACTTTTGACCACATTGATATTCAATGTTCTTCGATTAGTTATAAATCTTACAAGCTTTTCCAAACGATACGAAACCACATGAAGTAAGAGATACGATCTCCATTGTAAGTGAACATAAATCATACATTCCTAGATTGATGCTAATACAGATTGTCTGAGAATTTGGATTATTTCCGTAAAAACTCCACGTCTGGCAATTTTGGAATACCAAAGTAAGCATATGGTTTCGTGTTTGACAAATGTTATTTTAATGTGATTTTAATACTACGTTTACATGTATATTTTGTAGATTGGCTGGCCAAAGTACAAGATATGCCAACAATATACCGGTACTTCGCATTTTTATCAACTTGTACACAAACTGTATTATCACGGTTGAGAGCCTGGTTAGTAGTATAATGTGGCTCGCGGGGTTCTGCCCAAATATAGTCAGATTAGTTTCTCAAGTTACCAAATATATCAAATCGGTCAAATTTATGTGCTTCCTTTACTCCCGTTTTAATTAATTGGAATTCACAAATTGATCATAAATAGCCAGAGAATGTCGTCAATGGAAGGTTACTGTTGAATTTACAGATACACGTATTTGGTTTTGTACATGTAAAGATATTTGCAATCTACAGCTTTCACTAAATCCAGAATATGTGACAAATACATGTAAGAATGAATGAAGTTCAAGATTTGATCGAAGTCTCACTTGAGATATGGTATAAAGTTAAAAAAATATTACACAGTTTTAGTGTCTATCCCCTGATAAAAGTAGGTCTAATGCTTATGGACGGGAAGCAACATTTGAAATTTCACGTCAAAAATATTATGACATACGCAGGAGAGACCATTTAAAAGGTTATAAACTTAAAATGTAGCAGAAAATGTAATTGAAATCAACGCACGCTATCAAGCCAATGACGATATGCCACCCAAAAAGATTTACGAGAATTGAAACGATGCTCGTAACCGATATGATGCTTATTTATAAAACAAGATAGAAGTGAAATAATCTGCTGATAAGCCTCCCTGGCTTGCGGTGCTTGTAAGTGTACCATTATTAACCCTGAACCCAGGAGTCCGATAGTAATTGCATAATCCAGCTCGGAAAAATACAGAGATGTTAAAGAAAAGTTTGTTGTTATTACTGGCCTGTCGATTTAGTTTACAAGAAGGAACAAGAATATTCATTTGTCTTCAGTGATTGTGTTTTATGTGCTATTCAGCAAATTCTTCAATGAACTAGTAATTAAGTATTTCTCACTCACAGTTTGATAGAAGTTAATTCAAAATCCAAACTATATTTTCCATCACAAAATGTACATATAGTTTTAGGTTGGTCAACATCGGTAAATATTGAACCAAATGTGTTATTTGATTACATATATGGAAACGTCAAATGTAAAATAAATAACATAACTTTAGATAAAAACGGATTTAATAGGAAACTAAATTTGTGATTTACATGTCAAACAAAAGAGAAGAACATCTAACTCTATCCCAAATAACAATAGAGGTACAAGGGAGTTGCAGATGATAAAATCAATGTAACGAAAAGCAAGGTATTAGAACATCGCAACATGGAAGACATTTTTTTCATTTACTGTCACCCCATTGTCTTCTAAAACAATATTCCGTATCGAACACATCAAAACATATAAAAGTTTAGCTTTATAAAGGGTAAATCTCTTCCCCTATCTTTAAAGCCCAGTGCATTACATCTCCCCCTCCACGGGGGGAGGGGCAAGGTCACACTCCACGCGAAAATCTGGATTTACGTTTTATTGACTTTAAATTCAAAAGATTACATTATGGAAGCATTTATCACAGTAATGGCTTGTCGTAAAGATTTGAAATTTGCTATGCGAGGAAATAATGAATTAATCCAAGCGTGTTCACTGAAGATAAATGGGAATAAATCAGATTTATGTAGCAATGTGGTACAACCCCTAACAAAAACTTGTGAAACTAATTTATCCGACAGAAACTTAGAATTATATCAAATTTTCCGTATTACTGAGCAATCACTACAAGTAATTAGTAGATAATATTTCATTTGTATAGTATGTTAAGCCAGAAAAGTGCGAATGTCTATTTTTTCTTACATATGTCACGATTCATTCTTCATTATTTTTGAAGAATTCAGAAGATATTTAAGCTATTTATGTGTTCTTTTTGTCAAATACTTTGCAATTAGAGACAGATTGTGGCGTTTGCAAATTTTAGGCATACGAAAAAAAAATATAATTTACATGTATATTTAACAAAACACTTTGGTGTCATTCGTAATTATATTGACAAGTATTCATTTTTCATTTATTGTTTAAATTTTATTTGTATACATTATAGCAATAAAAGTATGCAATTGCACGCTTGTATTTTACCGTTTTGTCATTTTTCTCAGTAACTTTCAACTAAACAAACAGAAAAAGAGGTGCGATGATAAATCACCCTATCGGATTCCGCATTTCTGATAAAAAGAACCATTCAACCCCATCAAAAATTTGTTTGCATTTCAAATTTCACATTTCCTTTTCCTGGTCACGTGTTCACATGATATGTGTCACGTGGTATCCATTGTTTACAATACGTGAGGAATGGTTTCGGAGTATGCAGATGCTCATTTTTTCTACTCGCGACACCAAATAAAGGGTCATTAGAATTTCAGTGCGGAATTGTGTTTTCTAACAAGAGGCCCAGGAGGGCCTGAATCGCTCCACTGGTTAAAGTGGAAGAATTATCCCATGATTTCTTGTAAGCCTTACTCAGCGGCAGCCAAATCTTGATATTTGTGGATAAATTTTGAAGAGAGACTCAAAGAACATTCTTGCAAAGTCTGGTTAAAATTGGCCTTATGGTTGATTTTTAAAGAATTTTCTTATGATTTCTCTAAGTCTGATAAGCCCCTTTTCCCCTTGCCATGGCCACATTTTTTTTGACAAATATAAAAATTTGTGAACAAATTTTAAAAAGAACGACTAAAGGCACATTCCTGCAAAGTTTGGTTCAATTGGACACAGGGTTGATTTTTTTAAGAATTTTTTATGATTTCTTTAAGTCTGATAAGCCCCTTCCTCCCTGCCATGGCCACATTTTTTGACAAATGTAAAAAAAAAATGTGAATAAATTTTGAAAAGAGAGCCTCAAAGAACATTCCTGCAAAGTCTGGTTCAAATTGGCCTTATGGTTGATTTTTAAAGAATTTTCTTATGATTTCTTTAAGTCTGATAAGCCCCTTTCTCCCTGCCACGGGCACTTTTTTTGACAAATGTAAAAATTTGTGAACAAATTTTAAAAAGAATGACTAAAGGCACATTCCTGCCAGGTTTGGTTCAAATTGGCCAAATGGTTGATTTTTAAAGAATTTTCTTATGATTTCTTTAAGTCTGATAAGCCCCTTTCTCCCTGCCATGGCCACATTTTTTGACAAATGTAAAAATTTGTGAACAAATTTTGAAAAGAATGACTCAAGGCACATTCCTGCCAGGTATGGTTCAAATTGGCCCAATGGTTGATTTTTAAAGAATTTTCTTATGATTTCTCTAAGTCTGATAAGCCCCGCCCTGCCACGCCCACATTTTTTGACGAATCAAAAATTCGCGAACAAGTTTTGAAAAGGGTCACCCAAGGAACATTCCTGCCAAGTTTGGTCAAAATTGGCCCACTGGTATAAGAGGAGAAGATGTTTAAAGAAAAAGTTAACGGACGGACGGACGGACGCACGGACGCACGACGGACACAACGCCATGACAATAGCCCGCTGGCCTTCGGCCAGTGGAGCTAAAAATGTACATAACCACAAAAATATTGTTTTGTTTATTTCAATTCACGTGTTGTCCTTTCAGTATCTTCAACATTGATTTGTAGAACAAAAGTAAATGTATTCTACATATTAAAGCCGAATAGAATGAATAGAAGGTATCGTCCCCTTTTTACAAACATGTTTCTATGTTGTCAACTGTGTGAGTAAAAACTATTATTGTTATTGTTGGTAAAAGGCAGAAATGCCGTTTGTTTCCTTCAAAATCATGGTAACTACAGCTTCAATAAAGCTGTAGTTACCATATTATTGAATGAAATTGACTCTTGATACGGTTCTACAACCGTGAAGTGTTATACAATAATATATTCCAATTGGGACCCATTTGCGCTCGCCGCTAAAATCATTTGTTTGGCTTCAAATTTCTCAATTACACGCCGCGGTGATTCTATCATCATCGGAATATCGAATGGCATAAAAATGATTAAATCATAACGCAAAAATGATACATCAAATGGTTGCTCTGGTTTCTACGCTTAATCAAGCACCGATTTTATACGTGATAACAGAGCATGTTGATTGTTAACCCTTTCACAAACAACAAAATGTTTAAGTTCATTAAAAATGTTTGCAAATAACTAGCATTATATAATAATAGTGAAATAGATATTCCAATGTTGAATGTAATTGCACCAAATATACTGAGATTTAAGAAAAATATAATTGTATCAGCATTTTTGTCAAGGCTTGCCAAAGCCTCGACTGAAAGATACTTCGAACCACCAATTGCTTTGGAAAGGCTTAATCAAGTAAAGCCAAAATAAGCTTTGACTTTTTCCTCTATCGCTCGTTTGTCATCATTTTATTAACCCTTTCCCAAACGACAAAATTTTAGGGTGATACGCTTCAAAAACTACCACAAATGACAAAATGAATGTTATTAAAGATAGGATTTGTGTAAAATATGACACAGAAAATATTGAGACAAAAGGAGAAACTGCTGGTTATCGGCAGTTTCTTCTTTTGTTTCAATGTTTTCCTAAGCCTTTTCTATTAGGGGCGTCAAAACCAGGTATTGTTTTGGGAAAGGGTTAATGAGCCGTATTTGAATGCCAAAATGAATAATTACTTTTTTTCAAATATAATAAATGTGTTTTTCATGATTTTAACATGTTACATGCATATAACATCACTAAAATTATTACACTGATGAAACATAAAGAAAGAAAAGTACAAAACTAATACATACTATGTATAATCATATATGTTGAAAATGTGTTTTTCATTTTCCACATTTTAGCTTAGATGTCGTAAGTTTTCAGTATCTTGCACCATTATGACATTCTGTTAATTTCTATCTGCAAAACTCTATTTCTATGTTTAAAATTCTGTCCTTTTACATTGCCTTAGAATCTATTAGAGTTCGAGCTACTTTTTTGACAGATGAAATTGCAGTATATTTTAAAATCTCGCCGCTATATTTCGCATAAACGAGACTGCGGCTAGTTTATGTGACATCTATACATAGCCACGCCCCTGTCTCCAATGAACTGTTAGGGAACACTAAGTCAGATAGAGACTACGCGATTTGAATGTTTTTTTTCGCGTAGAATCTACTATACAACCTCTATCGAATACTTAGTAATATTTTGAGTTAGTACAGAAGTGTTATAAATGTTACAGTACCTTAAAGAGTATATGCGTCCCTGTGGTATCGTATTCAAGCTCACTCTCTGAGAGGTCGTGCTCACCCCCACCCCTACTGACCCAGACCGTGTTGAGGCGAAACGACTGAAATAGGCCGAAAAGAGCAGTGAGTAGCGCATGTACATAAACATTTCAGTATTTCATGGTTATTATTAGAACATGCATTATGTCTCTTATTCATGCTTTTAGTTCTCTTATCCATATTTGTATTATCTTTTTCGTGTGTTAGACTAAGTATAGATCTCTCATTCAAGCAATATTCAACGCATGCAGTTTCAAATGATCAGAATCGCTTGTATAATACATGTTTAAAGTTAACCCTAGAATAAACATTAAATATCTCATAGCTTATACTAGGGTTACCTGTAGACATTGATTATGCGACCAAACCTTCTGTTTTACAACCAAGCATGTTAGTATAAGGGTAGAAACTCGTTCTCTTAATCCGCATTTAAAAACGTGCACAAACGTTGCCATTTTGACTTTCATTCTGGCATGAAGTTACCAGATATGTATTATTACAGAAACTTATTAATAACATTCATTTCTTAAGATTTCTAAAGACAATTAACCCCACTGCTCTTTTCGCATTCAGTCTTGAAATATGAAAAAAAAACTTATCATTACAAATGGTCACCAAAACTTGTAGGAAATAGATATGCAAAAAGACGGACAAACAAACAGACGAGGCATGTAAAAATTAGTGCGAATCAAAAGGTCATTTATAATGTCTGTACTGTGTGATCATTTATAAATTTTGCTTAACATATAAAGGGTGTTGTGGTAGCAGAAAATGGTATTGGGGAGCAAATTTTTGTCGTAACCACATGTGAGCTACAAAACCATATCTTTCAAAACTACTATGAGCATACTCACATATTAAAAACTGATGTAAATTTCGCTCAAAAACAAATAAAATTCACAGGTGTGGATTACAAAGCAACTAAATTTTATTGTCATGATAATTCGTGTTTACCGGGAAAGTACTGATGCAGAAAATCTTGGTTGCGATCTCTGCATAATGAAGCAAAATACTAACATGAAATATGTGAAGATACCTTTATTCAAAAGAAAATGATTGAGCGATTAATCTTGATTTGGGTGATATATGTGCAAGTTACTTCAAGATAGGGTAAAAGTCAATTGATGGACTTTCCAAGAATGACTCTATCAATATTGACGAGTACGTCATTTATGACGTCACTAAGAATATCAACTGTTGCTCGTAGTTGCATGCTGAAATGGCGTTTGGCAGCTATTATCCATGTTAGATCTTACAAAATTCTTTCTAAAATGACGAAATTGTAAGCTGGTCTAAATTCAATTTAACTCTTTCCCAAACAACAACATTTAAGCGAGATCCACTTCAAAAACAAAACTGTAACAAATGACAAAATGGATGCTATTAAAGATATGATTCGTGTAAGATATGGCATAGTAAACATTGAGACAAAAGATGAAACTGCTGATTATCAGCAGTTTCTTCTTTTGCCTCAATGTTTTCCCAAGTCATTTCTACTAGGGACGTCAAAACCAGGTCTTGTTTGGGAAAGGGTTAACTAGGACTATCATAACTAATGTACATAAATAATTTCTCTATGTTATAGTACGCAAAGAATTGCAAACAAACGAGAACACGATGTGATCTTTGGTATTCCGTATTTCTTTATCTAGACTCCCCATGCTTTCCAAATATTTCACGAAAAGGGACATCATATAATTAGAACATAGATAAATGTTGTTGCAAAATACAATCCTTGTTTGTCAGTTCTTTTATTACCATTTTTCCCAACAAAACTACTCGTAGACTTTATCAGAGCGAAGTTGGAATGACATGGCATCGATCTAGGCTGGTATGAAATCTTGGCAATGATGAATGAATTTATCGAAGCATATAAAATGTTATGAACCGACATTGAAAAACCAGACGGGCCAGCAATAATCCTTTTAACAATATGGAATCGCTAGCGATGAATTAAATGGACCGTACTATAAACTCTCTTTTTCTTGACTTTTTTTTACCAAATATAGCAATAATAGACCTAGAGATGATTAAATACGTACATATTACTAAATTATGGAAGTTGCCATCCATAACAAGGAGACCATTTAGAGAAAGAAGAAAATGCTGCTTTTCTACTTTTTATCCTATTAATGCTTACCAAGAAGAGTTGATTGGTTTTGAAACAAGCAGTAATGCATTTTCATTTTTGGCTGGCACATGTGTACATGTGCATCGCATCAATAATTACATGTTACGTTCATTTATACAGAAACTAAAGTATATGACGTCTATGAATTTCCTGACCAGGTCTGGCATTAACCAAACTCTTAGATGACCATTTCAGTATGACAATATGCATACCAATGCTTAAGAAGAAGAATAGCCTAAGTGTTATATAATAACGTAATACTTATGATGTTAATCACACAATGAATGGATTTAACTAGCATTCTATAGTCGTTTGGGTGGTGTAAAGCCCTTTCCCTAACAACAACACGGTGAACTGTTCCGATATAGACGTTGCTGCAGATAACAAAATGGATGTTGATAAATATACATCTACGTACATGTGCATAATTATACGAATACGTGCATCATGCATATGACACTGAAAATACCGAGGTAAAAGAATGAAATGCTAATTATCAACATTGTCTGCTTTCCTCAATGTTCAACAAGGACGTCCAGAACGTCAAAATTCATGTCTTGTTTAGAAAAGAGTTAATTACGCCATCAAAATAGAGCCATCAAAGTAAACTGGCTACGTTGCTAGGCAGTACAAGAAGACAAAGTGTGGACTGAATCAACACTTTTCCAAACGACAAAATTTCAGACTAGTCCAAATTCAAAGCTGCTGCAGAAGACAAATTGGGTGTAAAAAGAAAAGAATTTGTGAATGATATAACAGAAAAAATATGGGAATGTATTCCGATTATCAATACATGTATTTTCTTCTTTTGCTTAAATATTTCCAAAGCCCTTTCTATTATGACCGTCAACATCAGGTTAACAATTTCTCGACCAATCCCTAATTGTGACTTACAAATGAAAATGATTCTGACTGCTTGAAAATTAAGTTGCTGACAAAACGAATGTGAACAACCAAAATATTTGTTGTTGTTTTTTAACTCCGAAGGAAAAGGCTCATCATGAGACCAAAAAATATATGTATTGGTTCTCACAGAAAAATAAGTTTTTATACAGTTTTCCGCCTTTTCAAATCCTTGCAAATCGGAAAACATCGTTAAAAAGTTTTATATTGATACAATGAGTAAACTTTATTGCAATAAGATACTTGAGCCATACTACATCATTTTTGTATTTGAATTGAAGATGTGGTTGATTTAGCCTTTTCTTACAGTTTTTTTTCAGCACAAGACAATTGAAATGCTCAAGACAGTCATGGTTGATTCAATTCTCCAAAACAAAAAAATTATCTAATTTTGTAGCACAAGACATCAAGAAATAAAATGGCTATTTCCGTGATAAAGCAGAATTTGATGAATCAATTATGATTTTTGCCACATTAAAATCTTATAATATTTTATTTGATCAATAAATCATGATTTTACGATGAATTTACGGGCGAATGACAGCGTCAAATTCGCACAAAATCCTCATTTTATTCTTAATTCGTTGATTTTTATTTATTCCCAATCCTTTCCGAAAAAGACGATCTCTTGACCGCTTTTGACGTTCCCAAGACCGACAGCATTAAAACAGCTAAAAATCAGTATTTCCTCCGTTTCTATCAAAAGTGTTTGTGTGCTTATATAATAAAATGTACAAAGATTCTATTTTTATTAAAAGCAATGTTGTGGTCTGCAATTCATTGAATTTTGTACAGTCTTAGATTATCTTTTTGGGAAAGGGTTCAGTCGTAGTGTGGCAAAAAGCTCGTAAATACAGCTTTGAAAAGCTGTATTTACGGCTTATTAGCCACACTACGACACAAAGTCAATCACAAAAACAGAGATATGATTTTGATAATACTCACAGAACCTTCTGACGATTTTATAGATTATGAAAAAATGTGGTTTATTGTAAAAATGTAGTTTATTGTCAAAGATGGTGGTAGTAATGTTATGATTTGTTACAATATTTTCTCAATTTTATTAACCTCTTATTGGATTTTTACGCTGGGAAGACGGGGTACGTGTTGGCAAATTGTTATACATTTCGATAATTTTATGGTCCTTTGTCGCTTTTTTTATATTTTATTCTATTTTCTAGCTCATCCTGTTGTTTTGATCCCTGCTCAACTGTTTCTCATACAATACTATGAGCATATTTACATATAAAAATATAAATAATGATTTGATATGAGTTATGTAAACCTTGCATCGTCTCAAAGAAAAATGTTTTGGATGATCTTGATTAAATATGAATCATGAAATGAAAAAATGTTACATGCTATCCAACGTTGTAACTATTAATTTATATCAATCGTGAAAATAAATCAAAAGCCGAATACATTTCGAAGTATAGCATTTGTATTTCTTAGAGTTAAGGCAGTATAAACGTGCATGAGTTATTACATTTTCCAATGGTCATAGTTCAAGAAAATGAATTTAAAATAACTCGTATAAGGACACGCAGAAATACGTGGTTGAGTTGCAAGTATTGAAATTGCAATGTATGCTTACTATGGGTTGGTTTATCTTCAATAAAATATCTTTAATCTGCAATTGAAGATTTGATTTTCAGATTTGAAAATAGATGTAGATTTGTGCAAAGATTGCATGAAATATTTGTAATTTTCGGGATGCAAGCCATATCTGTGCAGTTTTTGTTTTGAAAAAAAGTATGTTCACAATAGCGGAAATCATTGTATGCCATATTATGCTAATGAGTGAATTTTAGTATTTTCAACGCTTTATGCTTGAATTGTTATGGCAATAAAATGTTTAAATGTCTATCAAATGATAAAATCAACTTATCTGCTCTTTTCAAAGGATAATTTCAGAACAATAGAAATGCGATAATCAGTAATTTTGAATGAAATATTGTTCAAAGTTTTACACATCTTCCTAATTAGGCAATCTCATTTCTGTAACACCCCTTTTTATATACACGTAGCAAAATTTGAAACAAATTATTCTAAATGCTATTTCAATGGACCTAGTTTTGCTTTTTCTATCAATTTAATACATATAAAAAATTTCGAAATATTTCGTCTTTTTTTTAATTTTACAGAACCACATCGAATAAACAATAGGATAAGAAGCCGTTCATTACCAAAGACTGTCACTGGGACACTTTCATTCAAAATGCTTTATTGTGTTGATATTTATGATATTTATGATATTTTTTAAGATCTTTTGCTATGATGTTACTAAACAAGATCATTTCCATTTGGGATTTCCACTGTTTTTACGCAGTGAGTTTGTTTTGGGGCCAGCAGTCTTCACGTTCGTTACTAGTTAGTACAAGACACGGGCAATACACAGACTTCGAGCTGCTAATCACTTAAAGTAATTAACAGTATGTACCGTTAATCAAGGTCTAAAGGCGTCTGCGAAACGTCAGAAGAGATTCCGAATAATTAGGGGGAAAACAGTGGAGCAAAGACCGCTCTCAAGGTCCGTGTTATAGACGCTCGACACGGAAACGAGGCTACGGATATAGCGACGGTTTCTTACAATTTATAAACAAACTAGCTTTGACTTCTAAATTTACAATGGATCTATAGCTCACGATAAATGTCATTGCAGAGCTTTTAGCTAGAGATGCTGCTGTTATGTCATTTATAAAGACATACACAACATCGGAGTTCAAGTGACATCATAATTATGATGGAACATGTGACGTCATTGGCATGGTGTCACTTTGCCAAAGAGAACAAACATTCTGAATGTGTCTCTAAAGACGTAGTTTTGTTTTACTCTTAAAAGCTAAAAAAAAACATATTGTTCCAGACCCGAATGCCAATACCAGACATTTTATTTTTTCATCATTTTATTTTTTTTGTGTAACTTAAGAATTATTAGCATCAAGACACTTTCCTTTCAGCATGCGAAAATCTTGAATTTAGACGAGTTAACCATTGTGTAGCCTCAGAACTGGATCGCTATCAAATTATCAACAGAAATCTTAAGGGGAACCAAAGTCGATATTTACTTAGTTACTCTTTTTATGACGTCCAAACATGTTCAAAATGGTGGAAACTTATATTTCACAATGTAGTTTTATTGATAGGGATGCATTTTCTTGAAAGTGACCCAAAATAGGGGTTGAAATATTGGAAAAAAGTGACTTTTAAGTTAATACTTATTTTATTTGGTCATTCCAATCAAAAGTCCCGTTGTTATCCTGCGCATGTCGGTGCCTTGGTAACGCTACGTCCATAATGAGCGCTCCAATTTAGAATATATAGCTTCGATAAAACATCGTGGACTTGGGTTTAATAATTAGTCGCCACGCAATATATCGCGCTTACCTCGTGCCCGAATTTTCTGAGAGAGAAAGTACAGACGAATTGACTGAAATATTACTTGCTCTGTTAAATGAAAAGAGTGATATCAATGAATTGGGATTTAAAGAACACGATAAATATAACATGGTTTAATACATAAGAAAATAGTTGAAATTTCGTAAACAGAAAAAATGACACGAATTTAGTGAAAATAAAGACAATTAATTTCAAGGAAACGTTGGCTTGGAAAACGAACACATGAGGGAAATGAAAGCCTTCACTGACACACTTAAAACACAAACCAAACCAGTATCCAATAACAAACAGAACCGTTAATTAATTAAGGCTTCTGACTCTAACATCGAAATTCTAACAAAACACGTACATTAAAGGTGTTTCCGAAAATTAGATCGTGTGCTGCCAAAACCAAATTAAACCTAACATGGAACCTTAGACTTGCGTTCGTCGAACTATAAAACCAGATGCCTTTTTATGGAACCAAGCAACAGCAAAAAACTAACTAGAAGTATAGTGTATTGATACACTTAAATTGTCCTCTAATGATTATATCATTTCTGAAGTTTTTCTAAGTTTAAGAGGAATATGTCGACGCATAAGCTAGCATACTATGCATATGATTTCATCGATTCGCAACATTAAACCATGTGTGGAGCTTCTTCTACCAAGAATCCTAATTTTATAGAAATATCATAATTATAATGCATTTGGAAAAGTACAAACATCCATAAGGGATGGTTCGTACAATGTCAGTTGATAAAATTAGAATAGAACATATTTATTAATCTAAGAAGGCGCCGATAATATTTTCATTAGACCACACAACCAAATTAACAATGATGAAGACGTACCCATGATTCATTTGAGACTCAAATCAGCTATATCTTTTACATCCAGACTATTCAAATTTATTTATTATCAAAAGTCAATTTACAAATTGTGTACAAATCGCCGGAAGAGAATTATTGGGGCATTTTACGAGCGTATTTCGGGGTGGGCAAGTTTTGCGACGCTCATGCCGTTCAGTGGCCTTAATTATTAATTATAGAAATTCAATCGACTTATTGGATCTACATTGATTTTGGGAGAAAGACTTTAAATGTCATATTTTTGTGTGTTTTTGCTCGGAGGATTTCGCTCTATTATTGCGATTTATGGGGCGTGATAGATATATTTAATAATAGCTGAAGTTTTGGGTGGCATTTTGTACCGGGTATATGTGCCACTCCTAGTTTTTGTTGAAAAGTTTAGCAATATTAGATATTCGAATGAAAACTGGAAATAAAGACTGTAAAATGACATAATTATGTGGTAAATGAGTAAATGGGTCTTAAACACATCTTTCATATTTCCTTTACACAACATGATTTTCAGGTACACATACGAAATATGTAATCATATGCCTACCATTTGAACAATACGAAAGTGATATTTCAGCAAACAATGCCTTTGTTTGAATAATAGTACCATTGCATCGAAGGCTTTGGGAAAACATATACAGAAAAACGTCCCCACTGAAATCTGCATTTACGCCTTTCAATTCAACATCGTCAAGTATTCAACAAATAAATGAATTCGAATTTAACCGCAATGAAGGGTTCGCTATATTTGAAGTGTGCAGCGTCATGTTAAAAAATTGACATGTGAAGTGTCAGAAATTAGGGGCGGAGCAGAAACCCCTTTTCGGTCAGTCCAACTGTCTGTTTTGGTAATTAGTCGATGATTAGATATTTTGTATTTCTTAATGGTCCACATAATGTGCCCATTAATGACACATTTAGACATTCAAAAGTCAAAAAGTGAAAATTATGTAGTCTACGTTTTTTCGCTTTCTGGTTGTTTACCCTTTTGATGAAAATTGAAACCATAATTTTGAAATACAATACAAACTCTTTCACTTTTCGAATTTACATGTGTACTCAATAATCATAAAATTCTCATCATTTTTCATCCAATTTCATTCAATAATTTAGTGCTTACCAAACAGCACAACTGTTGTCTTTTATATAATATTAAATGGAAATGTATGCAACACAATGCAAAATAATTCATTGAAAGACCTGGCGAAACCCACAAAAATACCACACCAGTGTTCAATAGGATCGCCAACACCAACTTTGTTTTGAAAATGCAGTTGCTTTATATTTAGCATAGAAAATAATGGGGCAAAACGGAAAAATGCTGTACATCACATTTTTTTTTCATTTGTCTGAATGTTTCCGAAGGTTCTTCCAACAGATACTTCAAGACAAGGTCTTGTTTTTTGATAGGGTTAAGCTTCTTTAGTACAAGCTCTGTTGTAGGTCGCAAAAACTTTGTTTGCATGTCTATTAGAATAATTATTCAATTGGCATGTTCAGTTTTATATGTAAATAGTAAATGTTTAAATTAAACTGAAATTGAAACCAATTATATTTGAAAGTGTATTTTTGGATACGATGTAATGATTTAAATTCAACCCCCTTCTTCATGAATTGACTTGTTCTGTTGTAATAAATTCATGAATGACATAATATTTGTCATTTATTTGTAAAAGTGACTGCAATTGCAAGGAATAAAGGTACTTTTCAACGATTTTAAAAATGTTAAAACAATGTTAATGATCATTTGCTTGAGCCAAGAAACATTGCATGTCTTTTTCTCTCATTTTTGTCTTTCGGAATTCCCAACACACCAGATGCGCGTCTTCTATTGAGGCTTTCAAATACACGGGTTCTTTCTGTAGACATCAGACACCAAAATAGATCATGACTAGGCTGCGCATATGCGATGCGCAGACTGATCAGTATCTAGGTTGGTCTCAAAAACCATAAGGGCTCAATTTCCAAACCCCAACCACAAATGTTGGTTTTCCTTTTTCTTTTCAGTGAATTCCCTTACATACCAGATGCGCGCCGACTAATAAGGCTAATATTTCCAGGGGTTCCCCTGTCTCATGCTGATTTCTTCAATAGGATTCTTGAGTTTTGACACGAATGACTTCAGACTTGAACTCTGGCACACTGACTTCACTGTTCATACAGTATTGTTAGAGCAACAGACAAAATGGGACGTTTGCATTCGTTATTTCAATTCAAATCATTACTTGTACATACTCATCTGAATTTTGATTCGAAGAGATTCTTTGAATACACACACTATGAAGTATGGTGTAGAATATTTTTTTTGTTTTTGTTTCATTTTCAAGTACTAACTGAAGATTATGTTAATACTGTTTAATTATGTAAGAAAATCTCAAACGGTAAATGCATAAGTTTGCTGCCAGTACATGCTAATAATTCAACATTTGTTTACTGACAGTTTATCTGTGTAAAATGTTAAAAACATCTACATATACATGTAGCCATACAAGATGGTTCTTAGCAAAAATGGATATGCTGAAATATAACAAAAAATATGATCATTCAACATTACACTGAACCAATTATAGTATGATGGAATCATATTAATCCAGCTTAAAGTCTGAAAGTAGAAATAACTCTAATTTGGTCGAAAAGGCCAATTATACAGACTCAAATACGATAATCATTATGAAATTTCACGTGCGGCCTTTCGGGGTGCTTGCCTTAATTTCCGGCCTGGGTCGTATTGGGTTCCATCGGGAGACAAAAAGACAAGCGAAGGAAATTAAAAATGGCTGCGACATTCCAATAGAGCAAATCTCGTGTCCGCGAGATTTTACATTAAAATGGCGTCTTATGAATACGGACCCCCTTCCCATGCATTAACAAAGCTTATTATTAAATGCTAATAACGAAGCGTGTGCTTGGTCTAACTCTTATCTTTTTGGGTTTGTAAAGATTATTTAGCTTTTGCTCTGTGAATGACATGTTTTAAGTTAAAGATTGTGCTTACTTGTAGCGATTTTGAACCGTTTGCATTTAAAATAGAGACCAATCCAAAAAGCAGGATGAAATCATAGCGATATAGACAACAAAATGTTTCTTTCTAGACACGAAAGAGATATTTCGTGTGCGGTTTTTGACTAGCTGAGAGCCGGCTCAGAGGAAATTTTGTTGAATTATTATAATTACCATGAATGGAATAGTGGGGAACCAGCCGAGATCGCCGGGTTGAGTTAATTCGATATTAATTTGCCCACCAAAATGGCATCTAATTTCATTAATCAGACATAATTGTGGGTATGTAATACACTCCGGGCTCGGTGGATGACATTTGCGATGAGCAATGTCTAGGAGGGCTATTTAGTTAACAAGAGGACCAAGATGGTCCTATATCGCTCACCTTAGAGCACCTGAGACATACTTTTTAACAAACCTTTTAAATCTCCGAGGATTTTGAAAAGGAGTCATATGACAATGGTACACACTTAATTTCAAAGCACAATTTGGGAAAAGATTGTCAAAGATTTTTCCCTATATCTGTATTTAAACCAGAAAATCCACAACATATTGCTGAATTTCCATTGCACATAGACAAATTGAAGCATTAATCTTGGAAAGATGTCATCATGCTATAATATTTAGAAACCATAGAAAGTTTGGAAATTCTAAGACAATTTTAAACCTGTTCCCGCTTTTTCAAATCTAGAATACCTCATGGTAGAGCTTATTTTCAAAGCGAAATGATAACTTGAACTAATCTGTTGAACAAAACAATATGACACACACAACTTAAATGCACTTTTTTCTGTACAAAATGCAAGAGCCTAAAGCATAGGAATAATTCTAAAAGTTCTTAAACGAGGCAAAAAAATTATCTTCAGGCCTTAACAAGTTGAAAAGATTGTCAAACATTGCCCTCTATCATTTATATGGAACCCACAACATAGGGGAAATATTCATTGAACAGTAAGGATTTGGTTATGGTTAAACCTTTTCCATACAACATAACATAAGAGCAGACATAATTAAAAGCTGCTGTAGATGATAAAACAGGTGTTGATAAAGACTGCATTCTTCATGTATAAAAATGCAGAGAAAATGATGAGGCAAAATGAGACAACACAGGCTATCAAGTTATCAACATTTTCTTCTTTTACCATATCATTTACAAGCCTTTTCTGTCGGTGAGGCAAACCTGTGTATGGTAGAGAAAGGGCAGAATGCTTTCCCATACAGAAAGGTAAAGAAAGGAAATAGACTGTCGCAATTTGAAAGTTCAGAATACAAAATTGACAGCGGTACAAATAGGATTCGTTTACAATAAACTAGCATATAAAATATTGAATAAAATAAAATATTGAGGTAAAAGGAGAATCAGCACTTTCTTCATTTGACTCATTAATTTCCAAAGCCTTTTCTAATAGGGACTTCAAAACAAGGTCTTTCCAGGAAAGGGTTAAAGTATTTAGTTGATCCCTAAACAAACACAAGTGGATTAGGTGCCTCAGGGATACAGGTAAAAGAGGGTAATGCCTTTCAGAATCATAAAATATCTTTTTAATATTTTAACACCCTATGTTGAGGGTATTCATTTGAATTCTTAAATCAAGACTATTCAAATGAGTACCCATAACAAAGCGTTCAGATTTTAAACATCAAATATAGAATGATTTACCTCCTTTTATCTGTAGCTCCATATGCATTCTTTATCAGATATTATGATCTGCATAATCTGATAATAGGGATATGATATCGCCAGTGGGGAGTCAAAACCTCGTAACTCCAGCTTATTCAAGCTGTAGTTACGAGGATTTGACTCCCCACCAACGATATGTGATAAAATCTACCTGGTCAAAACAATTCCTCACTTGAAAATTCCAGAACCCATAACATAGGGCTTCTTTCCTTGCAATGTGATGATTTTAGTATTCTGTTAGAGGTCTATGAGATGTAAAGTCATGCAAAATTTCAAGACTCTAGGCCAAATAGTCCTTGAGAAAACTGTGTTTCAGTGTGAAACCTTAAACCCCACAACATAGGGCCAATTTTTCTATAAGCACAATTATTTGAAGTATTTTGGTAGAGGGCATTGAGACAATACTACATACAAAATTTCAAGGCTCTAGACCTTATAGTTTGGGAGGAGAAGATTTTTTAGTAATTGTGGACAGACAGACGGACGGACAGACGGACAGACGGACGACGGACGGTGAGCGATCACAATAGCTCACCCTCAGCACTTCGTGCTAAGGTAAGCTAAAAATAGTTCTGGAAGAAAAATATCATGTTAGAATAAGAAATGTTTTGGTCCAGAGATATCGACTATCATACATCTTCTGCACAACGCATTTGCAAATACACTGGATTTAGATGATCTTAAGAAAGAAAGTTTGAGATACATAGAAAATGCAAGCATCGCTGTTAATTCTGACGTCTGCAACAGAGTCTAATTTTGACAAAGCCTTTTAGTTTTTATATATGAATTTGTAACTCATGTGTCATTTATGTTGTCTTTGCGACTATTCACAGGGCCATACTCGCAAATGCCCAGACACGTTTCTTTTTCATCCTGCATTTAATTTTAGGTTCGTTCGACAAATTCAACCTGCATATTCCTACGATCCGCAAGATAGCTAATTCGCGTGTGAATCTAATTGCTCAAATTAGGACAGCACACATTCTAAACAGACTTTTAAAGGGACTGACTAACAAGGCATGAAAGAATAAACATCTTTTACACAAAAAGTTACTAAAGATTAAAGCCCAAGGCAAGCACTGATATTAACGGTAAATTTCCTTTTGTCAACGTTCTTTCATTGTCGCCCCGCTCGACAAACAAATATTATTATGTATCAATGTTCTGTGTAAATTTAATTAGCTTAGCCGCAAATTGGATTGTAGGATCAGAAGGGCCTTTAAAGCGACCGAACATTTTGCTTCAGGTAAAATACATCGTCTGGTCCAATATTCTTTCTCGGTGTTCGTCTGTCGGTTGTTGGTGCATGTTGTTGCTTTTTTCTTCAAAAACCACGTAAATACAGCTTTAAAAAGCTGTAGTTACGAAGTTTTTTGAAGAAAAACGATGATGTATTGAGCACCAACCCAGAGTCAAATTTATTATACGGGTACTCATTAGTTTTCGCCATCATAAATCGCCTCTTTGCATATTTTATATTCAATTTTCATGTTTTCATAACCAGCAGAAATACTACTCTCATTAGAGACATGCAATTAATTTTGTAAAAAGAAAAAAATCAGTGTTTTTGTGGTCATGTCGGGTGGCTTGTTGCCTCATGCTCATGAACACCACTACAATATATTTTTGTAAATGCATTAAAGAAATTGAGCAGTCCCAAATGAAATGCACTAAGAAAATGTCATTATATTACTACAAATTCTTAATTCGGTAAAAGTGGTGCCATTTTCGGAAAAGATATATACCATCATGTGCCACGAACTTGCACAACTAGTGCTAAACCTCCAGTGAATTGGAATCCCAAATGGAAAGTCACAGAGAGAAAGCTATGCCCTGAGGCATATAATTACAACACGATGGCATCGCATCAGAGCTCGCACGCGTTATTTATATCTGTAATTGTACAAATTATTGCGCGATAGACGGATGTGTTTGCGCTATGATCTTTCAATCGTGCGTCACGCAATACCGCTAACAGATCTGTAATTTGGACAACAAAAGCTGGATCAAAATGTTTCATCTTCGAATAATTCCTGACTTTGACGATTTCCTAGAAAATCCATGGCTTTGACTTCCTAATAAGGAAACCTGGGAAACATTGAAGCAAAGAGGAAACTGATGAATACTAGAATGTTCCTGCTTCCTCTCAATTTCAATTACTAGTAACAAAGAATATATATCTGTAACTACATCCCTATGGACCAATCTAGAAATGTAATTCGAAGTCCCAGATGCAAACTATATAACTAGAAGTAATTTTTAACTTTGCATAGCTGAACTTAATTGTAAATGCAAGCATTGACACAAAGCAGTTTTCTTGACAACGTCTGCAATTCTGAAACACCAAACATAGCAAAGACCTGTTTGATGCGCGACAATGTCTACAACAATCCAAAAAGGGAATTTGGTGAAAATATAGCACGAAGTTGGCTTCACACAGACATTGAAGAAAACAATTTGTGACCATCTTCAATTTGTTTTACAATAGATGTTACTTTCAAAGGCAATGTAATGGAAAATCAACTGAAGATGAACGCGTCGAAACCAAGAGCAAGGGCACACTGTGAGGATGACGTTCTGTTATAAACACTCCCAGGAGTCAATTTCATTAAGACTAGATGGGGTCGTAATTAGTGAGTGGTTCACGTTATATTGTCCCTGATCACGCAATATCTGATCACGAGCAATCACGTACATTAATGTACATGTACACACATCTACGTGCAATTGGGTCAACAGAATTAAACAGAGTAATCTAATAAATTGGTACGTCTTATGCATGAAATGTGGTTTCCATGTGCAAGTGCTACAAGGTCGCAAACATTGGACCATGGATTTGTTGATTATGTTTACGTCTTTATAAGTTATACTGTTTCTAATAGAATAATTGTTTTAATTTATGATACACTTTCCTTGTGAAATAAATGTAGTGTGAAATAAATGTAGTGTTTCGAAAAGCTGTAGATCTATGTTGATTTTTCAATAAATGTTCACGTCTTTATACGTTATACTGTTTCTAATAGAGTTATTGTTTTAATTTGATTATATAATTTCCAAGTGGAATAAATGTACTGTTTTCTAAAAATTGAATGTTGATTATTTCAATAAATGTTTACGTCTTTAGAGGTTATACTGTTTCTAATACTGGTATTGTTTTAATTTGAATGTATACTTTCCAAGTGAATTACGAGTACTCTTTTCTAAGCACTGTATGATTCTAAAATGTCAAAACCCTGTCTTTAAAGTGCAGGTTTATTAAATTCGACTTCAAAATACAGACAGAGAAAATTACGGTACCATATTTGGATAATTGTAATGAAAGATAAATATATCGCCATCGGCAATATTTTGTACCAAGAAAACAATCGTCACTTTTCTTCGAAAAACATCGTAACTACAGCTTATATTAAGCTTTAGTTACGAGTTTTTGGAAGAAAAGTTGCGAAATTCGTATCCCCTCTGAGAAGAGAGAAAACGGAAGAGGATTCAGAAAATTATAGATAATTTCGAAAATTGATAATCAAGATAATCATTCGGTGCCTAATTTTAGATACCATGATTACCATTGTACTGAACACTCTGTGCTTTTTCTCGAGGCAAAGATTTTTTTTCGGATCTTTATCCATTTTCGACCTAAAAGGTACGGTTAGATTTAGAACTTAATGTGCCTTTCCGTGTTGGTATGTTATTATTTGATTAATTAAGCCAAAATGTTCAGCCAATTAGGGTATTAACATTAATAGATATACATAAAATCGGTTTTCTGTTTTCTTTTTAAATTTTTTGACTGGTCTAAATTTCCGTTAATTTCGGAAAGGGTTGGTAGAAAGAATCATAGACTACATTCACAGTCTATTATACACCCCTAGGAAGTTTAGACTTTTTTATCCAAATATTTTTGTAAAAAATCTATAAATGATGAATTCCAGAGACTGCGATAACAAATCTAGAAACGCGTTATGGCGGGGCGCTCGGTGCCCGCCGTAGCTGATGCAGTTTTACAATTGGGCAACGATATACCGGTATCTGAAAATGGTCTGCGAAAGATTTTTGTACGAGCCCTGCTTTTGACGTTCCTTGGCAAGGTAGCAGTGGTGGGTCCAGATGGGGTTCGGAGGTTCAAACGAACCCCCATCCCCTCTGCAGCCTGATTATTTCATTTTCATGAATGCAGAAATTCTGTAAAAATGTGTAATACTTGGGAAACGACCCCCCCCCCCCCCCCTATTCATATAGTCGAACCCCTGTCAACGAAATTATGGATCCGCAGGTAAGCAAGATAGCTTTGCAAAGCTTAAAGAAATACGAAGAAAATGCTGATGATCAGTATTTTCTCCTTATCTCTTTATGCTTTCCGTGATATGATATACAAATTTCTTACATCCAGTCACATAAGTTTTGTCACCTGCATCAATTTTGAAATTGTACAGGTCTATTTTTTCCATAAAAATAATCATTAACGCAAAAATATATCAATACTGGTTACAAGAATATGAAATGCATGTTATGATATCTTCTTTCAGCCCAATAAATTTCGACAAAATTAAAAGCCCCATTTTCACGTAACACTACTCCCATTATTACGCGCATTTATTACATTTTAATGAACGAAAACGGGGCATTTATGCCGCAGTTATTCCAAACTTCATATTGACTGTCAGTTCCAACTAGACTGGTTTCTGTCATAATTTTATGGCTCATTCCACTAGTGCTCGCGACTTCACGGAAAATAATGTGGAAAATGGATATTGCTCCCTTTATCATTTCAACAATTTTCAGACCAAGTAATCGCCTTTCTTTCAAAATTTCAAAACTACAATTTTTCAAGACGCTGTTGTTACCAAGTATTTAAAGAAAATGTAATAAATAAATAAAGGTCTCACAAAAACGTCGAAACTCGACTGATTCCGAGAACATCCGGAGTTTGATGAATAATATCATTGTTTATCAACAAGCATGCACTAAATGGACCAACAATCTACGATATTGATTTGGATACGAAACAGCATGATCAAGATCAAGTTAAAATCACAAATGCACGATCGAAGAAGAGGAAGCCAAAAATTGAGCCGGGATTCTTGAAAAATGTCACTTATGGCATTTGTCTCAAATGTAGTTTCAAGATCGGCCTGTTACTAAGTAAGTACGGTCTAATCATGATCATTTCTCTCCAATCTCTCCACATGTTGCTGAAGATGGTAAAAAACTTGATGGGAATGACATGGATCTTGATCAGACTGTGCGTAAGCATAGGCTGATCAAGATCCATGTCAATCTCAAATGCCAAAATGGACCATTTTCAAGATTCTAGACGGACGGACAGATGGACAGACAGACAGACGGACGGACAGACACACAAGAATAAAATATAATGCTCCGATCTTTCGGGCATAAAGATGTAATTTTCTTCAACATTCCTAGTCTCGGCTTCTACGAAGACAGACTCCATTTCAAGAGGTTGTATAGCTTGTATCGCATCTGGGATTAATACAATTGAAATATTTATCATAGACCTGTCATCAGTGAGTTTAACAAGATATTTTTATCCGTCAAAACCATGTGATTTTAGTGAATTTCCTGATATCTATATATAAACAGAAGGGGGCCCCCGTTGCGTTCTTATTACCTTATTCCCTTTGCTCATTATTGCATTTTTTATAAATGTTTAGATTAATCCAATTTGAAAGAAGTTGTATAGTATCTATACATACTGCATATTAAGCTCATATATCGGATATTATTTGCAGGCAAATGACTGGACAAATACGACAAAGCAAGGGTCATTCCATAGAATTATAAAATTTACAAATTACAGTCGAAACTCGTTGTGTCGAAGTCAGAGGGCCATAAAATACCTCGACATATCCGGAGTTCGACTAATCCGATTTGATTATTTTCGATGAAAACGATATTTAACCAATTTTGATGGGCATCATATGTGCCCATGTTTGAAATATAGTAGAAAAAGGAAAGAAATTGCTCGAAACGAGCAATTTCTATCCTTTTCCTACTAAATTTCAATGGCTGTATTTGTTTCGGAATTAATTTTGATATCCATATGTTGAGGATAGGACATGACTTTCACTTCGACTTAAGCGGAATTTCGACTTATCCGATGTCGACATAACGAGTGTCGACGTTATAGCATGTAAAGCACGAAGACAAATAATGATGTGCTGGTTACCAGCAATCTATTCTTTTCTCTCATTGCTTACATGACACTTTTTGGTTGGGTGACGTCGAAACCGGCAGGGCTTGTTCGGCAAAGGGTTGAATCAGAAACAGACTCCAAAACTTTGAAATAGATCTTTGAATTTCAAAACATTTCAAAATCCCGTCTCAATTAACGTTTCGGACAGGGAACTTAGGCCTAAATAACCACCATTTTCTTCGTTGCCACAAAAGTTGCATGGCCATAGCTCTAACAAATCTGGGGTTTTCTACCTTGTACGGTTCACGGTGTATAATCACGTGACTCAGAATTTCCTACAATCTTCAATATCTTTTTAATACTTGACCAGTTTGAATTCGGTTTGAAGCCGAGAAGGTGGGAAAATGCAAGGAATAAGCTGGACGTGTTGGATTTTTGAAAAATCAACTGATAAAAAAGTTATTGAAGATAAACCAAAATTTTGGTTTATCTTCAATAACTTTTTTATCAGTTGATTTTTCAAATATCAAGCACGTCCATCTAATGCGTGACGTCTGTCCACATTCTCTGCTTCAAATCGAATTCAAATCGGTCAAGTATCTAGAAAATTATTGAAGATTATCGGTAATTTTGAGTCACGTGATTATACACCGTGCGGTTGCTCGACCCTTTAACCAGAAATAAAACTCAATGCATCGAGTAAATATGGACGAAAAGAGCACATCATATTGATACAATTTGGTAAATAATTAATCAGAGAGTTATTGCCTTCATTAAATTTATCATCGCAATATCATGGTTCGTTATTATTAGTGTACAATCGAACAAGTCACGAACTAAACCCTTTCCCAAATAAGACCTGGTTCTGACGTCCCTAACATAAAAGGCTTGAGAAAAATTGAGGAACAAGCAGAAAAGACTGTAATCAGAGTTTCCTCCTTTTCTAAAACGGCACCTGATTTGGACGTACCTAATAGAAAAGGTTTGGGAAAGCATTAAGAGAAAAGAAGAAACTCCTGATACATTAACAGAATTTCCTCTTTTCAGTATCAATACAATGTATTTCGAAAATTGTTCTACTATATTGTACACAAATCCTTATCAACATAGGCCTACATTTTGTCCTATGCTTCCGTTTTACAATTGGATCGGCATATAAATTTTGACATTCGGGAAAGGGTTTAACTTCTCGGAAATTTCAATCTGTAAAGGGTCTCTGCGATAATATCTGCCAAACTTCATTCTTACACCTATTCAAAACGACGTTGGGGGTATGCCTACCCCTTTCCCAAAAGGCAAAATTTAGACTGCATCAATTTAACAGCAGTTGCAGGCGATAAAATCATAGTTGATAAAAGAATTGTGTACAGAATGATATAAAAAATATTGAGACAAAAGAAGAAAATGCTGGTTACCAGCATTTTCTTCTTTTGTCTCAATATTTTCCAAAGCCTTTTTCTATTAAGGACCTCAAAAGCCTTATCGTTCTGGGAAAAGGATTAAACGATCGCGGGTTTGTTTCCAGGAACATTTTGATAGATGGCGTCGAGTCCTGTCATTCAGAAGTATTTTCATATTTTTGAACTATTTTTTGCTGTAACCCCCGGGCAGCGTGCTAATTGGCCCCGACAGGGACGTTCAACGTATCACCAGTCACTGATTTGTTGATTTGGGCGCTTTGTTTTTTTTTTTTTTCATTTTGACAGATTTAGGTTTCTAAACTTATATTAGATCTAACTATATATTCGTTTTAGTTTTTTTCTCAATTTGATAGGTTTATACTCATTTAACATACCAATAATGCTCAAAGGATGGGTTGCAACAAGGACTCAAAATCGACCAAAGACTAGATTTTCTTTAAATTCTGTGAATTAATAGGGTGAAATCTTTAATTTGTATGTGTAAAAAATCTAATCAGATTTTTTACGCGTACAAATTAAAAATATTTGGTAACCCTACCAATTTACAAAATTTAAAGAAAATTTATTTTTTGAACCCTTGTTGCAACCCATCCTTTAAGTGTAGTTAAAATGTATAGTCCGTTCACGATATGATGGTACATGTTTACAAAATAAATTTATGCTAACAACACAATGTCGAATTCCAAATTACCGTAATTTTGCCAGTAGTGGATCGAATCTTGCAGTTGTGAGACACCGATTCTAATCAATGCATGTACCTATGCATTTTAAAACGATTTTGCACTGTTTAAGTTTGTAAACAGTTGCCGTAATAATAACATCGTTACTGGACTACAGATAGATATACAGTAGATAGATCTAACAACACACAACATGGGGACGTCATTCTTGATTTTGTCCAAATCTAAATGTACATGTGAATATTTCGCCAATATCGCGGCTTTTCTATTTTCATGGTAAGTTTTGAAACGCAAAATTGTCACCATAATAACCAATGATAAATACTATGCGAATGAATTAAAGGATAATGAAAAAGTATGTTTCATTTATGTTTTTACATATTTATTCAAATTGCAGAAAATTTACTGGAATCTATGTTACATAAATCCTTACATTCACGTTTTGAAACATTTATAACATATCAATGGAAAAATAATAAATATTTAACCCGTGTCATGTCATTCTCGCTATTCTAGATTTAAATGAGCAAACAATGGGATAAGCATGAGCAAACGTGCAGTCTGATCTAGCAAGGCACTATCTCATTTCCTTATGGTATACTACCCATCATTAAATTATAGATACCAAACACTTCGTGCAACTCCCGAGTCATCCATGGAAACGGAGATTGATGAGATTATCCGGATTTTTTTTAAAAATCCGGATAATCTCGACAATTTCAGTGTCCATGGTAAAATTGCAAGATGTGTCTGATATCTAATGATGGTTGGTGTGCGTTAAAGTTATTAAACATGTGTTAAAATGCCATGGTAGAAATTAGAGTACAAGTACAGGATCGAGAGAAATAAAGTACAAAACAGTGAGATGATTAGAATGCACATCAATAAAATATCCCTGTTTTGACAACCCTGATAGAGAATGCGTTGGAAAACATTGGAGGAAATTAACAAAATGCTGGAGCACTTCAGCATTTTCCTTTTTTTTCACCAATGTTTTTATAACACAGTATTATAAGAACGGTTTCTAGTAACCTTTATATTGTCTCCTGCAATACTTGTTTCAGTACCATTACATATTTTTCGAGAAAGAGTCAAGTCAAGCCGGGAGGTTGGGTATTCTAAAAATAGCACAAAAGTCTAAGAATAGCAACGGATATCCCAGCTTACCTTTTCCTGTTGTTGTTGTTGCATCTGTTTCATCAAGATGCTTCTCTTCTTGTCCTTGCAGCGCTTGTTTTGGAACCAGACCCTGATTACACGTGGTGATAAATTCGTCATTTCCACGAGCTGTTCCTTCATAAGTGCGTCCGGTCGCGGGTTCGCGTTATAGCACGTGCGTAACGTATGAAGTTGTTTTTCATTTAGAACTGTTCGTACCCGTGTGGGTTTGTGTTCGGATTTGCTTTGAGATCGATTTCCGTTCTTGCCGGATGTGACGTCATTCCGACCTGAAAATGTAAAGAGAAAATATGTGATAAGGTCTTACCATCTAGATGTCATAGAAAAGTTTTGAATGAGATTTAAGTTTATTTTCCAGTGAACCATGAAACAAAGTGGTATATATTTGCATGAAGACAAATTCGTATGCCATTGAAATGAAAGGAGTTGCTGGTGTCAAAAAATATTGCGCAAAAAGTGAAAATGTGTTATAGAATTTAAAATTCCAAGAAAAAATATACAGTGTTGGTAATCAGTATTTTCACCTCTCTAATAAGTTTCCAGCGTTTTCTTTCTTTTATGAAAATTAATGCCAATATAGTTAGGGAAAAGGTCAACATCTGGGTGGTTCAATATTTTGTCTGGTATGTTTGCATTTTCATCAGACACATAGCTTACTCAATCTCGAAACCATTTCCCTCATACGTACTTCACATGTAAATATTCTGAGTTTTGGGTTAGAATCTCTTCACTGAGGAGCAAAAATCACTTTATATTTTCTGTAAGAATTTCAATGTTGATTTTTGTAAGCTAAGTTTTATACATGTCTTTGTGTTTATACATTGGGTTGACAAAAATTAGGTTCAAAAGAAATGATGTCCAACGTTTTTGTAACGATTAAAACACGAATTCCTTAAGATTATATTTATCAACAGCTTCTTAAAATGGACAAAACAATGCCAATATAAATAATGACAATAATATTTTTTGACAACAATGATGATAATTTTTTCATGCTTATGTCTATAAAATCCAAAACTCTAAAAACATTGCTGTACATGTTGGAATGAGGGTCGACAAATCGAAATTAGATTTCTTTTTCCGCACTGTCAATATTTGAGTTACGGATCGAACTCGGTGTTGAGTAATCGTTTAAACACAGACTGAAAACTACACCCTGCTTTTGACATTTGTCCTTGATAGACTAATGTTGTGGGAAATGTTGAATTTTGAATGGAAAGGAGAAAATGTTGTTCGTAAAATTCTTTTATCCCTCGACATTTACGAAAATGTAAGTTTTAATGTTGTAGTCATAACTTGTAAGAGAGCAAATTTCCCTTTTAAATGCAATATGTACTTTGACGCATATTATAGCTTTTAATATTTGATCAGTCCGAAATTTTTGACAGGTCTTAAATTTCGTTTTCGAAAGGGTTAGATATAGTCAGCAAACTGCATCCTCGTCTAAGATAAGCGAATGACCTTGACCTTGTTAAAGGCTAAGTTCTTTTCCAAAAGGGAAAGAGGGAACCACATTTTCTGAAATCACCAAACATTTCTTTCATTTTGGTCAATGTATTCTGTGCCAAGACATGAAATATTTCCTACCAAAGACGTCGTATGCAACGGCTTTGAATTGGGACCACCTTATAAACCTTTGTCGATCGTCACAACAAGCTAGGGATGCTGAAATTGGGTAAATGACTCGCTATTTAACCCTCTCCAATTTGAAATCTGCTGCAAATGACATGAAATATCAGCCATTGATTTCCGTTTTACAACATTCGCTAGTTTTTCGGAACTTATGGAAGATGTCGTTTGCAACAGTTTTAATTCTAAAAATGGCTAGCGGAGAGAGTGAAATCTGGTAAACGAAGCGCTGCTTAAATCACCGTTATTTTAACACTTTCAACAGTTCAAAGATGAGTTTTATTTTCGAAGTTAATTAGATAAATACTCGTAAATTAGACGGTCTAAATCGAGCCCAATCGGGATTTTAATTTATAATTCATAGGGAGCGTGTGCCAGGCGGTTTAACATTTCACTTCTCTATTATTATTATTACCCTCTTTGTTCACTCCACTCCAGTGTTTCGTTTAATTTCAAATTTGATAACGAATAAGAAGGGTGCTTCAAAACCTATGCCGTAAAATAATTGAATGATTTTGAATAACTCGTATACATTTTTATAATGACGAAAAAAATCATTTTTTAATCAAATGTTAACTTTTAAACATTTTTCCATTCACTTTTACTGGAGTTTATCGTATGTCAAGGGTCAAAACCGCTGAACGTAATCCCTTTTCCAGGCAATTCTTTAATTCATATGACAAACAGGATGCTATATGCTTATGACATCATTGCAGTAGAAGTATATTTTAACAGCAAAACTTTCTCTTCCATGTCTTTTTCAACAAATGAAAACATATTTAATATTTTTGACAATTATTGAATTGTCGTCTGCATCTCCTGTCAATTTGAATCGACTTACAATTTCGCCGTGACGTCTGGGAAAGGGTTACGTCCGTGACTGCTGTACGCCTAGCGCCATTTTGAATTCCCACGTGATCGCATTCAACGGTCCCTTTGAGGGTTCCTTTGTTTAAACGTATTTATTTCGATTAACTTTTGTAAATAATTAATAAATGACCTTAGACACAGATCGTTTAGGCATCCACGTGTCCGCATCTATATTTAATTAGACTTTTTATCAATTTTGTTTGAAATACAGAGATACAAACAATTTGTATTTTTGAAAAAAAGTAATTTTACCCCTGGGAAATTTATCCGTGTAATTATGGAACTTTTGACGCTTAATTATTGTACCTCATTTAAAGTTTTACAAATAAACAGAATAATGCACTTTTGTATAATAAACTATTTATCGTGTGCCGAACTGAATTAACATCATTATTTAATTTTGTCATCCCCAATTTTACAGGGCAAATTGCAATATTCTTCTCATAAGCCACAAATTAATAGATCCATAGGACCCTATGATAAATTAATTCCAATTATCAATGTTGCTACTCATTGTTAAAAGAGCAAATTAGATATATGCTTAAGTACAGTACAAATCGTTACAAAGCAATGACAAAATGTAAACGCGAATAAGAAAATTTACCCAATTTTCAATCTTGATTTGAAACGTATTTAAAACGGGACAAATAAAACAATTGATATAGGGAATCGCGAGATAGTAAAAATGTACCAGCAATTCCCTGGTCAAATTTTCTCTCAGATTTACTGATTTTTGAGATAAATTGTAATGAAAATGTGATCCCTAGTGTATACCAAATTCGTGATGAATGTAAACTCGACCATTTCAAACCACAATGCTGTGTTTAATTATTAATGCCCAGTTTATTTTTTAAAACAAAACATTCTGTTTTTTATTTATACATGTAATTCAATCCACAGTCATTCAATTACAAGCTATATTGGGGCACTGTCCAAGGCAAAGTAATACAGCCGTTTATAAATGTTATTCCGAAATAAAACGGTTCACAAAACATTTCTATATGCAGAGAAGAGAGACAATTGGTTCAAAATACTGTTCACTTTGTTTATATTATTGCAACTTACTTCACAGCTTTTTGTGTAAGGCATTTTGAAGCTCTGACCTGGCACCCGGGCCTTGCAAAAAAAAGCTTAACACATTTTTCTTTGGAAATGAAAGGATTAGTAATCCATGTATCTTAAAATTAGACATTGAATAAAATTTCTTAACTTAAATTTCACTAATATCTCTTGATTTAACAGATGAATGTCATCCTAAGCTGTGCCCTAGTACTTATCACCCTATATTATATAATGTTCGTCTAGATAAGCCAGAACATTTGTTGAAAGTGATTTAAACCAGAAAAGACACACAACATTGCCAAGTACAAGTAGTTGACCGCAGTCCGTTGTCAGTCTCAATTACTTATTGTCGTCCACTGGTACGTTACGTCTGCTAAACTGTTTGTGACAGCCGAACTACCAGTCAACATGAAGCGCGCGCCAAAATGTCACGCGCTGTATGTTCCTTTCAGACGACATAAATCAAACTGACTGGATTGAGGTACATTCGCGGAGTAACATCAATCAAATTGAGAAAAAAAGTAGATCTTGATTTTTCTAACATTTTAACGTTTTTACAATTAAATGCAGTCTACGATACTTTTCAATATAGGCAACAATGCGTTTTTATTTCGGTGAAATAGGCTATCAAAACCTGAGACAAAATTAAATTCTCTGGTTCAAATGGTTAGATAAAAAGAAGAAGAACTGTTTTTATTATAACATTTCCGCCTTTTCTAGCAATAGTTTTCTTGCTGTGAGTTTCAATTTTTGCTTTTCAAATAACGCTTATTAGGATATGTGTCGTATACAGCGTCGTTGAACGGATTGGGATTAGTTCGCTGTTTTTGATAGTTTGGAAAAGTGTTTGCCAAAACAAAATTAATGTAGACCGTCCTAAAAATGTGCTGTTTGGTAATGGGTTAAAGCTATTGTTTTACAACATTGTTATATCATTATACAACCTTCCATATTATTTCCTGAAAAGATTTTGCAGTGATGTAAGTTTAGAGGCAAAATGAGAAAATTTTGATAATGAGCATTTTTCTTCTTTGTCTAAATGTTTTTCAAAGTCTTTTCTGTCAGAGACGTCAAAACCAGGCCATGTTTGGAAAAGGTTAAGCAAGTACTCGAATGTAATCATCCTGTAATCATGATTACTTTAGTGAAAAGTAATCGATTGTAATCAATTACAAGTGAAAATTAGAGTAATCGATTATTAATCAATTACATTGTTTTAACCAATGTAATTGATTAATAATCGATTACAGGTGTCAGTAATCGAACCCCCACCCTGGTCTACCCCTAATGAGATTCGCGCGACGTCGGAATTATTCGGGCAAAGTCGAAAACATTCGGCGGTGGACCTTTCCACCGCCGAATGTTTACGACCGCGCCCGAATATGTCGCCGCTCGAAAAATATCCGATGTTTTATGAATTTCAAAATGGCCGCATTACGGGTATTCTGCCTTAACAATCTCACACGCAGCATGTTTCAACATTACACCGCGTTAAATCGCATCCCAAATAGTCCTGGAAATTCTTAAAACCACAGAAAAAAACATTTGTGGAAAAAGTGATTTATGTTTCACAAGCAACAGGGCTGTCATAAGGCAATTTACGGGTTGGGAGAAGTTTTAAGATTAACCCTTTCCCAAACAACGCCTGATCTTGAGGTTCCTAACTGAAAGACACTTGGAAAACTCTAAGGAAAAAGAAGAAAATCCTAAACATAAGCATTTCCCCCCAGTGCCCAACAATTTTGGAGCTACATTGTACACAAATTAGATATTTATTTATGTCCGTTATATGTATCCAATTGTTGGTTTGCAGCATCTCTTGATTTGAAGGATTCTGAAATATTGCTGTTTGGGAAAGTGTTATCGTGTGTTTGCTGATAATGTACAATCCGGTGCAATTAAGACCTGATACCGAATCCACGCAACACTTGCCATAAGGCACGAATATTTTGTAAACGAAGCGTTAGATGTTGACGAAAAAATAAAAGTAATTTTTGTGTGATATCCCTTACAAAACGAAACGCTCATTATTGTAACCACAGCATTCGATTAGCAAATAAACGTGCATTTATTAGTTTGCTGTGTTCAACATTTTTGAAAGCCAAAAAACTTTCAAACTTCTCTATACTACTTTTGTACATACACAGAATCGATATCGGTTTTAAGGTAAAATACCCGTAATGTGGCCATTTTGAGATTCATAAAACATCGGATTTTTTTCGGGCGACGTCGTTACGTATCCGAAACTATTCGGGCGCGATCGTAAACATTCGGTTGTGGAAAGTTCCACCACCGAATGTTTTCGACGGCCCCCGAATAATTCCGAAGTCGCGCATATCTCATTAGCAATAGGGGCGGACTACCTACAATCTGTCTGACGTTTGACTGAAGTAAAGGAGTTAACAACAATGACCTAGTGTTCAGATTATTATTAGTAGATTATGGTGAACACAAATGTTTCAAAAAGAACAGGAGAAAACATACAGCAAATCAAACCAAGAAGCGGCATGCTCGGCAGTGCCGAGAGTAGCTCGGCAGTGGTAAGGGAATAACGACTTTGTAATCATGTAAAAGTTGATCGCACGGTAACACCGATATCTTGTAATCTACGTTATATCAGAATATCATATTTTATGTTGTCAGGATAATAACGTTACATTTCACAGAAATGCACCTAGAAGCACATAGGTTATGTGAGTAGAAGTAAAAACTGTATTTCTACTTCTTTGCATTGGCAATTTGGATGTGTCTGATTTTGTTTTAAAATAATAAAGGCAAAATATACATGTTTATTTTGTTCTCATTTCAATTATTGCACTAATCAAAAAGTTATGAATCCATTCCGGTTACTTTACTTTGGAAACGTGTCCACATATAAAGCAGTGCTTTGAAGATGATGCATGCATAAAAAAATAAAGAATTGACAACCCATCTAAAAATATCGATATATTCAATTTCAAGCATTTTAATATTGCTTAACTTTGATCCGGAATATCTTAACATTTTTTTTAAATTGCTCAGTTTCAAAATTGCTTACGACAGAATATGAAGACCATTGACATAAATCGATATCGTATTTCCATAACTTGTCTTCATAATCATTGCTATTTGCATCATTCGATGTTTTCTCTATATTCTAAGACAGTAAACACTCGTATGAACTATGAATTTAATTCGGACCAGTGTTCAATGTTGTAGTCTAGTAAAGTCTTAATCAGTAATGTTTGACTCCTTGAGATTAAATCCTTTATCATTGTTTACCAGCACCCTGACCAGGCCGATTGTTTTGACATCTTGCAAAGTGTAAACACTGGGATTTGTGATTAAGATAACCTAATCGAATTTAAATGGGCAATCCGGATACTAGATCACGACGAATATATGGACAGTTTGGAATCTACAACCAAGTACTTCACACTTACAGGAATTTTATTAGCCCATCAAATTGTGTTGCTGACTTGATAAAACTTTTCTCAATATAAATAATATTTTTTTTCTATTTGTTATAATGTTAGATTTATTATTCTTTACTTCGTCATCCAAAATTATGCATTTGAATTTTAGGTTCCTATTATTATTGTTTAATTCACCATCTTTGTTATTTGATCTTTGAAAAACGATGAAGATGAAGAAAATTATATTTAACACAAATATGCAATATCTTGGGTTGATGTAAAACAAAGTGGGATTCAATCTACAAACTCAAATATACTAGCTGTTTTACACCAAACGCATGTTGGTACCAGTTTCATTAAAGCATTTCGACGGCTTTCTTTTCCTTCAAGTGTCTTGACAGAATTTGTACTTTCTAGGTATTGAGAGTTTGGTGAAATGCAATCCTTGTCCTATTAGCGTGGAAGGACAATTGTAGGACAAGAGTACGTCCTAAATACTTTAATGAAATTGGTCCCATGCCACCCCCTCCCTCAATTCAATGAGCAAGGAACTTTCTTGAAGCGACAAGACGAGCTGTTGTTAGACAAATGGACTTCTAAAATGTTGTAAATAAAAATTTTACATTATGATTAGCAAGAGGAAAGACTAACATATGAATACATACATGTACATGTACACATTTTGTCAAAAGGTTAACATGGTCCGTACTATTTCATTTCAAAGGCGAGTTGAAGTTTTTGTTTTGTTTAAATTTGGGATTTGCAGTGGTCAAATATTTGCTCAAACATTCCTCTTGGCTATGTTTGGCCTTATGGTGGCTGGGCTCTAGATACGGGTTGTGATATCTTTATTCCCGTTATGGGCTTTCATCACTTCTTAATTTGCTGGAGAGAGCAAAATGTTCTTAAAAAACACGCATTTTTCTGCCGACATTAGCCGACATGATGCAGTGCTAAAGAGCATAAAGCATGTCGTACAGTGACACAAGTATATTTTTTGAAGTCTGTATAGTCGTAAAATTTGTTTTGGAAACTATCAATGCAAAACAGGAAAGTTTGGTTCACATGATCGTTGTCCTTTTTTTGTCTCTACAAAAAGCTTTGCTCAGTCCTAATTTACAGACGATTTTCCGTCTTCAGAAGTGTTTGATATGAAACAGTCCTAAATGGGGTCATTTTGAATAGGATAATAAATGTTTAAGAATACATGTATAAGACATACATACCGTTTTGAGTCCCTTTTTCTGTTTTGATATTATTGCTGTTGATGATGGTATTTTTCGTCTTTTCAATATTATTATTATTACTGTTTATATTGTTGTTATTATTCACAAGACAGTTATTATTAGTTTTATTACTAGGCGGACTACTTTCAGAGTCACTGTCGTCCTTGATGGACGAAGCACGCTCCACGACGTCGTGATCCGCCTTACAAAATAGTCCGTCCTCGCGGAGGGCGAATTCGTCACCCGGAATTAACTGTCTATTGCATGCCACACAGCGAAAACACTCGATGTGATATGAATTGTCTTTCGCTTTCATTACAAAGTCGTTTTTCATAAAAGTTTGGTCACATTTTGCACACTTTTGTCCGAATAATCTGAAAAAAGAAGAATGAGTAGAATTATTGACGATTCTTGACAAAAACAATATAGTTACGCGCCCTTTTGACTTATTGAAGTGAAGGTCTTGTAACCGTTGTTATCCCATTACCAAACGACATAATTTTGGGCTAGTCCAAATTCAAAGATGATGCAGACGACAATTTGAAGTGAATGAAATTTTGAATTTTTTGGTCTTTTAACATAGAAAACATTGTGGGAAGTGAAGGAATTGCTTGTCACAAGCAATTTCTTCATTTTCCACGATGTTTTCCAAAGCCGTTATCTTATGGGGAGTCAAAAGGAGTCACTGTGTGGTAATGGGTTATATTATAAGACAAGCATTTGTTATATAGCGATAACAGAATAATAATAAATCATTGTGTATAAATTAATAAGTATTCTTATGCATCGAAATTCAGTTGAAAAGACAGATCTAATTGTTAGACAAGCATTTTCTAGTGCTTCCAGTAATATTTAGTGTCCTTTTAGGAAAAGCAAGTGGACATTTATATTGTAATTCAACCACCGAAGTACGAGCAACATTTTGACTTAAGGTATAAAGTGCCTAATGAAAAACACCACTTTCTAGCCATACGAAATGTATCAAATTACACACACTTGTAAATACACTTCACATAAGTTGATTCACCGTGCCAGATTTCAAGATTATGCCTCAAGAAGAAAATAATTTACAAATATCATTTTACTCTATATTCATATGCAAGGGAGGTAATTTTGAACATTTTTGTCAAATATTTCCATAAATATGCATTAATTCAAAATTCTAAACCGTACAAAATGCTTATGTTTGTATTTGGAATGGAAATGTAACACAGTTTAGGAATTACTGGCACTTTTTAAATTTTGCCGCTGGCTGTTTTGTGCTAATTAGGCCCTTCTTACCTTAACTTGAACATTTAGCTGTCTGAAGAATAAAAAGATAAACAAAGGAAAAAAAAAAAAACAAGTTTGCTTAGTCGCATAAATTAGTTAAGCAGCATTTTATAAATCACGCATGTCTGTACCGTGAAAGTAGCGATATTTATTTGCTACGATTGGCTACATTTTACAGGTGCTTTTGGACAGGTGTTTAAAGAGACGGTTCACAAAACGGTTAACTAATTTTTCAACAAAATAAATCTCCCAAAACTAGATAATTTGTATTCCATATTCATCGTTTCTGTCAAACGATTTGAGTTTTGACATGGGTTTTCGAGGAGGGACTGAAGTTATTGCCGGAGTTAACTATATATCGCCAGTGTCATTCAAAAAGGTCGTAACGAAAGCTTCCGTAGGCTATAGGCACGATGTCTTTCAGAGAAATAGGAAGTACCAAGTAAAAATACTATTCAGTGTTAATCATCCCTAAAGTTTCGTCGGTGGGGAGTCAAAACCTCGTAACTCCAGCTTATTCAAGCTGTAGTTACGAGGTTTTGACTCCCCACCAGTGGTTTGCACATCTGGCGAATTTCGAAAGTCTCTGCATTTTGGACTCAAGTTAGCGTGCACTTTTAGAGGTACATGTACATGCAATTGCATAGTGTGCGTAGAGAAATGAATAATTATGTCGTTGTCATTGTCATGGAAATACATGCCCCTTGGAATAATATACAAGTGGCTCAACGCTTTGATTAAAGCCGCGTTCCCATTGCCGACCAAATTAACTCGATCAACTCGATCGCCTAAATTCTCCGATCAAACCCGATGAAACTCGATCAAATGTATTTACACGACTTCTTCTTTATTTCTTGTCGATTAATTCCCGATCATATTTGCCGACCACGCTCGATCATCCCGATCACTCTTGCCGACCAAGCTCGATCAGTACTCGATCGCTTGATCAATGATCAATGATTCCTTTTCCATTTGAATATTTTAAAATGAAATCCTCGTGATTTTTCAAGAGCCGTAACAAAAGTTTCATGTAGATGCATTTACGATATTTTTGTCGCCAATCGACGTTTTTATGATGAAATTATTGAGGGTGAATGATGAGAGACAATTAACTCTATAATTTCTGTCCCCTTTTTATCCCCTTTTTGTCCCTTTTTTGTCGAATCATGTATCATCCTTTTCTTTGATCTTAATTGGCGGCGCCTTTGAAGTTTCGATATTTATCATATTGTTCAATTGACTCACGGTTAATCCAATTACAGCACCACCCGTGCTGCTCCGGGTTGTCACTGTTACGACATTATGATTATGTAACACTTTCAAAATGTAATTACCGATTTGAAAGCTGCTGCAGAAGACAAAGTGAATGCTGCTAAAGAATGACAAGTTAACTCAGAAAATATTGAGGCAAAAGGAAAAAGTGCTGATCACCAGCATTTTTACCAGCAGTGTTTTTCCCAGTTGTAACTGGGTTGAACCAGGTATTGTTTTTGAAAGGATTAGTTTTAACTCTATATACCCGTTTCCCTCTCAAAACGAGGATTGAAAATTAAAAAAGTCTTGTCGAACTTTATCGAAAAAAGTTTCGAGTACTAAAAGGGGACAGGGCGCCAGTCTAAGAGTAAATGAGGCGAAAGGAAAACACGCGCGAACTATTATTACAGGCAATGAAAAGTATTGAAAGTGAACGACATTTGTATGGAAACGCATATGGTACACCCTGATAAAATGATAAAGTCGACTTCAAGTAAGTGGATTTGTCATGATAACAAAAGAAAATTAACTCTATCGGTTGTCTACGTAAACTAATCTTTCCGACATAAGTTAGTGCATCATTATTTTAAAATATGTCATGTCGACGTATGCTTTGTCATCTTATCCACATAATTTGTACATCGATCTTCCCTGACTTATCTAGTTTTAGTAGGCATGTTGACAAAAATCCTTTATTTCTTTCCTACATCAATATTTTTGTCAAAAAGAAGCAAGTCGCATTCACGTGGTAATCAAGCATCTGGAATATATATTTCCACTACTTGAACATTTAATATCAGCTTTGCGTCATAACCTACGACGACAAAAAGCTGCTGTGTATACTGTTTCGTACCACAGTAGGATACTTACCGTCTGGCAAAACTGAAGATATGCAGCGTAAATTCTTTGAACAACTTTAAAAGCCCTTCACCCTAGGATCATTCCTGTCAAGTTTCAAGAAGATTGGTCAACTGGTTTGGGAGAAGAAGATTTATAAAGAATTGGCTATCACCCCTTTTTTCATGCTGTGGCAGCCAGAGTTTTTCACGGAATCAAATTTTTTAACAACTTTGAAAGCCCTTCAACCTAGGATCATTCCTGCAAAGTTTCAAGAACATTGGCCCACTGCTTTGGCAGAAGAAGATTTTTAAAGAATTTGCTATTACCCCTTTTTTCATGCCACGGCAGCCAGAGTTTTTGATGGAATAAAATTCTTTTAACATCTTTGAAAGCCCTTTACCCAAGGATCATTCCTACGAAGTTTCAAGAAGATTAACCCACTGGTTGGGGAGGAGAAGATATTTGAAGAAATTGTGGACGGACGACCGGACCGAATTCCGTGACCTAATTTTTGACCCCAGATGACCCAATTTCGAAGTTGTCCGAGATATGACGAAAATAAAGTTTCTGAGCAAAAATGAATACATTAGGGCAAAAATTGTGGCCTCTAAAGTGCACACAAGGTTTTTCTAACATTTGATCCCGTGACCTTATTTTTGACCCCAGATGACCCTATTTCGAACCCGTTCGAGATATGATGGAAATAAAATTTCTGAGCAAAAATGAATATATTCAGAAAAAAATGTGGCCTCTAGAGTGCACACAAGGTTTTTCTATACTAAAGGAAAAAAGAAACGCAACAAAAATTAATTTGAATATAACTTTTGTTTTTGTTTTTCTCAAAATCACCCCCATTCGAGTACTTTTTTCAATACATAGTAAAACTTCACTATTTGACCTTCTAGTGTCAAAATTTCATCAATGTCACAGGTTCTACGTTTCATCAATATGCGTTTAAATTAGAGCTGTTTGGCGTCAACGTTAAATGCGTTCTTGCACGCAATCCAAACTGAAGTTCGCCATTCCTGGCTGAAATTTTATTGCTGTACTGTCCATGAATAGCATCAACAGATTTTCTCGATAAGAGAATTCGTTTCCGTTGTTAAAATGAGCTAACGTTATGGTCCTGACGTCGTGACGTTAGACATTGACGACCGCTTTTTCGACGACTGGTAGTTGTTCCGTTTGTTCTAAGACGTTATCTCAAGCAATATTTTGTCAACCGATGTACACCAAAGTCAGCAGCAATCGCGGGTTGAGATGTTCCATTCGTAAACATCTCAATTTGCTACCGGACGACGTCTTTAAATGAATCACACAATGAAATGAGGGATAAAATCCAAACGAATTTTTTTGCCTTTTGTCGAGTCGACGTGCATCTACACAAATCAAAAGAATTTTAGGTAAAGTTTGGTTTTTTAAAGGTTTGCATGTGAGAAACGTGCAAACGTCTATTTTGACGTTATCTCACACGTAAGACATGATCTAACGTAAACACAAAGATCAATATCAATATAAAGTTCCAAGTAATAATCAGTGACAACTTTGACTCAATAACATAAAAGAATTAAGAGAAATAACAAAAAATAGTTGTTGCGTTTCTTCTTTCCTCTAGTATATGATTTGACCTTGTGACCTAGTTTTTGATCCCAGATGACCCAATTTCTACATTGTCCAAGAAATCATCAAAACAAAGTTTCTGACAAAATATTAGAACATTTGGACAAAAAATGTGGCCTCTAGAGTGCACACAAGGTTTATCTAAGATTTGACCCTGTGACCTAGTTTTTGACCCGAGATAACCCAATTTCGAATTGTCCCGAGAAATCATTAAACTAAAGTTTCTGACCATATGATAGTACATTTGGACAAAAAATGTGGCCTCTAGAATGCACACAAGGTTTTTCTAAAATTTGACCTAGTGACCTAGTTTATGACCCTAGATGACCCAATTTTTAAGTTGTCCGAGATATGATGTTAATAAACTTCCTGTGCAAAAATGAGTACATTCGGACACAAAATGTGGCCTCTAAAGTGCACACAAGGTTTTTGTAAGATTTGACCCTGTGACCTAGTTTTTTACCCCAGATGACCCAATTTCAAACTTATCCGAGAAATCATCAAAACAAACTTTCTGACCAAATATTAGTACATTTGGACAAAAAATGTAGACTCTAGAGTGCACACAAGGTTTTTCTAAGATTTGACCCAGTGACCTAGTTTTTGACCCCAGATGACCCATTTTCAAACTTGACTGAGAAATCATCAAAACAAAGTTTCTTACCAAATATTAGTACATTTGGACAAAAAATGTGGCCTCTAGAGTGCACACAAGGTTTTTCTAAAATTTGACCTAGTGACCTAGTTTATGACCCTTGATGACCCAATTTCGAATTTGTCCGAGATATGACGGAAATAAACTTCCTGAGCAAAAATGAGTACATTCGGACAAAAAATGTGGCCTCTAGAGTGCACACAAGGCAGAGTTTGACGGACGGACGATGGACGACGGACGGACGACGCACGACGGACGCCGGACACAGCGGTATCACAAGGTAAGTCGACTTGTCACTCAATGTCGTCTTAAATTACTATAGATGCCTACATGATACATACAAGACGACTTCACATTGTCGAAAAACCGCCATCAACAACGAATATTGTCATAATATACGTCGACGTGACTTGTTTATATAAATAAGTCGCGATGAAATTGAAGTAAAAATCAATATAAAGACAAAAGTCAACATAATTTGATAAGTCGACATGGGAACTAACACCTAATATGATAATGTCAGTTTTCAATGACATGAATATATTGTCATGATCTGTACTTGTCGTCTAAAACAAAAAATGACAAGGCAGTTAAATCCGACATCTCGACCTATAGCAAGTCATAAAGCCATAAACAACGAGCATAGTCAACATAGCAGTTTTTACAAAATACGTTATTATGTAGTTATGTCGTTTTATTTTAAGACGACAAGTCGAGTTCTGTTATTGAGTAATGATCAGATTAAGACAACAAATCGTGTTCTGTTAATACGTCATGATCAAATTATCATATTATTCTTTAAATTTTATGACAACTTGGTGTGATCATGTTGTCCTATAAGCACACATCTTCGCATCCAATGACATCATCAGGGTGTACCATATACGTTTCCATACATTTGTGCTAAATTATTTATATGCCGGCAAACACTCGTCTATTTGAAGCATGTTTGTCGACAAAACGGTTTAATCACGACTTTATGCCGAAGATAATTAAAATCCTGTAAGGTCGACTTTTCAACACAGCGGGATTTCAATGAGTCAAAATTTGTTCAATTTTTATTTATA